>CM076569.1:743797163-744158059 GCA_034641835.2 Pinus albicaulis | reverse complement strand
CTTAGAGGGCTTCCTTCTCTTTATCAACATGAGCCAGTTCAAATGTATGGATGTGTTCCAAGCTAGGGATATTCAGTTCACGTCTCAGCTCTTACACCTCTATTTTTTTCTTTTTAATTAGGGTGTGCACGACTGTGTCATGATACACCCCCTTCCCCTTTATCATCACCTTATACTTGGCCAACTATTTGGAAAGGGCCTTAGAGTTCACCCTTTCCCTCTTTAGGGTAGCAACGGTCTTGTCCAGACAATGTTCAGCCTTTTCTAAAGCAATATTTTGTTTTGATACCTCATTCTGAAACATTTCTCCAATTTCTTTGTCGAGATTCAACTTTTCAGGCAATGGGATAGAGGTGAGATCGAGTATCATCTCCATAGCTTTGTATTTAAAACCGAGAGTCAGGGAATGGGAGCTTGAGTGTTGCACTAAAGCTACCAACTGATCATTTTCTGTATCTCTCATAGCCAATAGCCTAGTGTGGTGTTTATCCACATATTGAGCAGGTTCTTCCTTCAGTCTTTCTCGAACAGACTGATTCTTCTCTTCAATATTTTCTCCTATGGGCCAGTCCATTCTTGATCCCACATCCCTTTCCAAGGTTCCTTCTCCTGCAGTAATTATCTGTGAATAATTTTAAGGTTCCTATGAGGAGGTTGTATCTAAAGAAACCTAAAAACCCATATTACCTTTTCCTCGGTCTCTATATTTAGGGACCACCTCGTCTGGTTGCTTCATGACATGTCCTTCAGGTCCTTTTGTCCTCTGCTTTTTGCTGATGTGGCCTTCCTCTTCTACCTCCATGAAATCCTACACCATTTTGTAACTTTCTTGATCTTACACCTCCTCCTCATTTTGAGCACCACCCTCTATAGGGCCTCCTTCGGCAGTTGTGGAGTCGGCCTCCATCTTTGTATCCAAAGCCCACCAATAAGAGTTAGCTTTCCATTCAAATTGAGGTCTAGGCTCATGTTCATAGGTTGAAGACTTCATCTCCCTCCCTCTCTGAGCAATGGCCCCCTTGGGGTCATAATTCCATACATATCATTGTAATAAGTTCATCTTCCATAGCAACCCCTCGACTAAAGGTAGTGCATGCCTTGAGTTGATGGTAAAGGGCCCTACTTCAATTTGGAGTTTCAATTTATATCCCTTCTTTGCAGGCACAAAATGAGTTTTTCCTGCACTCATGGCTTGCCTGATGAACTCGAGGGGAAAATACTCATGGGAATAAAGGCTAGTAGATGGAAGGGAGGAATTTTAGAACCATAGACCCTGATTTCGGTGTGATTTTCGAACAGGTACTGGTCCCCTACACAGTTTATTTCTCTAAACTGGGGCAACTCATTATGTTCAAGAAAAATCCTCGATGGAGGGATACCATGTAGAATTCATAGGCCCTGTACATGAGATCCGTGATGAATTTCGTATACTCCCTGCCTTTGGGGTGCTGTCAAGCTAAGAGGGTCCACTCAAATACAGATTTTGCCTCTTCCCCTTGCTTAGAAAACTTTTCTAGGCCTAAGCTTTTGAACTTACCTGCATGTTCGAACGTGAAAAAATATAACACCAAATAATAGTAGTTGAAACGACTGGAAATTGATAGGTATTGGAAGTTAGTTTGAACGGCTGAGGCTAGAAAAGACGGAATGTAAATCAGAACACCCGGCTACATCATGAGGTCAAGGAACCCTAAACACGCATTGGTTACCCAACCAACATTGTCTAACCCCAACATACCCGCAATGATTGTTAATATAGGTTTAATGGTCTCTCGAAAGAGAAAAAGAGGGAATTTATTTGTGGGTGGGAGAAATGGCACATGATACTCACTAATTAACTCTAGGAGGGATCTCTACTTCTTGATGGGAAATTTGGAGAAATGGCATATAAGGGTTACCTCTGTGAATTTGAGGTAGTATTGAGAAGGAGGGTAACACAAGGAATTCGTAATTAGCTTAGGGGTAATTTTGAATACTTTAGTTCCCTGTGCAGAGAGGAAGAAACCCTTCTGCTGAATATAAGCCTTGGCGAGCCAAGTTATGAACTTGGTAAAATAGTTAATTGACGGGTGAATTTGGTAATATAAGCCTGAGTCTACCAGCATAAACAAATATTCACCCTGCCATTTATAGCCCAGGATATCAGTTCGCATATTTTCCAGACTAAAAGGGTAAATGGGGTCACAAATTTGGGCTTGGGAGTCCATCAGTGGGTTAGGACTAGAGGCACTCTGGGGGTTGCAGGGTTTCGAGGGCAGTATTTTTCATCTTATCAACCATCATTAGAAAAACAAAGAAAAGAAAAAATAGTGGACCAACCAAATACCTGAGATGGTGAGAGTGATGTTAGAGAATGCTTGCACAGGATGTGACTTTCACCTTGTAATGTTCCTTTTTTAGGAATCTTGCCCAGCTGCTGAATAGGAACGTTGTATCAGGAAAAATATGAAAATACAATGCAGACCAATGCTTGGATCCTCTTTTTTATTTTTTGTGGGACTCCCACCCAAAAAATAATCTGAAGCAAATCTATTTTACTAACTTAAACAGATCTCTCGGTCCCGGTGCAGCACAAAAGGGCCCAAACCCCATGACTTATCTAATGGAGACTTTGCTGAAGATTGCACAACGTATCTTTTAGAGATCTTATGTAGAAAATAATGAAACAAGTTTTATATATTAGCCACACAGCAATAAATGGAAGTTTAACACTTATACAGAAGAGACAAGACTCCCCGCAAGATTTCCGACAAAATGCATGAAATAAGCAATGCTGCAGAAAATAATGCAGTTGCTGCAACTATGTATTAATCTTGGCTGAATAAATAATATAATGGCTGAATAATACATAAATAGGGCCAAAGGCCTCTCTAAAAAAACTCCTGGAGGGAAATAGGCACCTCCACCTCAAGAAATAGCATAAAATCAAAGGATGCAACACTGTTGTTGCTACCTCTGCATGAAGGGCGCAGATTTCTAAAGATGAATGTGTTTTAGCTTAATGTAGATGAATGGTCGCAAGCCAAATACAGAAATGAAGCTCTAATCCTTCCCTCTTGATCCCTTAAGCAAGCTGATCTAAAGAAAGGATGGAATTCTTGCATGAGAATTCTTTGCACTAAGCAGTGCAGCAACTTCGACTAAACAGCTGAAGTATGCAAATGGTCTCTAGAAAAAAATATTTGAATACATGAATGAATATCCTTTTTTCTATTCCCTCCTTTTATATTTGGTGAGCCCCCTCACCCCGGACCCCACACAATGTTGAGGTGACTTCTTCATGAAGCTTCCTTTTTCAAAACTGCACTGCCCTAGCTAGTTTCCCTCCTCTTGTGGCTGCGTTGTTGACTTGGTCAACTAATACACCTCCAATGCCTCTTTTCACACTAGGGATCTTCAATCTACTTTAAAAGTGTGTCTAGGCTGATCCTTGTCCACATTGACCTAGTTTACTCGAGTGTTTTCTTCCTCCTCAAGAATGGATGTTGACTTAGTCAAACTTGACTGTGTCCCCATCCAATTTCTCCTTGTTCACACTTGGAAGTGTAAAACCAGCTTCTAAGATGATTTCCTTCCTTACTAAGGTGAAATTTATTCATAATTTTATTATTCATGGGCCTCCCTACCCATTTATTCCTCTTCTAAGTGAAATTAGCAAAATCTAATGTTCCAAATTGCTATGTGCAAATTTGGGAACATTACAGTCCTCCCCTCCCAAATGTTGCTTGTCCTCAAGCAACTGCAAGGATAAGACTGAAGAGTATATTCTCCTACCATGTAGCAACCTCATATGATGCAATCATCCAAGGATCAAGGTGTTGTATCATCAATATATATCCAAGTTTCCTCTCCCAAGTGTGCAAGCTATCTAAATAGCTGACATTATGTAACTGTAGAACATCCATGGAAGCAACAATGGGATGTTTGAAGATCCTCTTGAAATGTGGGGGCTGATATATATTGGGAATCATCATCCCCATTTGAATATCTCCTCCCCAAGCTATCAACCAAACAAAATGAGTCACCCTCCAAAATGGTAACTCATGCAAATCATCCTCCACTTGAAGCTCCGGCAAAGTAGGTGGGTTGAAATTCTGATCAGGTAAACATAGTAGCCTACCCCATGCTTCTTTCCTCTCCACTTAGGACAAGTGTAAATTATTTTTTGATCTTTGGCTGCCATCATGTTGCCCTCAAATGGCAAGAAGGAATCTAGACCTCCAAAGGTCCCTCTCCCAGCGCTTTGAATCAAGCTGGCCCAAACCATCTTATACATGATGGATAAGAAATCATCATCATAAAGCATCTCCTCCATCTCATGGCCCTCCTCATTAAGACACAAATATATTGTTGTAGAGGCCATGTCCTTTCCCATGCTCCCCTTAGAGCATAAAATGCAAAACGTTTGGGGATGCGCCTCCCCCAAGAACACATCCACTCCATGTGATCCTCCTCCAATCATGCTCCTCATATAGGTAGGAATAATATCAGCAAGTATGATCAACATCATAATGAGAGAAAGACTGAAGGCTTAATATGGTGCTGGAAGGTACCAATAGTCTCCCAAGTGGTCACAGCGCAGTCTTTCCCACTGCAGCGTCAGATAATGACATGGAAAATGGTCTCTTGATAGATGGCTAGTTGTGCAAGTCACCACATCTACCAGGAAGTAGTAAATGACTAAGTGCATCAACTGAGCATAAAAGGAGTAACCAAACACTTGCCCCAGGTAATAAAGTATATGGTTGTCTCCATCATAATAGTTGGCCAAAATTGGTCCATGGAGCCTAAAGAGAAATTTTCCCCTTTGGAGAGCAATGTGCTGCAATGAAATGGCAAGAGTGTAAAAGTATAGTGTTGAACAATCAATAAGTGCAAAAAAATATTTTTTACCAAGTGATGGAAGAAAGATGGTGACAAGATCCATAGATGAATCCTCCATAGCGTCATGACATACCCATATGAAGAGGAATGAACCACATGCTGCATAAAAATCCTTCTCCTCATGCTTGGAAGTCCAAGTCAAGGAGAGCATACCACAATAGCCAATGAGTCCATCCACCATTCTACCAATCTCACCTCCTCCATGCTCACTAAGTGCATCAAACATGAAGTGATCCTGGGAACACCTCATCAACAAGCTCATGCTCCAAAGTGACAGCGCTATTGGTCTATGCAAATAGACTCCTGCCAACTCATAAATCCATCCTTTGGCATGTTCAATGTCAAAGACCCCGCTCCTAATGTTTCCATCTCCTCTTATTGCAACATCATGCAAAATGTGAGAGCAACTCTTCCCTTGCTCTCCCTCAATCCTCGAAAGCAACAAATGTCTTGGCTGCCCCATCACACCTCCATCAAAAAACTCATGTGGTGGAAAAACAATGATCACATCATCATAATGCATCCACACTCCTTGACGCCCCATGATGCAAGTGCCCTGCCAAGCATTCTCCTCCCTCATTTCTTTGGAAGAAGGATGTGTCTCATGTTGGCCAAACTCTCTCAAGAGTATCCAATGCAGTTTTTCCTCCTGCTACCCTGTGTCATAGATTTGAAAGTAGCTCTCCAACCTATTCCTCTCTATCCACTTATCCACCAAGGGATACTTCCTACCATTCTCCATCTTGGTACTCCTCCAAAAGAAGCTATCATCCTTCCATATTAGAATTTCCTCCTTGCACTTCGTGGGATGCTAGGATGCATTTCCTTGGAGACCTTCTAGAGAAGATCTCTCACCGATGATAATCTTGATCCCATAAGGATCCAAGTGGGCTGAAGGAAAATCCTCCTTGCTGCTACCTCTTGATAGCATTGTAACCCTCCTCCAGGGTTTTTTGGATATCTCATGCATCAACTCCTGGATGCACATTTGATTCTGTATGAACCTGCTTGGAGCAAGGTTCACTCCATCCTCCAAGAATTCACACTTCAACCTCAAGGGTTGTGTGTAACTCATCAATGATACATGAGGTTGAGGGTTCAAATCTCCCTTGAACTTCTCAAGCTTGCACAACACAGTGCAATCCTGCTGCTCTATCTCAGCAATACCATTTGATCCTGGGTCATATGCAAAAAAATATCCAACCCTCTCCATAAAATTTTATGAAATGTTAAGACATGGAAACTTATGCATACCTTTGTGAGCCTTCGGGACATATTTTATGGCTGCAAGAGGTCCTCTCTTTAATGTGTTGGCTGATCCAACTGCTGAAGTAGGAAGCTGCTCTTCCAAGGTTGTGACAGTGCTAGTACTTGTCTCTTCCCATGGTGGTGTGGACTTCCGCTCTTTTGATTCTTCTCCATCAAAGGTTCTAATCAGCCCTTGAGTAAACCCAAGAAAATAAATCACTCTTGTATGTCTTGAGTGACTGAACCACCAAGCATTGGCTTCACCCTCAAGGTGCAGTGCTGCAACTTTTACTACCTCCTCTTCGGCCATTAGGTGAAGCATGAAAAATGCCTCAAGCTTCCTTGCCCAAGCTCTTGCTGTAATTGACCCATCAAATTTAGACAATAGGAGTCTATTGCCTCTGATCTCATCTTTGCTACAAGGTCTTCTTTCTTCTCTCATTTGAATAAACTAAGGGAAATCTAGGGTTTCTTTGAAATCCCCTGGTTGGCACTTATATTTTGCCAAATACCCACTCAGAATTTCATGCTCTAAGTGGTCTCCTTGTTATTATCTCCCTCTACAAGAACAGGAAGTGCATGCATATTTTTTTTCTTCTTGATATCCCCTAGGGGTTTCTCTGAAAATCTCTCCTCCTTGAAACCCTTTTGGAGTTTCAGTGCATTTCTCTTCTTATTTCTTCTTGGATCTGAAAATGGATGAGATTAATCTCATCCTCTTCATCTTCTCCTTCTAAAATCGAACTCACAAGATAAGCACTGTAAATTTCCCTTCTCAGGAATATCAAAATTCTATTCCATAGATTGACTGCATGGGAATTTACTAGATATGTCACCTTCGAAAAAAGGATGAGATCCAGAGGCTACCTGGCCATCTGCAGACTCTGTCTATATATTTGAAACATTCCTCCTTTAGGGAGTCAAAAATTTGGCTTGAAGCCATAGGCTGAGCCAAATATCATGCTCTGATACCACTGTAATGTTCCTTTTTCAGGAATCTTGCCCAGCTGCTGAATAGGAACGTTGTATAAGGAACAATATGCAAATACGATGCATACCAATGCTTGTTTCCTCTTTTGTATGTTGTGTGGGACTCCCACCCGTAAAATAATCCAAAAAAAATCTATTTTACTAAGTTAAACAGATCTCTCGGTCCCGGTGCAGCTCAAAAGGGCCCAAACCCCATGACTTAGCTAATGGAGACTTTGTTGAAGCTTTCACAACGTATCTTTCAGAGGGTTTATGTAGGAAATAATGAAATAAGTTTGAAATATTAACCCCACAGCAAGAAATGGAAGTTTAAACACTTATACAGAAGAGACAAGACTCCCGACAATATTTCCGGTAAAATGCATGAAATAAGCAATGCTGCAGAAAATAACGCAGTTGCTACAACTCTGTATTAATATTGGCTGAATAAATCATACAATGGCTGAATAATATATAAATGGGGCCAAATTCCTCTCTAAAAAAACTCCCAGAGGGAAATAGGCACCTCCACCTCAAGAAATAGCATAAAATCAAAGGATGCAACACTGTTGTTGCTACCTCTGCATGAAGGACACAGTTTTCTAAAGATGAATACGTTGTAGATGAATTTATATGAATGGCCACAAGAAAAATACATAAATGAAGCTCTAATCCTTCCCTCTTGATCCCTTAAGCAAGCTGATCTAAAGAGAGGATGGAATTCTCGCAAGGGAATTCTTTGCACTAAGCCATGCAGCAACTCCGGCTAAATAGCTGAAGTATGCAAATGGTATCTAGACCAAAATATCTGAATACATGAATGAATATCCTTTGATGCTATGCCCTCCTTTTATCTTTGGTGAGCCCCCTCACCCCAGACCCCACATAATGTTGAGGTGACTTCTTCATGAAGCTTCCTCTTTCAAAACTGCGCTGCCCTAGCTAGTTTTCCTCCTCTTGTGGCTGCACTATTGACTTGGTCAATGACTTGGTCAAATAATCCACCTCCAATGCCTATTTTCACACTAGGGATCTTCAATCTAGTTTACAAGTGTGTCTAGGCTGATCCTTGTCCACATTGACCTAGTTTACTCAAGTGTTTTCTTCCTCCTCAAGAATGCATGTTGACTTAGTCAAAATTGACTGTGTCCCCATCCAATTTATCCTTGTTCACACTTGGAAGTGTAAAACCAAGTCCTAATATGATTTCCTTCCCTACTAAGGTGGAATTTATTCATAATTTTATTATTCATGGGCCTCCCTACCCATTTATTCCTCTTCTAAGTGAAAGTAGCAAAATCTAATGTTCCAAATTTCTATGTGAAAATTTGGGAACATTACACACCTAAGTGCATGACTGATAAAAATACGAATGGTAAAAACACAATGGTCGGGCATTAAACATGCAAGGAAAATGTATTTTTAGATTGAGGGATGGACGACACTTGCGAAGTTGATGTCAGGAGGACATTAGCAAGTTGACACGTGGCACAGGGAAACTGGCTAAGGATGGTTGGGTCCTTATTTTCCGGTGGGCAGATCCACCCATGGTTTTGTGCATGGGTTTTCACATTATTTTGGGGTACGATGGTTTTAGGCCCTTGCTATTTTGTAGATCCGATCAAGGGAACTACGGTTATGTTGTAATATAGGGTTAATGGATTGGGGTTTATGTATGATTCAGCATGTATATATATGTGTTGTAACATTAAAAGGAATATAATGAAAAATCAAGCTGGTCGTCCTAATTTGGGATCCAGGGGAATATCTCTGTGTTTATCTGTTTTATGTTTTATGCTCTCGATATTGTTTATTTTCTATCTTTAATATTCGTTTGCAGATAATTTCTATACAAGGTTAAAACCTACAAATAGTACGTTTTCGTTCCTCTCCCTGTGACCTACGTCCAAACGTGCTTTGAAATCACAGACTGTGTTCCTCTTGTCATTTTCCAAGGTGATGCATTCCCAATGGTCTTTTACCTATTTCATTATTTCACTCCGTATCATTTTTCAGGCATCCACCAGGGACATATTCCCTTTAAGTTGAGCCTTTAAATCATTCACTGATTTGTTGAGATCCTGGGATTCTCTGTGAGTCGCATTCATCTCCTTCTACAAAGATGAGATCAACTTTTATTTTTCAGTCAAGGTAGTCATGGCTTCCTCTAAATACCTGCACACCATCTGAGTTTCATCCTTCAAAGCCTTCAACTCTGCCGGATCCTTTTTCAAATGCTCGGAAGAGTTTTGTGGGTCCTCGGGTATAGAGATCAGACAAACATGAATGTCTTGCTCCTGTTGCAACTCGGTCACCTTACTTTTTAATGTTGTTATCTCATCTCCCTTCTGGAGGATTATTTCTCAGAGGGCTTCCATCTCTTTCTTGACATGAGCCAGTTCAAATGTCTAGATGTGTTCCAAGCTGGGGATATTCAGTTTACGTCTTAGCTCTTGCACCTCTATTTTTGTCTTTTTAAGCAGGGTGTGCACGACTGTGTCATGATCCACCCCCTTCCCCTTTATCATCAGCTTATACTCAGCCAAATATTTGGAAAGGGCCTTAGAGTTCACCCTTTCCCTCTTTAGGGTAGTAACGATCTTGTCCAGACAATGTTGAGCCTTTTCTAAAGCAATATTTTTCTTTAATACCTCATTCTGAAACATTTCTCCAATGTCTTTGTGGAGATTCAACTTGTAAAGCAATGGGATAGAGGCGAGATTGAGTATCATCTCCAGAGCTTTGTATTTAAAATCGGGAGGCAGGGAATGGGAGGTTGAGTGTTGCACTGCAGCTACCAACTGATCATTTTCTGCATCCATCGCAGCCAATAGCCTGGTGTGGTGTTTATCCACATATTGAGCAAGTTCTTCCTTTAGTCTTTCTCGAACAGACTGATTCTTCTCTTCAATATTTTCTCCTATGGGCCAGTCCATTCTTGACCCCACGTCCCTTTCCAAGGTTCCTTCTCCTGCGGTAATTATCTATGAATAATTTTAGTGTTCCTGTGAGGAGGATGTATCTAAAGAAACCTGAAAACCCATCTTACCTTTTCCTCAGTCTGTATATTCAGGGACCACCTCGTCTTGTTGCTCCGTGACATGTACTTCAAGTCCTTCTGTCATCTACTTTTTTTTGAAGTGGCCTTCCTCTTCTACCTCCACAAAATCTTGCACCATTTTGTAACTTTCTTGATCTTGCACCTCCTCCTCATTTTGAGCGCCACCCAATATAGGGCCTCCTTCAGCAGTTGTGGAGTCGGCCTCCATCTCTGTATCCAAAGCCCACCAATAAGAGTTAGCTTTCAATTCAACTTGAGGTCTAGGCTCATGTTCATATGTTGAAGACCTCATCTCCCTCCTTCTATGAGCGATGGCCCCCTTGGGATCATAATTCCATACATATCATTGCAATAAGTTCATCTTCCATAGCAACCCCTCGACTAAAGGTAGTGCATGCCTTGAGTTGATGGTAAAGGGCCCTACTTCACTTGGGAGTTTCAATATATATCCCTTCTTTGCAGGCACTAAATGAGTTTTTTCTGCACTAATGACTTGCCTGATGAACTCTAGGGGAAAAATCCTCATGGGAATAAAGGCTGGTAAATGGAAGGGAGGAATTTCAGAACCATAGACCCTAATTTCGATGTGATTTTCAAACAGGTACTGGTCCCCTACACAGTCTATTTCGCTGAACTGGGTCAACTCATTCTGTTCAAGAAAAATCCTCGGTGGAGGGCGACCATGTAGAATTCATAGGCCCTGTACATGAGATCCGTGATGAATTTCGTATGCCTGATGCCTTTGGGGTGCTTTCGAACTGAGAGGGTCCACTCAAATACAGATTTTTCATCTTCTCCTCGCTTAGAAAAATTTTCTAGGTCTAAGCTTTTGAACTTATCTACATGTTCAGACATGAACAAACATAACACCAAATAATAGTAGCTGAAATGACTGGAAGTTGATAGGTATTGGAAGTTAGCCTGAATGGCTGAGGCTAGAAAAGATGGAATTTCAATCAGAACACCGGGCTACATCATGAGGCCAAACAACCCTAAACACGCATTGGTTACCCAGCCAGCATTGTCTAACCCCAACATACCCGCAATGATTGTTAATATATGTTTAATGGTCTCTCGAAAGAGAGAAAGAGGGAATTTCTCTATGGGTGGGAGAAATGGTACATGATACTCTCTAATTAACTCTAGGAGGGATCTCTACTTCTCGATGGGAAATTTGGAGAAATGACATATAAGGGTTACCTCCGTGAATTTGAGGTAATATTGAGAAGGAGGGTAACACAGGGAATTCCTAATTAGTTTAGGGGTAATTTTAAATACTTTAGTTCCTTGTTCCGAGAGGAAGAAACCCTTCTGTTTAATATAAGCCTCGGTGAGCCAAGTTATGAACTCAGGAAAATGGTTAACCGATGGGTGAATTTGGTAATACAAACCTAAGTCTACCACCATAAAAAAAAATTCACCCCGCCATTTATAGCCCAAGATATCAGTTCACATATTTGCTAGACTAAAAGGGTAAATGGGGTCACAAAGGTGGACTTGGGAGTCCGTAACTGAGTTAGGACTAGAGGTAGTCCAAGGCATGCGGGGTTTTGAGGGCAATATTTTTCATCTTATCAACCATCATTAGAAAAAAAAAAAAAAAAACAATAGGGGACCAGCCAAATACCTAATATGGAGAGAGCAACGCTAGAGGATGTTAGCACAAGATGCGACTTTCACCTAAGTGCATGAGTGATAAAAATACGAATCGTAAAAACACAATGGTCGGACATTAAATGCGGAAGGAAATGTCTTTTTAGATTAAGGGAGGGACGACACTTGTGAAGCTGATGTCAGGAGGACATCAGTAAGTTGACACGTGGCACAAGGAGACTGACTAAGGATGGCTGGGTAGGTGGGACGCCACGTGCCTGACACGCAATATCGGCTTCGTACCTCAAACTTGCCTTACCGTGTCTTTACCTTCGCGCCTTGCAGCGAAACGGGGTGAGCCCCATTTTTTTTCAGCGGGTCGACGAGAACGTGCCTGATTAATATTTCACCCCCTTAGAACCTCTGTGAATTGTCAACCCTTTCACTGACGTCATCCTTTCCAGCGGGTCAGATCTTCCCTTCCATTTCAATTTAGCTCCAACGGAATATCTTTTGCGTGGCCTGATGAGATGCACTGTCAACTTCCAGCTGTGCGGTGACTGTGCACTATTTTTCTGTATGCTCCAAAGTGATTCCCCCACCTCACTAGTTACACATAGCTCCCCATCATCCCTCACCTTTCCATTGGCTTGTGCTTGGTTTGGTGCAAAATTATGCCTTTGTCTGTGTGTTCACAGGCCAACATTGGCTCCACTTGGGGACAACATGATTCCCTCTAGTGCATTAAGAACCTGCAGACCAGGTGCCTATGTCTTCTTGGGCGAATGGAGTCATTATTGTATATTTCAAAAATGATTTGGAAATATAACTAAAAGAAACAAGAGGTGCGAAAATAAAGATGAAGTATATAAAGTGGAAGGATATGTACAATGGGCTAGCAGTGCCTTTGTCAATGTTGGAAATATAAATTGAGAAACTGTCCATTGATAGGTGTCTCAAGTATATCTCCCTCTAGATTCTCCAGCAAGAAGGTGTTATTTCCTTTGGCCTCAACAATTCTGAAAGGTCCAAACTAGAGAGGATCAAACTTGCCATGTTTTCCTTTGTCAGATCTTCTAACATCCCATCTCAGCACCAGATGTCCTGCTTCAAAACCCTTGTCCTTAGCCTTGTGGTCAAACAGGTTTTCCAATTTTTCTTGATAGCTAGCCATCCTAAGGTTTGCTTGCTCCCTATTTTCACTGAGCTCCACCAACTAGTTTATTGTCATGGTTAGGGTGTTTGGATCCTCCTCCTTGTCTTGTAAGAACCTCGTTACTGGTAGTGCAAGTTGTGTGAGGAACACGGCTACCCAGCCATATACTAGTTCATAAGGGGACTTCCCTATTGATATTTTTGTTGTAATTCTTCTCGCCTAAAGGGAGAATTTTAGTTGGGAATCCCAATTCCTTTGATTCTCATCGATCATATTTTTCAAAATCCTTACCAAGTTCTTGTTAGATGATTCAACCAATTTTTCCCTTGGAGGTAATATTTTATGGAATGTCCTAGTGAGATATGGTACTTTTCACAGAAATTTATGAATTTTCGGAACTTGAAGGCCTGAGCATTATCGGTGATGATCTTTCCTAGGCATCGAAATCTCACCAGTATATTTTCCTCCAATAATTTGATTACCACAACATCTGTGGCATTTCTCGCTGGCGCTGCCTCAACCCACTTCATAAAATAATCAGTTGTGGTCATGATCCACCAATGTTGGTTGCTATAAGCTGGGTGGATTTCCCCAATGAAGTCAATCCCCCATTGTCTAAATGGTTCTTCGACATGCATGGGTATGAGTGTAAGGGGTGCAAACTTTTTTTTCTGAGAAAATGTCTGGAATTTCTTGTAGTCTTTTACATGGGTTTGGGTGTCGTCGTATAACTTGGGACAAAAGAAACTAGCCTTGAATATTTTATGAGTTGTTGTGCACCAAATGTAATGGCCACTTCACATCCCATCATAAAACTCCTATATTACCTCCCTGGACTCCTGCTCTGTCAAGCACAACAGCAATATCCCCAAGGGGTCTCTCAAGTATAACCTCCTATTTTCCACCGCGAACTTCTGAGACCTCAGCCACAAAGTGCGGTATTTCATTCTATCAAACTCAGGTGGACGCCTTAATGTCAGTAATTATTCCACTATATATTTGTACCAAGGTGACAAAAATTATTTGACGTGAGTATTTTTCATGGAAGATTCTATTCCAAATCGTATGCCTTCGTCACCTTTGACTTCATCATTAGACATTGACAAGTTTATCCATAAGTCCTACTAGTTTGACTCTCACAGGATCTTCGCCAGCCCTTGCCCTTTATGAGCTTACTGGGTTTTATCTCCATATTGTACTCTTGTATCTTGGCTATCAACTTACCTTGTTTACCTTCACTGTCACGCTATACAAAAATGTATTTCACAACTACTGTGGGTACATAAGAAATGATCGTGGATTGTAAAAAATACACCCGAAAAGCCTTCAGCTCTTTGACAATGGCATATACCTGTTTCTCCAATATATTATATTTTAGCTCTGTGTCTCTTAGCACTTGATTGAAAAATGCAATAGGCTGCTCATTTCCATCATCATTTCTTGTTAACAGCACCGCGGCTATTGTGTGGGGTGAGGCAAATAAGAAAATCAAGAAAGGTTTAAGATAATCAGAGCCGGCTAAAATAGGAGCCTCTGCAAAATCCTGCTTGATTCTGATAAATTATTCCCTAGACTGGGCAGCCTACTTCACTTCGTTATCCTTTTTTAGCATTTATGTAATGCTCCTGACTATGTCGGCATAATTGGGTATGAACTGCCTTAGGAAATTTATCCTTCCCAAAAATACCTGCACCTCCTTTTTATTTCTTGGTAGTGGAATACCATTTATCACCTCCACTCACTGAGGGTCAATTTTTACCCCTTGGCTAGTTACTATATGTCCCAATAATTTCCATTCTTCGAGAGGAAACAGAGATTTCTTAGGGTTTATAGATAGCACATACTTGCGACACTTATCGAAGGTCCATCTAAGCTACTCAATATGTTCGACATCCATCTTGGAGAAGACTATAATATCATCGAGGTAGATAACCATGAACTTGTCTTGGTCCCAAAATAAATAGATATCCATGGTGTGTTGAAAAGTAGCGCTGGTGTTTATGAGGCCAAACAACATTTGGGCGTACATCAAAGTTCCCCACGAGGTGGTGAACGTAGTTTTCTTCTGATCTTCAGGGATCACTGCCACTTGGTTGTATCCTAAGAACCCATCCATCATGGACATACGAGAGGAGCCCACGACCTTCTGTAGGATGTAATCCATCTTAGGGAGGGGGTGATTGTCTTTGAGCGAGGCCCTATTCAGATTTCGAAAGTCCACATAGAGCCTGATCTCCCCGCTTTTCTTCCTTATAGGTACAAGGTTAGCTACCCGTACCTTAGAGGGAAAATAATCTCTGCTTGAAGTAGCTTTTTGACCTCTTTCTTGATGTTAGGCAAGAGGAGCAGATTTATTTGCCTTAACTTTTTCTTGTGGGGCTTGACATCTTCTTTGAGGGGGATCTTATGTTGAACAATCTCCACATAAAAATTCTTCAAATCTTGATAGGACCAAGAAAAACAAGTCTTTGTATGACTTGAACAGGTCCAAGTATTTTTTCCTAAATTATTCAAGGACTGATTTTGATAATTTTATGAGCTTCGGGATCTCCTCTGTCCTAATGTTGAAATCTCTCACTGGCTCATCCAATGTTGGTTTTCAAGGATTTTTCGGGATATCATTCTAAAGAGCCTCTCCAGAGGCACTAAACCCTTAGGAATGACATTTCCCTTCATCTAAAGCACCCCATTTCCACCAAGAGTTTCCTCCCATATTGTTTTTGGCCCTTCAGTCTCGGCCTCATCTCCTGTGTCTATCACTGAATTGGAGAATTCCCCTACCATCTCCATGAAGCGTTGGATCAGCTCCTCATATTCGAATACTTTCTAGTGCTTAAGATTATCGAGAATGGAGGGATGATACCGCACCTATGTTTCATACCTGAGCAATGGATTGTGGAGGGGACGAAAATTACTAGCTACCGCAACTAGTGATTCGACCATCTAATTTTTATCTCGAGGCATGAATTGAATATTGAAGGCCAGGAATAAGTTTTCAACTAGACCCCACACTTCATTCTTGTATGAAATAAGGGGGGGGTGATTTTCATGGCATTGATCTCTCACTTGCTTCACCACTAGTTCAAAATCCGCAAACACTTTTAGATTTTGAATGTTCAGGTTCCTTGTTGCTTGTAACCCCAATAGCAGTGCTTCGCATTCAACTACGTTGTTTGTGGCTTCAAATTCCAACTTGAGGGAGATAAGGATTAAGAAACCTTCTGGAGACATCAACAATATGCCTAACCCATTTCCTTCCCTTCAGTAAGCTCCATCAAACTGTAAGGTCCAAATCTTATCTACTTCTTCCTTCTGGAAATCGACACCCTTCGGCAAAAAAACCCTAGTCTCCTGAAGAAAAATCTCATATTCTTCCAACATTAGGTAGGAGAATTCATAGTCCTTACCATATACTGGATATTTCATGGAACCATCAGCTCGGGTAAGAATTTTCATGAACCTCGATTCTATATAAAACCTTCTCTCCTCCCCACCAAACATGGGAGTTGTGGCGTATTTTAGGTCTAGCTTTATTGATCCTCCAATTTTAGATCCCCGTGACCGAGATAGCAACATCCCAAATATAGCAGGTATATCAGCTACTACTGTGTCCATAGCCACAATTTTTTCTGGAATTTGTGCTAAGTTAACCACCTTATCCTTTATCATCCCCAAACATTTCACTATCTTGGAGTTGAATGAATAGATATCCTTATATGGTCATGTAATCTGCAATCCAAGCTGCTCCATGACGGACAATGGAAAGAGATTATGTGATGCTCCTGAATCAAGCATGAAATTGTGTAACAGTAAATCATGTACTACTAGGTTCGCATAAAATGGAGGTGTAGATGAGTTATGCTCCTATACATGGGGTCCAAAAACAACCATGGGTTATTCTTCTTAAATATTAAGGTTGTCGGGAAAAGGAGTAACTCAATGATGCGTGAAATGGGACAACTGGGATTTGTTCGATGGCTGCTTTAATAGCTCACTAAGGGGGACTAGAATTTTTAACTCTTCTAACTCTTTTTAAAGGTTAAATATGACTGGTCCTTTTTCAACCTTTGGTATTTCAAAGTGTTCCTTAGGTAGGTCAAATGAATTGAGAGGTGGAGCAAAATATCTCTCGACTTTGGGCTTACTGGGCTCTTTATTGACCAATTTGGATGTGGAATCCTTCTGGTGGTTTTCTTCTTCTAGTGGTTTCTTCCCCTCATCAGGAGAAAGAGGCATGGTTTGTCTCTTTTACACCGACTCATCATTATGCTCTTGCAACTGAGTCCTTTTGCGGGAGGATCTAAGATCATATTTCTTATGAACCTGAGCTTGCATGAAATATACGAACTGTCAGCAATAGATATCAATATATTTGTCTTCTGGGGGGGCCTCTTGTTCCTCCCCCTCCTCTTGGAGGGTTATTTCACCTCGTTCATCATCATAAGAAGCTAAGAACTAATTTTCCTAAGTGTCTGTGATTTCTTCAATTTGCCCCCCCTACTTCTCCTTCCAAATACAAAGGGGGTTGGATATGATCTTGTTGCTCCTTTCTATCATGCTGCAACAAATACAGAGGAGTTTTTCGATACTAAGGATTAAAACCTCGATCAGAAACCATTTTATTTAATCGTGGAAGAGAGATCTTGGCTTCAAACTCGAGCTTCACTAGCTTGTTAGAGATATTTTTGATGAACTCGTTCATATCTTCTATCCTTTACTCCTGTGACTCTCTCTCTTGGTTTGAAGGGGTAGCTTCATCCTTCTTCTTTCTTCTCATTTCTTGATCTTCTTTTCCCTTGAAATTTCTGATAGAGGCAAAGTTTTCCTCCACCTCTAGAGCATCGGTTTTAATTTGATCTAGGGACCCAGAGTTTCTTTCGCTAAGGGTGAATTCAAATTCTGGCTTGAAGGCCCTGACAAATACTACCTTGGCAACAACTTGAGGAGGTTTTATCTCAGTGGTAAGATTCTTATATAACTTATTGAACCTTTTAATAAACTCAGTGACATCCTCATTATGTCTCTTCTTCAAGGCATTGAACTCTGTGAGGATGTAACCATGATCCCTCTTCTCTCCCCACTTCTAAGTGAAGAGATTATTCATTTCTTCCTAAGTATTAACAGAGTTTCTGGCTAGTGATTTAAACCACTTATGGGCCTCTCCATCTAGATATTTGACAAAAATCCTTACAACCACATCGATATGTTCCACATTTACATTCTCGGCGAAGGCACAAAAGTTTTCAATGTGCCTCTGTGCTGGTGTACTATCTTCCCCCATGAACCGAGCTAGAATCTTTAAGTAATGTTGTCACATGTCATTTAGAAATTGAGGAAAGGATAAGGGGGTGTACTTGTTCAGGATAAAAACTAGTACGGCCATATGAGGTGGAGGTGGAGGTAAATTATGAATCTGAGTTTGTTGCTGATAGGTACGAGAGGAAGTGACTATTTGTTGGGCTGATGAGGAACTGCCCAGAAATATATGGTAAATGTCAGGGACTTATTTTACTTCTTCAACCTCAATGGCAAGATGGAATGAAGGGAAATAAAAGTATGTTGACTTGTTTCATCTTTTATGAATGGGTCCGGTAGTTTGGAAGCATCAAGCGGGTATTCTAGTACTCGGGCTCTGGAGTCTTAGCCATGGAGGCTTTCTCTTTGAGATGAAGAGGGTGAAGCTTTGAGAGATAAAGGAGGTAAGTGGGCCTGACCAGGTGGTATTTCTTTCCAGACTCTTTTAAATATGATTTTTTTCAAGGTCAAATACAAAAGGAGTTTTTTTTCTAAGTAGTATCTGATTAAGTGTGTGGCATGGTGAAAGCCAGGATTACTGACGAGTTAAACTGCTTATAGTGGAGTCACCAAGGTGAGGATAATGAAACTCTCAAACCTTATTTCTCACTTGTCTGAAGGGTGAAATTTATGTCATATTCCAGGGACAATATTTTCTTATTCTTCCCCAGCAATAGCACCAAAAACATGTTGTAACTCCTAGATATAGCCCTAAGTTTCTAAATACCAATTCCTAGGACATCTTAAGATCGGAGGTTTTGAGTACATTTTCTTAAGGATTCCTTGAGAGTATCTTCACAAAGAATTCATGGGAAAGTGGTTAGGGTGGTTCAAGAATAATGAAATATCCTGGGTCTTAGTTCATGCAAGCTAATTCTTACTCAGAAAGGGCTCGGGAGACCATATGCGTCTAAGTTGCTTCCAATGGGCCAAGTAAGAAAACAATGAACAAGTCTTTGGATATATTACAATGACAACTTGAAGAATTTAGAATAGGTATGTAGTTTAAGAATTACCTCGATCTTAGCTGGGTCTACCTGAATACCTACAATAGAGATAAAATGTCCCAAGAATACACCTTCTGTCATCATCATGTGGAATTTTTCATTACTAAGGCATAACCTGGTAGCTATAGATTGTCCAAGAAACTTCTCTATATTATGTAAATATTGATAAAAATAATTACCATAAGGGGTGAAATCATCCTTATATAATTCAAGTCCCTCATTAATTAAATCAAAAAAATTACTCAGAATTTTCTTTCAAAAGTGGCTAGTGTGTTGCAAAACCCAAATACTAAGACTTTGTATGCGAACGTTCCCCATGGATAGGTGAAAATAGTTTTATATTGGTATTCAAGAGTAATCTAAATTTGATTATATCCACTAAATCCATCCAGGAAGAAAATTTATTTCTTCCCGAAAAGTGTATCAAGTACTTGGTTTACAAATGGAAGATGAAAATGATCCTTCTACATGGCTTTATTTATTTCTCTATAATCTACAAAAATTCTCCATTTTCCATTATTTTTAGGGACTACCACCAAATTTGAAACCCACTGAATTTCATAAATAGGATATATAAAATTAACATCGAGGAGTTTCTAAAGTTCATATTTCACTATGTCCCTAAGATGTGGGTTTAATCTTCTTTGGGGTTGGAGAATGACTAGAGCATCTTTATCAATATAGATATGGTGTGTGCATAGTTGTGGATCAATTCCCTTTAGATCTAAATATTCCCAAGCGAAGGTTTGTTTGTATTTATGAAGAATTTGGACTAGTTTTTTACACTGAAGGTCATCAAGTCTGACATCGATTTTCAAATTATTTCTAGGTTCAATTTCAATGGGGATGTTATTATGAACAACAATAATAGGTATATGATTATTATTCAAATCATCCATTGGATCTCCTTAAGCTTCATTTTCAAGTACAAATTTTACCACCTAGCATGTTGGGTTTCCTATTGTGGAAGTTTGGTTAATAAATTCATTGATTATGTCATCCTCGGTCCATATTTTAAATATAGGATATTTATTAATAGTAAGGGGAGAACATAAATTACCTTCCTGATATTTTGGAGGGAACAATATAAGGTTTTCAAATGGTATGATGGGTCTAGTGGGTGGGTATAGAATGAGATTCTCGATAATAGTTCCCTTAGAGATGGTCATGCTTCTAGTTTGACACCTAATGTACGCATCTGTGGTGGTGAGCCATGGTCTACCTAATATAAGAGGATGCACCTCCAACTCATTTTTAGGATTAAGGACCAAAAAATCTACTAGGTACTCCCAAAAATCTAAAAAAACAATGACATCATCTAAAGTTCCTTCTGGTTTAACTACATATCTATCGGCCAGTTCCAACATGATTGGTGTTGGTTTTAGCATAGTTATTCCAAGGAGGCCGCAAGTTTCAAGTGTTATAAGATTTATAGAAACTCCTAATTCTACTAAGGCATTTGGAAAGTTATGCCCCTGAATCTGAATGATGACTATAGGGTTTCCAATTTCGCCATATTTGATAGGTGTCTATTTTCTAAGAATAATATCAAAGAGTTTCCCAAGGACATGGACTGTAGGAGAATATTTTGGTTTCCTCCAAAGCTTCTTAACACATAGAACTTTAATGGTTTTGGAATATATCAATATACCTATGATATCTTGTAGAAGTGATTTAGACTCATGCATGAACACAAAAAAATACATAAATAAACATAAACACGGAGATGTAGCAGGAATAACATTTCACCTCATTGTCCACCACTCATTTTGGGTGGGGCTTACCACCGATCCAGATTATTCCAATGTAATTTTGGAATTTTGATATTTTAGCTACCTGAAAATGCCATTTTAGACCATATATATTGTAGGTTGTTTTATACTGAAAAATGTTTACGGACATAATGGAAACTAAACTAGCTCGAGCGATGGTAGCTTATCTCTGAGAAGAGATGTGGTGGCGACATGCCTCTGAACTATGTTAAAATGAGGCTCAAGGGCCTTTTTTATTATTGAACAATAATAGAAAACACTAAACCACCAAAACCATTATACGAGGAGATGTAACACCAAGAGTTTATGGCCCCGATTGGGGTTAGTTGGGTAGCCAACTTCCTGGGGTTGTAACTTGGTCATATTATCTTTTTTTGGTGCATATGATACCTTGTTGGAAAGATATATATGAGGAATATATATTTTTATGTGATTTAATTCACAGTAATGGAGCATTCATTCCCTCAAAATGTCATTTAGGGTCTCAAAACGGCTCTGCAAGTTCGGGACACGAAAAACTACTAAAAATAGTAAATAAGAAAAATGATGAAACAAACTAGGTGGAATAGGCAGGTGGACACCAATATCCTCCTAGATCTTTCCTCCCCCGTTACGAAGTAATGGTCCCCATTGCATGCAGAGCCTCCATGAGGTGGGTAAATGTCTGTTGAACCTCGTCCCTGGTGAACCACTTTCCCCATTGAAAGTGTTGTCCTACTTTGACATCTCGATATAGTTGGATCACTTATTGGCAGGTTTTATTGATCAGTGTGTCCATGATCCGATCATTTGTGGCTTGTTCCATGTAGTCTGGGTTTAAATTTTTTGGTGTGATTTGTTCTTCCATGTCAGATGTGTCCAATAGAGGTGGAAAGTAGGGCAGAAGGTGGTCCACATTGAACACTAGATGTAGACAAAGGAATGGTGGAATATTGAGCTCGAAGGAATTATCACTTACAACCTTTCCAGATTCTGTATGGCCCATATCAAAATGGGTGAAGCTTGCAGTGGGGTCCAATGAGGCGCTCCTTCTAAAAATGTAGCCAGACTATGTCGCTGACCTGGAAGTTGTGTGGCACCCAATTTTGATCATGTCAATGCTTATACTTAGCATTGACTCTATCTAATATTTCATGAACTTGTTGGAATATGTGTTTAATGTGCTCATTAAATTTTTTCGCCTTGTCAAAATTAGATTGGACATCAGTCGAATCTATCTGAGTAGCCACATATGGCATGGCTACGTCAATGGGACATAGTGCCTGGAATCCAAAGCCCACCTAAAAGGGTTTGTGGCTGGTTGAGCTGTGGAGAGCTCGGTTATAGCTATGTTGTACATAGAGGAGGTTCTAATCCCATGTGCATGGATTATTTGAGTTGTACATGCACAAAATGTGTGTGATCTTCATGTTGACGACCTCTTTCCGCCCATTATTTTGGGGATGGAAAGTTGTGGACTTGGTGAGATCGGTGTCCAACATCAACCATAGCGTGGACAAAATTGTACTGAGGAACATTATATGCCAATCTCAGATGATAGACTGTGGGACCCAAAAGTGTACCCACACTCATTCAGAGAAGAGTTTAGCAATGGATTTTGTTGTTATATTCTTCTTGCACATCGCCAAGAAGAATATAGAAACAAGAAAAACAAGAAAAACATGACATGACAATGACATGTGTCATGCCCTACTTCTTAGTAGAAGGAGGGCATGACATGTAATCCATGGTGATGGATTCCCAAGGTCGACTAGGGGTAGGTGTTACACATCATTTTGTCACCATGACATTTTACCGTCAATAATGATCTATCACCATCCATACTCATGCTTCCTTAGCAGTCAAAACACTTATATTCCTAAACTAATTCTTGGATAGTGGGGAAAAAAATCCCTAAATGCTCTTAAAGATTTCCTGTGCATATTTTGCGGTCAATTCCTCTGTATGCGCAGATATTCCTAACCTTACCTACTTACATATGCGCTTTTTTTTTGGATAAAACCTGCACACCCCATTTAAAAGAAAGTAAAATTGAAAAGTAACTTCTAGAAACATATTTGGGCACATATTCTTCCAAATAAAAGCATCTTGAGTCACGCCAGTTCGAGCTATATCCCTCCAATCATGGAACTTATCCCCTTGGATCAAGGAACCCTAATCCCTTAATTAGAGGATCTCATCCCTCTATTGGTGGATCTAAAACCTCCTCAATTTGTCCTATAAAATGAGCTTAAACTTCAGGGTTAGGGGGTTCATAAGGGTTCACTGAAGATAATCTTATATTGGTCATTCTAGAGTGGAAATATTTTCAAACCATGGAGGAATATTGTAAAGGAATACAGGAGAAACATGTACGACATCAAGGCTCGGTTGTAATATTGGTATTTATATTCTTGATAATACATATGTATACTTTTCTCATTGTGTTGTTTTTAGATTCATTAAAACAATGAAAATTATTAATCTCCTTGATCATTAAGTTAATATGGTATTTAAATTATTATATACTACAGGTACTTTTGATTCTTTGCATGTTTGTGATTGTAAGTTCTTCTTAGCATTGAAGGACTTCTTCGAGACAAAAGGCAAGGTCTACATGAAACATCTCGTTGAAAGGTAAGAGAAATATACTATCTTTTCTAAGTTTTGATAATCTGAATTCTAATAGTTTAGGGAAAGAGATATTCCGATGGTTTTTTGTTTCTAGTTATCTGTTGGGATACTAGGGAGATTGCTCTTGTCCGCAAGAGGGATTTATGCATAAAACAAATTGGTGACTCTGCTGGGGAACAAGCTTAGTTTTCTCTTGATTCTTTTTTATTTAGCTCTCTGATTTTTGTAGTTTGACTATTTCTAAGTGTTGTTGGGTTTATGAATTTTTATATCCTCTGAATTAGAAAAGCTTGTGTTTATTTCTTTGAAATTTTCTCTACCCTTCACATTTTTATTTCATAAATAGAGCGCAAACTTGCACAAGTTCTCATTTTAACACAGTTTGCATGCGCATTTTTTTTAACTGACTACCTGTGCAACAACTGAGAATTTTATTAAAAATAAATATTCTCTCTCTCATAGTATGATAGGTTCAATCTAACTTATACCAACCCTCGAAGTTTTTATGTGAACTCTTCCTAATTACCTTAGAGTCGTTTTGAAGAAATCATCCTTTTGCATTTTTTGGGTAGGGTTTGCCTTAGTTTTATGAATTTCTCTGTTTGGGAAAATAGATTCACTGCCTAAATCACTGTTTTTCTATCATTTTCCTATAGAGATAATAGGTATCTTTTTAATCCCAATTGTTTGAGCGATTTTTTTTGGTTCATTTTCTTCTAGATAAGTGAAGTGTGATTTGTCTCAAAAAGTGGTCTTTTATGAAATTGCTTCTGCTTGTTAAAGTAAAAAAACAATTTATTTTTCTTTCAGCTGAAATAAATCATGAAAGTACGCTCATAGGTATCCTTAGATAGATTATTAGTTAAGAGCTTTCATTTTTTAAATTTTTTTTACATTTTTAAAGGTTGTTCTAGTTTTTTATTTTTTATTTTGAAGAATTGAAAAATTGTTTGCTAATAAAATTGTATATTTTGGCTTTGGATCAACGAATATTTTCATTATAAAGTGATATTGGTTATGATTCAAAATGAAATTGATTTTGTGATGAAAAAGAATTGTTATGGGATTTTTTAAGGGAATTTTCACTTTTTTTAGTTCAAAAAATCCTTCTAATTTCCCTTAACTAGGAATTCGATGAAACCAAGAATTGATGATCTAAAAATGATTGCTAGTTATTGCTGTGCTAGTATCATTTCCAGATATAAAATTATCTTTGCTTTGGTTTTCTTGTTAATCAAGAGTTTGTTCATGAGCATGTGATTTTCAATTCAATCTACTTGATGAAATTTAGTGTTTGTCATAGAATTAAAAGCATAATTTTAAATTACTGAACAACATAAAATAAAAACACAACAAACACACATAAAATATCTCAATACACGAGTTTTTAATGAAGGATTTCACCACTCCTGGGCTACATCTCCTTGGTCCAGCTTCATAGTGTGGGCCTTTGTATTAGCTTCAAATGTGATCAAATTGCAATTACATGTTTCAAATTCTCTTGGAACCTATTCCAATGAGTTTAAAACATCAAAATATAATAGAAATGATTTTTTTTTTACTCAATTTCGATTCTGGATGCTTTAGCAATGCCTCCAACACCTGGTGGCCCTGACCGTCAAAAATATTCAAATGCACAAAAACACCTATAGATGACCTTTTTCTACCTGTACAACCTACTTCAATGGCTCCCAAATACCCCCAATTCCCTTATTTTGGTTCTAAATGAATCGAATTTGGAGTTTCTGGGAAAAAGTTATGCCTCATTCAAGTTTTCGCTAGAAAACTGCCTCGAAATCTGGTTAACTTCCAGTTAAAATTCTAAATTTAGCCTTTTCGCCAAGTTTGGTGATTTTTGCTAAACTTTCTCCAGATTTATCTCAACTTAAATGAAGTTTAATTAGTCATAAATGCATTTAATATGCACTAATCACACTTAGTAATTAACTCTAGTGTTGGTCGCAGTGTATTGGTCACATGGCAGGAGGGGTTGGCCTCTCCGCCCTCCACCCTCTGCCACATTGCTTTAAATATAAGTCGAATTGAATGGATTAACAAATAAAATGTTGTAGCTTAATGGTGAAATCACTTGGTTTGTCAGGCGAAGGTCTTAGGTTCAAACCATACCTACCCCATTTTACAAAGCCTTTTGCGAATCTCATTAATATTCAACGGACTTACCATATTTATTACACGGATGCCATTTGAACCATTTAATACGTGAACCAAATGCTACTCATGTGAACCTTGGACCTTACCTTATATGTTAATATTACAATGCGGACCTAAACCTTGATATATGGCATGATTTACAATGAAGATATTAAATAAAACATATATATATATATATATATATATGTATAATATTTAAATTATAATTAAAAAAAATACAATTTTATATTAGAGAAATTTCACCCACATAGAACTAATTGGTGAATTAAAAAATGCCACTTGTCACAACTTCATTGACAGAAACCTGAAGAATATTCCTGCAGATTCTTTTTTGCTCGCTGGACTGCCACATCAATAGTTGTACTTGTTTTACCCATTTTTTTACCTATTTTTGAAAGTGAACAACAGTCCATAACTCACTCATACAAACTTGGAATTTGATGAAACAAGTTGCGTTGGAATCTTGGTGACAAGATCTATGCTCTCATCCTAGTTTGAAGCATTTCTAAGAAATTTGAATATTTAGCGAAAACACTGATCCCTAATTATTCCTCCCCACTAGAAGCCTTTTGGACCCCAAAAGCTCTCTTGATTACTGATTATGAAGATGAAGGTATTGTTCCCTCACTCTTCCAATCTTTATCCATTGAAATTTTCCTAATTTCACCATTTGGATATTTTCATTAAAAGAAAAATTTTACCTTCATTCTGATGACCATCTATTGTTGTCTTTGACACTGTCATGCTGCAATATTTATGAATTTGCAAAAAAAACAATCTAATTTTGCATAAAACATCTTGTTTCTACCTTGGTCAATAATCAAAGGAAGCTTGGAACCTTTCTCACCTTGCACTCTATCTCTATGGCGATTTTTAGCTACTTTTGCCTTGAACTTGTGTCGACTCTTGACCAAGTATCTTCACCATTGTAGTGTACCTTTTGGAAACCAACAACGAAAATTTATGAAACCTATGCCTTCTTTGCCAAGCTTCTTTGTCCTCTCTTTGACCTTTGCAACCTCTTACACCGGCACCTTGTTTTCAACACTGCTCAACACTACTGTTGATTGCTGCAAATGTTTTTCTCCTTCTTTCAAAGACAACCTATTATCAATCTGAAAAACTAATTACACAAATCAACATTTTTTTGAAAAGTATGATGCAAAAAATTTATTTGTTTTATCATCATCAATGTCAAGTTTTGGCTTGCATTGACTAGCCTCTTCATTTTCCCCGCATTAACTAAATAAGTATTCAGTTTCTTGTGATAAGCTCTCACAATATACTCCACTCCATCTTTAAGCCAAAAATAGTTGTTCTCATGGTGATAAAACACTACTTTCATGTCATATAAATATGGACTTCCCAAGATAATTCTGGAAATGTCAAGTGGAATTACATCTAACTCGACTTCATCAACAAAGTTTGCAGTAATCGAAAATCTAAAAATGCATTTCCTTGTAACCTATATATTAGCATTCTTAACTATCCATCCCAAAGGGTATTGTTTATGATGTGCCACTGTTTCAAAGTTAATCTTTTTGACTAAATCTTCTGAAATCAGGTTTGCTTGTGATCTTGTATAAAATAATGCATAAATCTTTGTATGATTAGAAATCCCTCTAACATGGAACACGTGTTCTCTTATGTGGAAGATGATGCAGATGGGGATGATGAGGATGATGAATATGGTGGAGATGGAGGTGCCTTTCCTCCACTGGCCTTTGAACTCTTCTCTTCATCCTTCTTTTTGTTTGAAGATCCTTCTCCATGAGGATGCTTTGAACCTTCTCCAGTTTCATTGCCATGAAAACTTCATACATAACTTTCACCATTATTTGCATCTATTTCAATTATGTCTTAAAATACTCTTCTTCAGAATTTATTTGAGTCTTTTCATAGCCTGACATTTTGGCTTTGGATTCAAGCTCAACCTTTACAGCTTGTACCTATTCAATCACTTCAGTCTCTTGTACAAATTGCACTCCTTCTATCTCAATTGATGGAGATGAAATTTGAAGTGCTTCAAGTGCTGCCTTGAGTCATCCTTTGGGTGAGGATGATGTTTTCTCAGCTCTTTTCCTTCTTTTCCTAATCTCAAGACTAGCTACCAACATCTTCCCTTCTCCTCTTTGCAATCTCAACATTGTAAGCATAAAAAAAATTGCAACTATTAAAACCCTTCAAGAAAAACAAGCAAGCAACCTTGTGTTGTGATATCAACTTGATCTAAAAATGATTACTATTTATTTTTGTGCTAGTATCATTTCAAGATATAAAATTCTCTTTTCTTTGGTTTTCTTATTAATCAAGAGTTTGTTCATGAGCATGTGATTGTGAATTCAATCTACTTGATTAAATTTAGTGTTTTTCATAAAATTAAAAGCATAATTTTAAATGAATGAACAAAATAAAATATAAACATAGCAAACACACATAAAAAAACTCAATACACAAGTTTTTCATGAAGGATTTTACCCCTCATGGGCTAAATCTCCTTGGTCCAGCTTCATAGTGTGGACCTTTGTATTCAATTCAAATGTGTTCAAATTGTTGTTACAAGCTTCAAATTCTCTTGTAACCTATTCCAATGAGTTTAAAACATCAAAATATATCATAAATGATTGTTTTTTTGCTCAATTTGGATTCTGGATGCTTTGGCAATGGCTCCAACACCTAGTGGCCCTAACCTTCAAAAATATTCAAATTCACAAAAACACCTATAGATGACATTTTCTGCCTATGCAACCTACTTCAATCACTCCAAAATACCCCAATACCCCTATTTTGGTTCTGACTGAGTCGAATTTGGAGTTTATGGGAAAAACTTATGCCTCATTCAAGTTTTTCCTAGAAAAATGCCTCCAAATCTGGTTAACTACCAGTTAAAATTATAAATTTAGCCTTTCCACCAAGTTTGGCACATTCTGCTAAAATTACGCCAGATTAATCTCAACTTAACTGGATTTTAATTAGTGAGAAACACATTTAATATGCGTTAATCATGCTTAGTAATTAACTCCGGCGCTGGTCATGGTGTATTGGTCACATGGAAGGAGGGGTTGGCCTCTCCGCCCTCCACCATTCGTCGCATTGCTTTAAATATAAGTTGAATTAGATGGCTTAACAAATAAGATGTTGTGGCTTAACAGTGACATCACGTGGTTTGTGGGGCAGAGGTCTCAAGTTCAAACCTTACCCCGCCCTATTTTACAAATCCTTTTGCGCATCTCATTAATATTCAACGGACTTACCATATTTATTACACGGATGGCATTTGAATAATTTAATACGTGAACCATATGGACCTTTCCTTATATGCTAATATTACAACTTAGACCTAAAATTTGATATATGGCATGATTTACAATGCGTATTGTAATTTAAAATATAATTTAATTATATTATAATTAAAAAAATATATACAATTCCATATTAGAGAAATTTCACCCACATAGACCAATCTGGCGAATTCCAAAATTCCACTTGACACAATCTCATTGGAAAAAACCTGAAGAATATTCCTGAAGATTCTTTATTGCTGACTGGACTGCCACATCAGCAGTTGTACCTGTTCTGCCCATTTTTTCCTTGTTTTGGGAAGCGAACAACACGCCATAACTCACTCATACAAACTCAGAATTTGATGAAACGAGTTATGTTGGAATCTCGGTGATGAGCTCTACGCTCTCATCCTGGTTTGAAGCATTTTTTAGCACTTTTATTTTTTAACTAAAATATTGATCCCTGATCAATTGCATATTCACTTTTGATGCATTTAGAGTAGCTTTTTGAGTCAGTCACAACATCATTAAGTTTAATTTCCATACCCCTCTTTGTAAACAACATCGAAATTAATACAACACTTAATAAAACTGATCTAGATATTTTTACATTTTCTAGGGCTCTTTCCACCAATCTAGTTTAGGATTAGTGCTTTGGAATAGGGAGTAATTAACTTTCCTAAGTAGATAATCAAACAAGTATCATATTGTGGTAGGGAAAAACCCAATTGTTGCAATTTTTCTCTGGGAAACTCTTCTTAAAAGAGTCAAGCACGAGGTGATGTTAGACCCAATGGAGTAATCATACCTACTTCATTGGTAAATATAGAAGATGTGCATGTATTACAAATGGTAAACCTCATATTAACCATTGTCGAGGAGCCTGGGATCACTTGTTATTAAACCTCGTATTTACCATGTCAGTGATCTTTCAAGGGGATTTATCTTTGATACTCTGGCCCTGTGTGTATATCAGGCCACAAACTATTCCCCCAGGTTCAATTTTCTCAGTTGGTAACCTTAGTGGCTATAATCTTTAGGATTTTTCCCAAGGCAACAGTAGAGGGAAGGTCCCACTGTACCCAGAGCAGAAGTTGACTAGACTCACTTGGAATTTTTGGAGGGTAGTCTTCACTTCGATATGGCGTAGTGGAGTTACTTGCACCAAACTATTTCATTAGGCAGGTTGTCAGGGTAACTATTCTAACCATTATTTTTCCAAAATAATCTTTACGAGGCTAGATTTCATCACAAATTAGTGATTTTATTATGGAAACATATTGTTTTTATGTGTATTTATTCTTAGATTTTGTAGCACATTTTTATTTGTTTGATTACTTTTAGAGGTCTTAGGTGTGATTATTTTGAAAATTTTTGATTTCGTGTGTTCAAGAAATTAACTGTGGCTGAATTACTGACACATTCACATAGAATGCAGGGGAAGCCCCCTGAATATACACCTAGTCAATTGGAAAAAAATCAAAACTGATAGGGTTCAATGATCAGGAATAAGGTCTTATGAACAAGTAGAAACATCTATCATAATACATCCTGATTTCAAAGTTAATCAACCTCAGATAACTGAAACAGAACAAGATCAACCAAAAATTTCTGAAGTAATCAAATTTGAATCTGTCACTGGTAAGTTTTCATATACACAGCTCATTGAACCTGAAATATCTGAACCGAAGATTGATTCCACTTCATCTGAGTCACCTTCGAATGTTATGGTGCCAACTCCTTGTCATCCTCGTTCACCTTAATTAAAGCTTCTCATCGCTGAGTATATTCCTCCTAGCCTTATTAGCATTGAAGAAATCTCTGACAAAGAAGAAAAAAATGAAATTCCCTCTCGTCAATAATCTTTATATTTAAGGCGTAGTGAACCAAGCTACCCTTTGGATTTTCCTTTCTCTCCCTTTCAACTCGATCTTTGGTATCTCCAATTCACCAATTTTTTACATTCTTCCAGTTATGTACATCCACGACATCAAATCCCATTTTACTCTTTACTCACATATAGTAACATGGCTTCTGAGAGCATGTCTATTGATTCATCCATGTTCATTAGAGAAATTTTGAGGTCTAAAATTGGCCTCCTAAGAAAAATGTACAAAAAAATAAAATTTATAACAACCAATATGATTCAAGATGATGATGTTAATCATGGGGGATGATTCAACATTTTTGGGGTAAAAAGGTAAAAATATTAAAATAAGATAAAATAATAAAACTGCTTTTTCAACTTGTATTTTCAACTTATTTCCCTAAAGTTTTACTCATATTTCGAGCGAGGGTACTCATTGGATGCAAAATTTAAATTCTCATCCAAGGAGTACCCATGTTACATACTATCGATGGACCCTAATATATGAAAAATGAGAAATACATGAAAAAGCATGATTGTAATCATGTTTTTCATGTATTTCTCATTTTTGGTGTAGCAGGGTCCATGAACGTATGCAACATGGATACTCCTTGGATGAGGAATGAAATTATCCATCCAACGAATGTTCTCGCTTGAAATTTGAGTAAGCTCATAGGGAGGTAAGTTGAAAATACAAGTTGAAAAAGTAGTTTTTTTATTTTTTCCCTATAAAATTTGATGATGTAATCAAATCTTATTTGATTATTTCCACTATTATTTTATAATTTCCTTAGAAGGCCCATTTTAGACCTCAAAATTCCCCTAATGTACACCTTCACCAGAAAATTTTTTGTATGGTGGTCCTTCTATTCCTCCTGGGTACCAGTCACTTTCTGGGACTTTTTCAGGAGCATCTCATATCTCTGAAACTTCTACTATGTCAACTGGCATATTCGAGTCCGCCACCCAACCTTTGACTATGAAACATATTTATATGTTTTTTGGGATTACCCCCTCAAGATAGTTCACAAGGTGGCTATATAGCACCTATGGGGCAACAACCTCTTCAAGGGAAGCAACATCTTAAAGGACAACAATCTCTTCAAGGTAAATCTCTTCAAGGGTAGCCTCTTCAAGGGCAGAAGCCTCTTTAAGGGCAACATCCTTTTCAGGGAGGAAAACCTTTCACTAGAACCTATATGATGGTTGTAGGGCATCATATTCCTAGTAATTATCAACCTTATGGTCCAGTGGTTCAAACTGGTTATGGTTAATGCTATGCATCACAATCCTCAATGGGAACTCCTTATACAAGGATAAACACTATGTGGAACCCCTTGTTTACTCAAAATTATTTGCAACCTCCCGTACAAATTCCTTATAATCAACCTGCACGGCCACTTGGAAAATTTTGTTACACCCAAGTCCAAAAACCTGTTCAAGGTGCACTTCAAATTACCCCAAGGGCATCTATGCCAAGTAGCTAGTCATCAAGCTGGTCTGAGTACTCCTAGTACTCCTATCCAATCTGTTGTGCAAACATCTATTCAAAAACTAGGTACACCCATCCCAGGAGTTCCCCAAGTTTCTATTGCTACGACCCTTCAAATGTCAACACCAACTGTTACAGAGTCTATCCCTCATACTACTACCCAAAAAACTAGACCTACACCCCAACCGATTCCTCAGGCATCTTTGGGACAAACCTAGTATAACAACTATGCAAACAAGTCAACCTTTTCTAGGTTAGCTTGTTCAGGGGAAACCTTTTATAGGTTAAACTCTTCAAGGACAACCCCTGGTAGGTCAACCTCTTCAAGGTCGATTTGTTCAAGGCTAGCCATTTCAAGGCCAATTTCAATATGGACAATTGGGACAAAATCCATATTTCTAGAGCCAACCATACCCTAGTTATACATTTCAGATACCATCTCAACCCTAATTCGATATGGCTACCACTATATATCCTGGAGGTGTTCCAATTCCAACTACTCAATTTATCCCAGGTTTTCCTGTATACCCTCCTCCAGGTATTGGAATCATCCCTCATGGTTATCAATTCGCTCAGCAAGACCCTGACAGGTAGTTACTTTCCATAGATACTTTATATTTACTAGACTTGTCTCAGATAACAAACGATCCACTTTATAATCATATGCTTTGGCCAGCCGTGCCTACTAATTTTCCCAGTGACATTCCAAATGTTGAAGGAAAAACATGAGAGGACACCTCAGACCATGTTATGACTTATCATCTGTGGTGTGCATCCAACTCTCTGATCGATGATTCCATTCATGTAAGACCTTTTCAATGAAATTTTATCGACTTAGCCACGAAGTGGTACATTAAGTTACCATGAGGCTCTTTCAAAAATTTCAATGCCTAAGAAACTCCTTTCCTTACTCATTTTCAGTTACCAGTCCATTATGATAATGGCACAAAAAAATTTACTTGACTTAAATAAGTTACATATACATATATTTATTTTTTTCGAATTTTGGCTTCTATGATCCATCGTAAAATTGTATAGAATTCTCTCGGTAACAATCAAATTCAAATGAAATTTCTCAACGCATTTCGAACCAACCAATGTGGTTCATCATCAGGAATAGGTCTTGATGATGAACCACACTGGTTGGTTCGAAACGTGTCGAAAAAGTTCATTTGAATGTGATTATTACCGAAATAATTCTATACAAATATACATACATTTCAGATCACATCCACGAATGGTGATCTATACATCGTTTAGTCAATTTTTTCATCCTAGATCAAATTATTGTTGAATGGTTCATCAAATCATTACTCCCTAAGATTACTGAATATGTAGCTAAATGAGGTGTTGTAATATAAGAACACATTATCACTCAAGCCCAGTATCTAGAGTTTGTTTACACACAGTCTGATACTTTGTATGAAAAAATTCCTTATTTACCTCTCCAATGTAAGCTTACTACAAATCCTTCTACTTCTCATGCTTCAGATGGTGGAATTGGTATGGTTAGTACATCAAAGAGTAAAAAGAGACAATCCAAATTGACTACTCCAATCATAACTTTACCTGATTCACCCAAAGGAGACTCTTCTCTAGAAACTTATGCCTAAATCCATGTCCTGGATTCATCTACTTCCAAAACAAAATTGTTCGAAAATAAGAAGAAAGGGAAGGGTACTAAAAAAAAAAAAATTGATTCTCCAAAAGAGAAAGAAGAAAAAACCAAAACATCTGATGAAAAAAGGAAACATCATTATCCCTATCTTATCTGTGATGAGGACCACTACACAAACGAGTGCCTGCATCGGGTTGAGGTATCTAAATTTTTCAAAGGTTCACCCACACCCGTTCTTCTTAAAGATCCTTTTCCATTAAAAGACAAAAAAATGATCGAATCTTCTTCCAATTCATCGGTGGATATCTTGATGATGTCTGAGGCCATGGTTGCAATGCGATCTCAAGAATATGGATCAAAGAGTCCTGTAACTGGAAGCAAAACTGGATTATCTAGTCAAGCTTCGATATCAACTCCTCCTATTTTTGAACCATTACACACTGAGAAACCTCATCCTGATCTAGTTATTAATTGCCTACCAAAGGTGTGCTTCAAAAATAAACTTTAAATCCACATGCAAGAGCCACTCATAACTATAATATTGTTGAAGATCTAGTCATGTCACCTTCAGCAATGTTGGCCCTCGAAGTGCTGCAGTCTTGTCCAGCTCATAGGAAGTTACTATTATTATCTATTTTAGAAATTGACCCTCAAGGTTCTAATCTTCTTGTCTTTGATCTTAAGAACTTTGTACCTAGACTCCCACACCAAATGGATTTTCAAATAACCATTTTAGTCAAATCTAGGCAATATTTTATCTTAGTGATTGATGAGGGAGAGTCTACATGAATTATATATTAAGATTATTGGAAAACTCTTGGTTCTACACCAATAAATCAATCTCCCATGATTATGAAAGCCTTTTATGGAATATTTTTTCGTCCATTCAGAATACTTCCGGATTTACCCATATAAGTATTAGGAAAATTCGTTACGCTTCAGGTGGAAATCATTGATCCCCCTCTTGACTACAACCTTATGTTAGGTTGGAGTTGGTCTTATGCAATGATCGTTGTCATTTCATCAGTATTTCGATTAATCATGTTTCCTCATAAATGAAATATTTTCAAAATTTATCATTTGTCTTACTACGGATAGTATCCAACATGCTGGAAAGATGGTTATCCCTTATGAAGAAGTTGGGGTAGGACTAGTTAAGGATTTCACTCTTATGGGAAATTTTTCTATACTTCCTCCTAATGTGCCTCATACCATTACCAGTATCAACATGATTACATCAAGCACAATTCCATTTTATGACCCATGGATTGTGCCTTCAAAATCTGAATTGGACTACTATGGCAATGAAATTCCTTTAAGTCCATATGAATTGGCATATGTAGCAGTGGAATCGCTTTCTGAAATTTCATCAACTGATAGTGATCAAGTGAATGTGTCAGTGATGAGTCTTCTTCTCTGCCATGTTTAAACACAACATATTTTTCTGATCCTTTTCCACACATATTTTTGAGTGATGAAAATATTCGAGAAATTTTGTAATTGGGCAAATCACCTTGGGATTATCTTCACCATCGATCCTCTTTTCTACTAGACCTTGATAGAGTTGAAAATGAATTTTCAACGATATTTCTGATTGAGTATGTTAAGGAACCTCAAAATCCTATGTCAATCCTTCATTTGAATTCTAAGACAAATTTAGGAAACATTTCGGCAACAATTCCAATTGACATATCAATCAAACCATGAATAACTGAAAACCTTCACATAGGTGCTTCATGCTCAATTGACAAAATTAACATGTACAAAGGCCTATTTTAGGAATTCTGAGACATTTTTTCTTGGCCTTATGAATAAATGCTAGGAATTGATCCTAAGATTATAATTCACGAAATTAAGACATACCCGGATGCTAAACCTATTAGACAAAGATTACGTCCAATACATCCACGAAAAGTTGTTGTTATTAAAGCCAAAGTTGAAAAAATACTTCATGTAGGATTCATTTTTCCTATTCCATTTATAGATTGGATATATTACATAGTTCCAGTGACTAATAAACAAGTAACTACCAGAGTATCTGTGGATTATAGGGATATTAATAAATATTTTCCCAAAGGAAATTATCCCATCCCTTACGTCGACCAAATTGTTGATGATTGTGTCAGAAACGAAATATTTTCATTTATGGATCAATTTTATGGTTATAATTGAATAAACATACTCCCTGCTGATCAGCCCAAAACAACATTTATCTGTCCATGGGAAACATTTTCATATTTTAAATTACCTTTTATATTGAAAAATTTTGGCGCCACTTTTCACCGAACTATGTATTACACATTTCATGACATCAACATATTGTGCAACCCTACTTGGATGACTTACCCGCTCATTCTCTGTGTAGGCAAGATCATCCTACACATTTACGTGCCATTTTTATGCGATGTATGCATTACAATATTATTTTGAATCCACAAAAATGTTTATTGTGTGTACAATCAAGACGATTTATTGGTTACATTGTTTCTCATGAATGCATTCGTGTCGACAATTTAAAGGTTGAGACCATTGTCAATTTACCTCCTCCTTCTACTCTTTTCCAACTCCAGATTTTTCAACGGAAATCAAAATTTCTACGTCACTTTATCCCCAAATATGAAAAGTTAAGTAAAGGTTTCACTCAGTTATTAAAATGGGACGTTCCTTTTATTTGGGATGAGCTTACCGATAATGCTTTCGATGCACTTGAACAAGTGTTGACCCATGCATCATTGTTGCATCCACCTGATTAAAACTGAGATTAATTTTATTATTTAGTTGTGTCTGATTCCACCATTGGAATGGTCTTGGTTAAAGAGGATGAATCCAACAATGAACATGTCATTTATTACTTAAGTCTGAACTTTACACCGACAAAGATCAAGTATACGCATGTAGAGAAATTGGCATTAGCAGTCGTTCAAGTTGTCAAAAAATTGTGGCACTACAGACTATTATGCAAAATAATCATGATATATAATTGCGACCCTATGATGTACATTTTGACGAAACAATTTCAGTAGGGAAAATACTCTAAGTGGATAGTTATCCTACAAGAATTCGATTTGGAATTTGGAAAACCCAAATCCAAGAAATCACTAGTATTTGCTGAACTTATGTATGCATTTTTCTATACTAAATCTGAAACTGTGGCAGAAGACCATCTTCCTGATGAATATATGTTTCTGATTAGCACATTGGATGCTTGGTATGGAGATATCATTGTACATCTTCAAACCCAAAACTTTTAGCCTGAACATTCATGCTCTGATCGACGTAGGATTCGATACCAATCTCAACAATAAAATATTGTTGGCGACACTCTTTACTATCGTGTTGTTGATTATGTCTTTCAATGTTGTTTAATTCATGAAGAAGCCGAAATATTTTTTTATGACTACAATTCTGGAGCATGTGGTGGTCATATGTCTGGGTTTTCCAGAGCCCATAAGATATTGCGCGCTGCCTATTTCTGGTTGTCACTCTTCAAAGATTGTATCCTTGACATTATAAAATGTCACAGTTGTCATATTTTTTATTGAAATATGTGTGCACCTCCCACTCCTCTTCACCCAATCATAGTTGTCGGTCCATTTGCAAAATGAGGCATCAATTTCATTACATGTAACCCTCACTCAGTCGGGGGGCATGGGAATATTATTCTCGGTGTAGATTACTTCACCAAATGGGTCAAGGCGATGCCTACTATTAGTATCCTATAATCTATAGTATCACAAGATGACTGATTATTCTTTTTAGATCTTGTATATTAAAAATAATATTCCAAGACTGTCATTTATTTATGAGAAGATAGGAAGGGAAATCTTGATTGTCAAGAACTTCAAAGGAATCAATCTGCCTTTTCAGTTCAGTGGAAAGAGAAAAGTGTTGCTGATAAGGTGTAATGGTGAGAAAACTTCATTTCTTCCCTCATTTCATTTCATTTACCCTCTTCTACCCTTCATTTTTCCAAACTCTAAACTCCCACGCTTCATTTCTTTCAAAACCCCTTTTTTAACTATTAAAATTTGATTTTTATAGTTAAAAAGGAAGCTCTGCCCACCCACTAACAGCCATATCATATTTCCCATTTAAACTTACCATATATTTCTTTATTCGCATCTCCACCCCCCACAACAAGCCCTTAATATATCACATATTATATCATCACCACCCTTATCATATTATGGGCCCAATTACCTTTATCGCATCACAAAAACAAAACCCTTTCAAATTTCATTTACTCTCACTATTCCAAAGTCTTGATGCGATACAACCTCACCCTTTTCGTTTGTTTGCTTTGCCTTTATCCTTACCTTTTCGCATCGGAATGTCGCAAATTTTCTCACCACATCCATTTATTGTTTCTCCAAACCGCCAATGCGATATAGTGGAACCCTTCCTGCCACGTCACCTCTATTCTCGTCGCACATCGCACTTCACCATATTTAGCCTTTAACTCTCGTTCCTCGTAACAAAACCTTAAACTTTGTAAGTTGCGGTATTCAATGGGCCCCATCTCTGTTTTTCCACATCACCCTTCGTTGTCGCACATCGCACTTTGCAAGTTTTAGCCTTTAACTCTCGTTCCTTATAACATAAACCTTGAAACTTGCGGTGTGCAATAAACCTTAAAATTTTTAATTTGCAATAAACCTTAAACCTTGTGATGTGCAATAAACCTTAAAACTTGCGATGTGTAATAAACCGTAAACCTTCCAATGTGTGATAAGCCTTAAATGTTGTGTTGTGTGATAAAATTTAAATCTTGCAATTTGCGATATTGGTTGGACCCCATCGCGCTTTGTAAGCTCAGGAGGATAAGTGCTAAAATAAATGTTAAAGACGTTGAAGTGTGAAGTGCGATATTGATGTGGATGCGATGAAGTTCAAAGCTAAAGCCTAAAGGATTTCAAGTCTAGGTGTATGAGGTTCTTACGTTGTTTTATGAAGAAAGGGCTAAACACGACAACAGGACTTAGGTAGGATAAGACCCGAGAATGATAAAATGGGATGATAATCTAAATGTCGTGGTAATAAGGAGATAGACACCACAGGTCGAGTCAGGAAAAGGGCGTTAATACAGAACTATGATGATATAACAACAAGAACAGAAAATGGTAGTAAACACGGCCAGCATAGTAATCAGATCTGCTGAATCAGCCAGCACAGCACCAGATTTAATCACCCAGCAATGGTTTTCTGAAGGAGTAGTGCCAGATGTCAGATTCATTTGGTCATAGCCTCTTCATGATCCCAAGAGACAAATTGTTCCTAATTTGTAATCAATAACACACTATTAAGGCCACTGTTATGGCTAAACTTATCTTATCACCATCTGCATAGTTCCACTTCTCAAATTCCTGCTCGAATGTAATTAATGACAATCACTACATTAGATAGAGTAATCTTCTTAAGTTTTAGTTAAATACTGCAGGCATTAGCAATATGAGAGGCCCTGGAAGGGAACTACCATTGTAAAGGCTCATCTGGTTGTAAACACTCTTTTGATGAATGAAGGGACACATTTGTTTCCATATTCTTGTATTATGATTTGAGGTGAAGTGTTTTATCCATGTAATTTTTTGTTCTCTTGTTTCACATATTGTTTTCTTTCTTTCTTGTCGATAACAAAATTTTGTTCAGGATTTTCCATCAAGCACCCTACTTAGCCTTGAAACAATAATCTATGTCTTCGCCTAAAATTTGAATGAAGAATTCAGAGAAGGTCTGCTCTGCATTCACACTGAACCTTAAATCTCTCACCCCTTTCCATTTCAAAAACTGTAAATACCCATTGGCATGACTAGCTTTCCCGGTTACGCATGATCTCAGTTATTCATCCATTTGAATATGTATACACCTGTTTGACTCAATAGCCCAATGGCCCTCTTCTGTCATCTTGACCAAAAACTTTCAAACAAACCCCTACGTAATAATATATAGCCTAAAATTCCCAATCAAAGAAAGATACATCTAATAGATATATCCCTCTCTGGGTTTAAGAGGGCTAGATCCTAGGCTCGAAGCGGTTTTGATGTTGCCTATAGGACTCTGTCTTCAGCCTTGGAATTACGGAGTGATAACACCTACATTTAATGCTGATGGAAAAATTGCAGCTATTTTCATATTCAATCATGTGATTTCTAGGTTTGGTGTCCCTCGTCACGTCGTTACAGATCATGGTTGCCACTTTGGAAACATTATGTTGACTAAAATTTCTGGTCAGCTTAGCCTATGCCATGATAATTCCACACCTATTAGCCACTAGCCAATGGCCAAGTTGAGGTTGTAAAAAAAATTTTCACCAATATTATTAAACAGATTGTAGGAAGTTATAAATCGAATTGGCACACCATGCTTTTTTTTGCATTATCGGCATACCGTACCTTTGCAAAAACATCTACAAGGTTTACTCATTTTCAACTCGTTTATGGTTTGGAATATTTTTTACCCATTGAATGTGAAATTCCATCGCTAAAATAGCCATTGAGTTATTACCAACTACCTATGAAGAGGATGAGCACTTCTTATACTTAACACAGTTAGATGAGACTTGCCGCACCACTGCATCAGCTGTTGAAGCTCATAAAAAAATTATCAAGGAACAATATGATCAAAGATTTAACCCTCGTGTCCATTCAGAAGGTGATATACTCTTAGTATATGATCAAGCTCATGATAAACTAGGCGCTGGTAAATTTAAACTAATGTGGCATGGCCCTTACATTGTTAAGTGTGTGCTTGCAAAAGGGACCTATGAATTAGTTTATTATGAAAATGTCTCTTTAGATAAGCCAAGAAACAGTCTTTATCTCAAGATATATTATGCATGATTTATCTTGTGGAGATATTCTTATACATTATTTACATATTTAGGAAAAGTGTGCCTTATATTAGTTATTTTTCTTGGCGAATTTCTATTATTTTTTCTACTTATCTTGATTACTCTCAATATTTCATATGTTTACATTCCCTTAGACTTACATTGGCTTGGCTAATGGTGCCTGTTTTAGTACACAAAACTTATCTTCCATTGCCTGGGTTATCTATTCACCCATTGATGAGTTATTTTCTATTCATGGTTTTTTCTTCGGTCAAACAACGAACAATATTGTAGAATATAACACAATCATTGAGGTATTATTTTATGCCATTACATTTGGTATTTGGCATTTTATTATTAGGTTAGATTTGCAACTCATTATATTACATTTTAATGGTTTTTATGCAATCATAAATCCATTATTGTTAAGAATGTTTTCAAGTGCCCATCTCTTGGAAAGACAACTTCATTACATTGAATATCAAGACATTTCAAGAAATTTAAACACGTTAGCTGATGCATTGGATAATAAATTTTTAAATAGACATTTGCAATGTTGAACGTAAATCAAAACAATATTCAATCCATATTGAACAGGATACTTAGAGAAAAAAAGTAGTAATCATCATTAGGTCAAAATAGTTTTTTATCATAATGTGTCAAAAAATATACATCATTTGAGATCATAGGTCTCAAACACCTTATGATATAAGCATACTAATTCAAAAAACAAAAAATATCGTCTAAAATGACCATCAACTATCCATGATGATGATTATGATATTAGAGTATAGCATGCGCCACTCTGCGTCGGTATGGCCTAAATGTACCAGGAACCCCAGTCACATGCCTCTAGTATCAGAGAGTCAAATATTTTGTCCCAGTCTCTGGGATATGTATGATCAACCTCTATAGATTGTGTTCCAACTATGTGAGGGCCTCAGTTGCATCAGTCTGTGTTGGAGTTGTTTCTATAGGTTGTGCTCCTCATCTATCAAAATAACGAAGCACTGCTGGTCATACGGGGATGAAATTTGTGTTAAAAAAAAATTTATTATCAGTATTTGATGATGGAAAATCAAATAAAAATTATAAAACATAGAAACTAAAAATGAGACTTTTTACTTGATGCATCCCACTGTACTCCAGGTGGGAGTGTTGTTTCAGGATCACCCCTGAAATCCACCCCTGCAAAGGGGAAGTCCTTAATCATGAATATATCGCTTCTCAGCCATACGAAAAACTAAATGTATACAGGACAACAAGACCACCATCGTCACCATGGAAAGCCATCAACGAAACATGTCGCAACATGCGAGGATCTCTCAGTCCCGTGCGATCCACAAACTGTTCTTGTGGTATAAGGAGTGGGATTCTCTCTAAGGAAAAAGATATAAGAATAGCACCATAGCTAAAATTCTTCAGCTTACCATTCTTTGTTTGTGTGAGCTGTCCTTTCATATTGACATTAGGGGAATTTTGAGGTCTAAAATGGACCTCCTAAGGAAATAATAAAATAATAGCCAAACCAATAAAATAATATTTATGAATTTGCATTTTACTTTTTGCACCACAATCCATGTAACCCTCGTTAAATTCAATTGAAAAGGTGTACCAAAATAAAATTAATAAAAAAATTGTATTGATATGACTATAAATAAGAATGAGCTTTTCAAGAAAATGTCATTTTCATTGAACAACTAATGCATTTGTCCTTTGTACTTATATAAATTAAAATGAATTATAAATATAAACTCATAAACTCTTAATTGTATAATATAATATTAATTAAAATTATATAATAACATGTAATTAATATACTATATAAAAATAAAATAAAATAATATAATATAATAAATGTAATATATTATTTTATGTATTTTTTTTATATTACATATTGTATTGACTTGATTTATAGCATAAGAAGAAATAATATATAATATAAAAATGAATATAGTATATATTCTGTAACATTTAGATTATTTTTCATAATATTATGTATAATAATATATAGTATTAATACAATCATAATGAAATTAATTTAGTTGTATTTAAAATTAAAGAAAAAAAAAGTATTGAAATAGATTTAATTTATATTTATAAGTATAATATAAGATTTATATACATTGAAATTTTAGACTTTTTTGCCACAAACTATGTTGAACTTAATATAATTTTTTTTAACATACAAAACTAATGTACATTTTTTCATCATACAAAACTAATATATCTTTTTTATTTAATTTTAATATGTTTATATTGTTATTAATATTATAATAATGTTATTCATAGATTTGATTTATCATAAAATTACAAGGTTACATTTGTACTTATCTTGATTTCATACATTTAATATGTATGTATATATATTAACTTATAATTAATTTGAAATTATAATATTAAATAAAATGAGATGAATATATAATTTAAAAATAAATATATGAAAATATACAAATATAATATTTATTGAAAAATGTGTAAAGACGTGAAGATTATGCAAGTTTGATATGCATTGTTTCTTTCAAAAAATATGAAATGACAATAATAATATTTTATTCAAAAAGTGTGAAATGACATATATTTATTAGTACTTTAATTTTTATTATTAGTACTTTATTTTATGACTTTAAAAATACTTAGAGCACTACTATGGTTAACCATAAGTTTTGATCCACCATTGAGAATGTAACAAGTGAGTACTTTTAACTCAAGTAATGCCACCTCAACCGTGGGGGATGATGGCATCCCCTAAAATGTGATTAGTTCTCATAAAATGAATTCTGATTGTACATTTTCCTTAGGAGGCCTATTTTAGACTTCAAAATTCCCCTAATGCTAGTACTCCTTCACACCAGTTGAATATTGTTCCCTCGTAACACTCAACAGTCATTTGCATATGTGCTTTGGTGGCCACATGAGGAGTCACGATGCCACATAATCTACTGATTGTGAAAGAAATAATTTTTAGATCAGTTCATTCGATAGTTTTTATATCGGTCTGACCATCCTTCAATTGTGAATCCTGAGTGAAATATTGCACCATATAAGAAGCAATAGGTAATGTCCTGGTCGTGTGCCAAACAAGGAAATGTCTCTTCCTCTTTGGGGAAAACCAATGGGGAAATAAATATCCTCTGTATCAATCATGAGCCTATGATCCCCAATAATAAAACATTGTTCTTGGACATCCCATGCATTTACCAACCACATTATTAGCTCTACTTGGGCCTCCATTTCTTGTATAGACCAAAATCTGTATAGACCACAATTATTTAACACCCGAATCAATGTTGGGCTATCAATGGCCTCATTATCATGAGATTCGTTCTCGTGTTCTCTCCACTCAAGCATGGTTGTTTCAAATTTCTTGCAAACAATCATTTAAAAACATTAGGAAGTTTTTGGGAGAAATTAGAACAATTTTGATGGAAAGAAAACCATTTTTTAAAAACCCCATGGCGCATGCGTGGTTTTCATTTGTAGAAAGTGTGTTTTTACGCATAATCTGCATATAAAAACCATGGCGGCACGGTAATTTTTAGTGTTAAAAAATACTGAGGTGCCTAGGTTCAATTAGGAAAACCTGCACACCCCTGAGGGGGTTTCTAAAAGTAATTTCTCTCCAAAAAAAATAACCCAAAGCCTAAAATGAAAAATCAAACAGATAAAATGAAAGATAATGAAGGGATTAAATACTTGGAACTGACGATTCATGAAATTGTTTTCCGGTCCTCCTGATATCAGTTATTGAATATCTATGGTAAACAATCCTTTTTACTACTCTAGAAAGAAATGGTAAAAATGACTTGTCTTTCCACTTTTTATAGGTTTTTATAAATAAAATAATACTATTTTATTTATTTTTACCTTTAGAAGTTCAAATTTAAAATATTTTTGGCATAATTGGGAACATATTATTATAATTTTTAAGTTTTTTGTGCAGAGAACAGGTTTTGTTTAAAAATGAATTATTTTTACAACAGAGTACAATTTTATCACTTTTTCAGACTCTCAAAAAATACGAAAAATCAAAACCATGGAGTCTTCTTTTAAGCCGTTTTCAGAATATCTAAACATGAAAACATTGTCGAGCACTTGACTATTAGAACTCGTTAAAATAAATGAACAGTCATCTATTCAGTATAAGTTTACCCCTTTTCTGGACTGAACTAGAATAATTACGAAATATGTATACATTAACTAAGCATGGTAAATAGAGTTCTCTCCTACATTATTTTATCATTTTTCGGGTTTGAGAGACTAAAATTAAGAAAAATAACACTATGGAGTTTACTTATGTTTTTCTTCTGGATCCCTAAAACTAAAAAACACTGAGTTAATCCTATGCTGGACTCGTTAAAATTAAACAATGCAGGACCTGTTGATTACAATGGGAGTGGACCACTCCTTCTTAGGGTTCGTTAAAATTACTGAGATGGAACCATCCAAAGGATGAGCTTACACAATAAGAAAATTTTATCCTCCTCAAGCATGACAAAAATAAAGAGGTACTTTCTAGTAATGGTGGGGGGGAATTCGAGAAAAAGATTCCATATTTTATACTTGTCTTAAAAGCAACATGTCACTCTTGAACACAACACCTTGTCGCACTCGTGCCTAGTTTTGGTAATCCTTTTGTCTTACAGTTAATTAAACCTCATTGAAAGTATTCAACTGGTTTTGGGTATTATCTTTAAGTCAAATACTGCCAAGCCATTGACAGTCTCGTTATTTGTTCAAGAAAAATTTCAACTTCAATTCATTATTCATTGCAAATATTTGTCTCCATTCGCGTTGACCATCCATGAGTTAATATTTTCAAAATATTTCTTCAAAACTTGTGATAATGGTTTAGTGTTGTAGGCCCTCCTACGATAGATCTCGTTCTATTGACTTCACCTCATTATCTAGGAAGTTGATCTAGAAATCATATCAGTACCTTGAAATTTGCATGCCTTAATGGCAGGTTTCTCTCCTTTGATGACAAGGTTTCATCATTTGCCTTCGATCAAATGACTGTAGGAGTGTTCGACTATAAATTATTCATACACATTTCATAGATTGTACTGAGGTACTTTGAGATCCATTTTCATTAGTGGTGGTTTCTCTCACATTTGTTAACAGTTTTCATCATTGACCGGTAATCAAGTTGTTTCTACCATGTTCAACTTCGAAACAATCAATTGCATGGATAGATTCGTACTAGTTCGCGAAGTGGAAATCAAGACCCTGGATCTAGTTTCAACCATCTAGGTTACGAGGAGTTATGTATACTGACACTTGTCTCCAAATGTCACAATACCGACACTTGTCTCAAAACGTCGCAATACCGACACTTCTTCCAAACCGTCACAATACCAACACTTGACTCCAAATGTCGCAAACGTTGAAATACTGATGAAACAATTTTTTTCTTTTTTAAAACTAGATGTCGGTAGAGAAAATAATATCGGTGTAGCAAGAACGACATTATTAAGGTTTCGTCGCAAGACCAGCATGACAATATATTCGTCACAAGACCGACGTGATGAAAATTCATCGCAAGACCGACGGTAATGAAACGTCGGAATACTGGTGGACGATTCATGTCGGAATATCGATGGTAGTGAAACTTTAAAATACCGACGAAAACAAACACACAAGTAAAAAGAAACATTGCAGAAAATTTTCACCTTTTTTTATGTTTCCCTACTCCCAATTTCACATTTTGTGATGTTGCCCTGCTCCCAAGATTTTCATTTAACCGATAGTTGAAATGTTTAAAGACGGTCTCTCATTTAGAGATTCTTCACCATCTGATTCACGAGTATCCTTTGATCTGGTATTTTCTTTTGAATAAATATAATTTGAGAGAAGTCTATTGTGCAACATATTCATTCCCTCATTTCCAATCTTCTATCATTGTTTCCCTCACTGTGTACATTGCTTGTTACAACATAAAATTTTGTATTTATCATTTTGATATAAAGAATATTTTGATTAATATGTGGATATGATTCAATGATACAATGTTTTTGTAGCTCCTTGAATCTCATAGTTGAATAATTATCTTTTGTTATAGTGATTTGGATTGGCCTCGATGCATTTTTTTTAATTTAATTTCATAGTTGTAGCTGGTTCGTGAAATAAAATATCACTTATCTTATTTTGACTAAAAGTTTACCTTTTTCCTTGGTTGCTTGCATGTATCTCAAGAAAATCCATTTTTTGTGTTGATCACCCTGTGCTATTTATGCAGACTTGCTAGGCTGTGAACAATATATGATCACTATGGACAACGCTATGTGACTAGAAAAGCACTAGTCCAAATCTAGGAGTAATTAACAAAAACCACAGGATAATTTCTCATACTACATAGTTCCTTCATAGGTTTCCCAATGCAAGTTTGTAAGCTAACAAGCTCACATAAACCCTCATGTTTCTCTAGTTGAAGAAAATAATTAGATATAAGGTTATAACCCAAGTTACATCAAATTCCCTACACCACCATATCCATGCCCCGACATTTTTCAGGTACAAGCATGCATACAAAATGTTCTTAAATGTAGTGTTTTGTATAAATTGTAGTTTTTTGAGGACCTCTTTTTATGAAAGATATCTTTAGCAAACTAAAAAAATGATTTTTCCCATCAAGGATCGTAATTTTCACAAATTAACACTTGCAATGAACCCCAAAAAAGCTACATACAAGCAGCCCTAAATTATATCATGCTTGTAACAAAAACACCATTTGTTCCTCCTAAAACTCTCAATATTAACTCCATGCTAACTTTACTGGTGACATTCCCAAATAAGCATGCTCCAGATTCACGGGATTTTGAAAAATTGTCTTGAATCATCACCCAAAATGTCACATAGGATATGACCCAAGAGAAATAATTTCCAATGGTATGACCCAAGATCAGTAATATGACCGAAGAGCAATAACTATGTGCGTTCTTAATACAATGATATGAACCAAGAGCAATAATTTGCTAGTCAAATTTTAGGTTTGATAATACCCGACAGAGAAATTTTGGTGCACTAAAAAAGGCTACTGAAGCATTAATAACAATGCTGATTACACTCAGTAATTTCTCAGAAGCATAAGCACTGGAATCCCACACGTAGGAGCAAGCCAAAATGATAATAGAAAAAATTATCAATGCCATCATGGAACCCACTCCACCCAACATAAATGTAAGAAGTGAACCCCATACCAAAGGTGATCTCACATTGTAAGGTGCCGTAATATTTCTCATTGTTCCTCGCCCATCACAACCTGATTTCTTCAAGAGGATTTTGTTCAAATTCTAGATATTCTTGATACCCCCAATTAAAAATTACAAAATCCAAACAAAAAATATGTATATATCATAATGGCCCGATGTGAAACCTCTAATTGTTGTAATAGTGAGGTCATAAAAAATACCATGGTTTTATAATAGTAACCATATGCTTCGCCCACCACAACCTGATTTCTTCAAGAGGATTTGGTTCAAATTCTAGATATTCTTGATACCCCCAATTACAAATTGCAGAATCTGGACAAAAAATACATATATATCATAATGGCTCGATATGAAACCATTGATTGTTGTAATAGTGAGGTCATAACAAAGCCCATGGTTTTATAACAGTAACTATATACTCTTTGTATACACAACATTCAATAAAATTTATATTGTAGGGCCACACAAACAACTCGCTATTAAACTACTCTTCTGAAAATTTTAAAACACAAACCTGGTGCAATGTTGTTGGGTTTCTAAATATAATTTTCAAGTTTGAGTGGATATAAAATAAAAGTACCATTGCATATTTTAGGAGTGCAATAATCCAAGGAGAAAGATGAGAAGCACACTAGTTATTGACAGAGCAATTTTGGACATCCAATGTACAATTGTTGAGCAAATGATTTTCCTTCAAATGGGGAATCATTTCTCTTTTCTTCTGGAGCCAAGTTGTCAAGGAGGGAAGCCAAATAGGTTTAAGAGAAAAAAAGAGGTAGTTAACATTTTCAGGGTTGGACTATGACTGTAGTTTTCATTATACTCCAAGAGTATGCCATGGAAAATGAGGTAGTTGCAAATCCATTTGAGAATTCCTTTGTCACAAATATGTAGATGTACAAATCCATTAAAGAATATGATTGGTGTGAGAGGAACTCAAATTTATATGCACACTTGTTTACATTACTTTAAAAATATTAATAGAAAAATAAAGTTCATTCTCTTCGTTTGGAGGAAAATGAAAATCTGAAACAACTAGTGGAAAATAATTATAAATTAAGCAACATCTAGATCTTAGTGGATTCCCATTCTCTATAAAAATTTGTCCCTCGTGATGAACTCAAATTTTTTGTTTCACTTGGAAATTAATAAGGGAGTCTGATTCAAGCCCAATACCATTAATTAGCCCATAACTCCACATATTGGATCATTAGGAAAGAAGTATCAGTTTGTGTCAAACAATAGGGATGACAATAGTAGACTAGAATCTCAAAATATGTCACATGGCAGTGGGACTGTCTGCATCCATGGAGTTTCAGGAATAGGAAAGACTAAATTGGCTATGCAATTTTTGTATAGAAACTCACAACTAGGTACTTTCAGTATAATTATCTGAAAACCACAGTCTAAAAATTTGGTTGAAACTTGAGATGGAATCGAGACAGGGGAGGTGGCACAAGGGAATAAGATGGTGGTGTGACAAGTAAATTCACACTATCAATCACAAAGGCTATAGAATCATCATAAACAACACTAATCCAACAGAGATTTTGCAAAATTAATATTTTTCACACAAATTGCTTCTAGAGAGATGTGCCTTTGAGAAAAACTACAACACATTACAGAAGGTAGAATTGGGGTTTGCTACAACACACTTACAGAGCTATAAATAAAGATTTTAGTAGATCCTAGAGAATATTTGGAGGTCCTTTGTATCAATTTACATTAAAATCATATTAAAAACAACCATGCAAGTGCAATACGTTGAGTTATCCCTGCATTCTTAACAAAATTTGCATACATGTTAACCCTTCACTCCAACAATCCTATTTTGGCATGAGTTCCATCTTCAATAGCTAGGATGAATGCATCACCTGGAGAAGCCATCTTTGGAATATACCTCATCACTTCCATTCTTAAATTCAGATAATTTTTTAATCCTTCAAGATCCAAATATATATAGGAAGGAGAGGAGGGGTGATGCCATAAAAAGGGGCACTTATTGTTTTCTAGTAATTTTTTTTGAGCCTCTTTATTTCTCACCATCACTTGATGGAAAATATTCCTATTTTTGGCCTCACAACCATCATATTATTCATCAAATGAGGCATTCAAAACACATGGATTATTCTTATCAAACTTAGGAGCTTCACATGCCTCCTTTTTCATCTATAACTTTAGGTGATTAATCATTATGTTCAGAAAAAAAAGCAGAAAAGACAATACATCTTTATTGTTATTATCTCACAAATTAGCATTAAATACCAAATTTTCAACAAAAATTCAAATGTTCACAAAACTTGGAAGATTTTCATTACAATCAACAAATTCAAAGTACTCTTCTTTAAAAGTATGTTCTAGCCATTGAAAAATGCAGCATCATTCCTGTATTTGAGGAGTTGGACATCCACTCATGGACATCCCCTCTACTGGGATGAGTGGATAAGTATTTTTATATGAAAACATTTGGATTTACTTACAGGGGAAGGCCTATTGTTTCTACTCTATTTTAAGGGGAACATCATTATGAAAATATTCTTGTTCACCTAAGTTATGATCGCTTTCAAGAATTTTAATTCTCTGATTGAAGAGAACTTGGTCCATCATATTATCAAACCCACAATCAACTCCTCAAGTAATTTAGACATGGGATTCAAATTGTATTCCATACTGAAAAGGCCAGATACCTCTTTGTGGAGTCCCTAGTGAGATCTCCTTTATTTGAAATTTGTTTCCCACTCTCACCATAAATACATGTAACAAGTCATTTTGTTCAAGAGGAAAATGGTTTTGTCCCTTGGTGGAGTAAATTGACAACCAACAAGGTATTCAACAAGCTCATACTCATCACATTGTTGTATATGAACTACTAATTCTATGGAATTAAACTTGTTAAAACAACGACACTAATATTTTTTTGTCTCCCAAACTTAATGTCCCCAAAACCATTTGGAACAAGCTTGGAGAAACTCAGAAACATTTCCATTGCTTCCTAAACAACATCTTTCATTTTAGAGTGGGTTCTCTTCAAGCTCAAGGGAGGTATGTCAACTTGGTTTTTATAATATTAATTAAGTACAAAGTTGAAACATAAGTTAACATGGAATAATAAATAAGTTAAAATAGATATATCATTTAATATTCATGTTAGATTCACTATGACTGATTCCATTGTAATTATGTTATGGGGCCTTAAGTTTGCGAACATGGATATGGAAATGAATGATTAAGAAGATTAACATGTCTCTCTTAATTAGTGAATGAATCCTGCTGAGAATCAACCGTATTGTGAATCAACATTAGATGAAATCATTCTAGTAGTAAATGATGCACCATATTAGAAAGGTTTAATGTAGTATGTAAAGAAATTAACCAAATGAATATCCTTTATTGACCAAAGTGTTTTACAAAACATTCACATAATTAAATTTGATCAAATTTTGAAAGTCACAAAACTTACTTGCCATATTAATTACATGAAACTATTACAACATAGACACTCTGAAAACACCTCCAGTTTTACACAAAATAATTGGAACCTGATCACTCTATGAATTTGAATTTGAGTTTTCCAGCACATATTTTGTCCATTCCTTTTCTGTGGAAGCAATTCCCAAATCTGTAGTAGGTTGTCATAAGTCAAGGTTTATGGCCTTATTAAATTCAACATATAGCAAATTTTTTTCCAAGTCTCCTCAATTTTCTTCCTACATATACAACTTCACAACTTCCTAGTAATGCTTGTTTACTCAGCGATGTCTTCAAAATTGTTGGTTTTTCTTTATCTAGGCCAAATTGTACTTTTCAAATATCCATGAGGTTTTCAAATATCACAAGTTTTATTTTGGAGGATATACCCCATAATTTTAAGCCTTCAACTACAAAAAAACTTGATAATGATATGTAAGGGGATGAGGGTCAGATAACATTGAGCAAGGATTTACAGAACCAAATCCTTAGTGCAGTTAATTGAGATTTCCGGAAACAGGTTCTGAGATTTCTATAGGAATACATGGAAGATTTTGGTGAAAGCACTAATTCTAATGATGAGCCATATAGTACGGAAGAAACAAATATTTGTAACCACCCATCCCACATTTACCCAAATCCACAAGCTCATCAAGGTAAACATGAGATGAGAGTTACTATGTGAGACCCGATTTACCGAGATGCACTTATGGAAAATCAGGTCCACATTTCTAGAACTAAATAAAATCACCCTTCACACATTATCAACACATGATCACAAAGGATATTGATAACAAATTGTATTTATTGTGGTCTATAATTAGCTTATAGTATTTATGTGGAAATTGAATGTCCAAAGATATCTGCTTTCATTAGGTAAACAATTCTGGATACATAATGTGCATAATAGTTAAAGACAACCCACTCGTTACAATTCTAAGAAACTAATATATATCAAGCATTAGAAAAGATGCCAACACTTAAAGGACTGTAATCTAGTAAGAGGCAAAGCATTAAGCAGATTGCAAGGATCATAAACATGTTGCAAATATGGACCCTACAAAAGGAAAAAGTAGTCTAATTACATTAATTTTCCTAAAGGGAAAAGTATGATATTTTTGTTATGAAGGATTTTAGGCTTTAAAGGGGGTTTTTTTGGGAAATTTTCTATCACAGATAACCTGTAAGAGACCTTTTGGGTTAAGGCTAGAGTCCATACTGTCTGAGTTGGCATAACACCTTCTCAAGATATGTTCAAATTTTTGTTGACTATTTTGGGAGCATTTAATTATTGTTAGTAGTTGCCGATGCATTTTCCACCTATTATTAATGCTATTGAATCTTCTATCAGGCACTATTGGTAAGCATTGGATTTTTTGTTGCTACTAGTGAATCAATAGTTTTTGGTCCAATTGTTTCTGTTGTTATGTTACTATTTTTTTGTTGTTATTGTTTTCTGGTTTTCAAATTTCTTTTGCTTCCAAATTCCACGTTTGGAACATAACACTTATGATGTGGACTCTACCTTGAGGTGCATCTAGAGGAAAACCACTAGCACTAATGACCAATCGACCAACACATCTATAACAGACAAAGTTATCAAAACCCATTCAACTAGACTGCACTGGCTAGTTCAAACCAGTTATTGAGAACATCAGGGAAAAATAAGATACATTGTTCCCCTTTCCAGAATCTGAAACAGAGGAGTTACAACTTGGAAACAACACTATAAAGGGGTTTTTTTTAGGAAATGTGCTATCACAGATAGCCTGTAAGAGACCTTTTGGGCTAAGACTAGAGTCCACATTACCTGAGTTAGCATAACACATTCTCAAGCTATGTTTAGATTTTTGTTGACTATTTTTGGGAGCATTTGATTATTGTTAGTAGCTGATGATGTGTGTTCCACCTATTATTAACGCTATTAAATCTGTTATTAGGAACTGTTGGTAAGCATTGGATTTTCTATTGCTACTAGTGAATCCATAGTTTTTGGTCCAATTGTTTATGTTGTTTTGTTACTATTTTGTTGTTGTTACTGTTTTCCGGTTTTCAATTTTTTTTTTCTTCCAAATTCCACGTTTGGAACATAACACTTGTGATGTGGACTCTACCTTGGGGTGCACCTAGAGGACAACCACTAGCACTAATGTCACATATTTAATTCCAAAATCTAGAACCTAAAATTCTAAATCTGAATATTACAAGTTGTTAAAACCTCATCTTATGCAGCTTATTAATGGAACCAATTTGGATGCCTTTACCCAGTGGCAAAGGATTGCAATGAGAACCCTTAGCCAGACAAGTAGCACTTATAGGGATGACTTGTGAGCACCACTACAGTGTGTTTCAACACATTCACACAAAGAAAAGAAAACATTTGGAACAAAAGTTACATGATTTGGTACTCAAGCAATATATTGTTCAATTTAAGCACGACCAATTGGCCAATACATATGTAACAAACAATTTTATCAAAACCCATTCAACTATACTGCAATGGCTAGTTCAAACCAGTTATTGAGAACATCTGGGAAAAAGAAGATGTGTTGTTCCCCTTTCCAGAACCTGAAACATAGGAGTTACATCCTGGAAAGAAAAATAAAACATTTCCATGCCTTATCCAAGCCTTTTCCAACCATTTCAGCATGATCCTGAATTTTTTCCTGATTTTTAGATGTTTCAATTGCTACCAGGCAAGATACCAGCCAGAAAAAGTAAATTTTTGACATTAAAGAAAAAATAAAAACCCTAAAGGGAAACTATGAAACCCTGACCCTAAATTGAGCATCAAAGCTTGCAAATAAAGCCTCAATCCTATAAATCAAGACAAAAAGTCAAATCCTGAATTTATCTTAATTTTATGTCTCATGGTTTTTTCTCAATGTATTTTTCCTTAAAAAATCACATCTTATTTTTGGTTCAGTAAAACACTGATCTTCAGGCATTTTAGTACATCAAATGCTTTTCTACTATAGTGTTAAGTAAAATAAATTTTTTCTATTTCCTTTCTCATATTTTGTGCCAATTCCTCAGCCTTGTTGCAATAAAACCCTAGAGACTTGCAAATCAAAATTGATATGGTGGTAGTTTCAGACCTAGAAAATAGCAGTCTGCATATATGAACAGATAAATGGACAAGCACTTATTTCCAATAATATTCCAACAAGCTTCTATTTTTTTCTTTTCCTTTTTTGAATTAGACCTATATGACCTAAGTTACTCCTGTACAAGTACATTCTCATTTATCTCTCCTTATGTCATGGAGGAAATCATGATGTTTCCATATTTAGCATTTTTTTGATATGACATACATGTGATATTTTAATATTATTTCGTGAAATTTTATCATTACAATATTTGGAAGTAAAAAACATACCCAAAATAATCCAGTGACATCTAGAGATAGTGTTATAGCATAGAGTGAAAAATTGGATGCCATCACATTTTCATCATATTTCTCAACAAGTAAGCTCACCTTTTTATACACAAGTGTCTATGATCTGAAATGGATCTGAACCTAAAAATGGGGGTAAGACTCAGTACTCGTAAGAGGCAGCTTGGTAATTCATGAAGGTTGACTGGACAATGTAAAAGACATTTTAAATGGAAAGATGAATAAGAAAAATAAATCAAAGAAAAAAAGAGATGAAAATAGACCATTAAATATTGGAAGAAGAAAAATGACTAGGAGAGAAGGTTGAGGAATTAGAAGTGATTTTGGCCAAGAGTGGAATAGGCATAGAAAGCCATGAAATCAATGTAACTATATATTTCCAGAATGAAGAACTGATCCCCCATTTGAAGGCAGATTTCCAATTTTGGTTTCCAAGGAAAAATCTCGGTGTTAGTGATGTGTGTGAGTTTATTATTGTGTGATGGAATTTTATTTACAATTACATATTGATGGTTCTGCATTTCGAAAAATCCATATGGCATGATTGATTCACTATTATATTGAATTAATTAGGCAATTTTATTTTGGCCTATGCGGCTTGATGTTACTGGAAATTGATGGCTACATTCATCAAGCTAAAGGATTCTCCACTTGACACAATATATTTCAAATAGATTATAAGAAAGTATTCTATGTAATGGTTGAATTCATGGTTGAATTTAATTTCTCTCAATTGTTTGTTAATTTTCAACTTCCAAAGTACTCAGATTGTAATATTTTGTTAAGATAGATCAATGGTTATGGAAACAAAGTTGTTGCAAGTATATCTAGAGTTTCTAGTTTGAGATTTTACAGCTGTTGGAGAAGTTTTTCTCTCTTGCATACTTCATTTATTATTCATGAGCTAAGATTCAGTGTCGGTTGAGATTGTACCCACCCCTGGACTACAATTTTATCAGTATTTGGGTGAATTGCAGCTACACAATCATTGTACAACCTCTCCAAACAAAGGTTTGAATGCTGCTAAGTCAAATTCCTTTAACCATGCATTTTAAAATCCATTCACACACCGTGCATTCACCCTAATTGAGTGATTTCTCTGCTGCCTCACTTTCCCATCTCTCCCTTGTCAATTTTCCACTCTAGTTGAATTAATTACCCCTCTGGTTGATTTCATTTTTCTTGATCAACTGGGAACTCAACGAGTTGAATCAGAATTCCCTAGCCAAGTGTTCACTAGTAAAGTTAATTCTCAGCCCATCCTTTTTTTTTCCTCTTTACAGAAGCTAGCACCAAATTTATTACCTCTTAGGAATTTGTTGATTCTACTTTGGGTTTTATCTTAAACTATGGGGATATTTCATATACATTGTTGATTTTACTATGGGGGTCTTTCATACATATTAACTTGTGGAATCAAGGTGTCCACTCGGTCATCTTGTGAGTGCCAGAGTATCTATATGAATGTTGGAGTTGGAACTAATTCGAAGTGTGATAACTGGTTTGATGGTAAAGAGAAAAGGCTCCAATCACAAAAAATTTAGACTTCATTTGGTGTATTTATCTATGTTGGTTATTGTTCAAGAAACTGTGCAAGCCACCATTCAAACAGAGGAGCCACATGAATGCTAGAAGTAGAGCTACCAAGTTTATTAAGGATTTATTGACCCTCCATGTGCCAAGAAGGTGCTACCAAATTGACATGCTTACTAACTACTAATGAGAAGGATGACATTAAAGGGTTTGAGTTCTACACATTCAAATAACAGGCTCTACTCATACATTATCTACCTAGATGAGAAATGCCTTGCACTAGAAGTTTCAATCAAATTCTGACTTAATCTCCATTAGACTTCTAGTGGTTGCCTTCCACAATACATAGTGTCAATATTTTCATTAAAAAATATAATTGCGGTTTCTTGCTTCATGACATCAACTGCAGGACCATTCAAAAATCAATCCTAAATAACTCAGTATATCAAATTTTGAAGTGAGGTTCCAAAAATTTGTCGCAATAATTACTGTGCATTTGTAATTTTTTCATCCTCACATGAATATCTAATCACTGAAAGAGAAATAAAGATAGAGACACACATACATAGAAATAGGGATCAAGAAGAAAAGCCACCAGTTTCTTCCAATAAATTATTTTGGAGAGTAGCTAGTTATTTTGAAAAATCCAGGACTAGCATATACAATAGGATAATCTGGTTTGGTTGCATCAGATACAAAAAATTTCTGTTGTAACTTGGACAAAGCTTCCTTTAAGTCTTTTGAAACCTATGAACAAATGTTTCACTCCCACAATCAGATCCACAAGATGTCCTCTTTGAGCCATGAATATCATGTATCCTTTCGTTGTGGGAAACCGTGAATGCGGTCTCCCTGGTTTTCAGATCACCTATGTGGAGAACTCCAGTCCATCAATTGTGATTCATAACCGAAGGTACACAATAATAAAGTGTTACTGTGATGTCAACGACTTCATTATTTTCAGGAATGAGGGTTGTCAATTTTTAGATGATCCCATCGACATAAGTTCCAGAAATGCAGACGGTACCTTTAGAATTACCAATAAAGCCAAGTGGAATCTAAATACATACAAGGGTAATAAATCTGTAAAAGAGGCACAGATCATGAAATGTAATGCTAGCGTATATTACTATTTACCTTGGGATAAACCAGTTACAGGGTATGTTCGTGGATGTACCATGCAACAAGCGGTTGTTGAGGTGGGAATAATGAAATGGGTTTCCAATGATACAATGAGAAATAAAAGTTGCAGTTCATGTGAAGCAAGAGGGTGTGCCCTTTGTCTGATTTAACTGAAGGTGCACCCTTCATCTGCCATTACAAGGATGGACCCCATATCACGCAATGAATTTTAGGCCACTGGAAGAAAATGCTTCAGCCAAAGGTGCATCTCCACCTAATGATTTGCATGGCACCGTGCCTATTATCACTAAGCAAACACCAATGCACAAAGCTACACAATCAACTAGGTTGACCAATATGCCTATTGGCAAGTTCCTCTTGGGTTTTCTGCATTCTTCAACGGGATTAGAGACTGCATCAAATCCAACTCTTTCCCAAACTCTTCAGCGGAATTAGCACCAAACCCTTCTTCAGTGGAATTAGCATTCTTCAGCAGAATTATCACCGAACTTTGTCCCAAACCTGGCAAGGAGAATAGTGGCGGGAAAATAAATTTGAATAGTTTGATTTAGATTTTAGAGTAGACGCCAAATTAGATTTTAATAGGTAGCCAAATAAATTGATATGGTCGCTTATGTTTTAATTAAGTTTTATTTTTATGTGAGTAAAATGAGAGGTCATTTGACATAGAGGTTATATTTGATGATGTTGAAGTCCGAGAAAAAGTAATAATGTTATTTTAATTAGGGTATTAATAAAAATTATATTATAAATCTCTAATATAAGTAAGAATGTTCACATAAAGAGGGAAAAGGGACATAGGAAATATCTATCAACCCTTAAGGAGGTGAAAAATATATTTAATTCTATGAATAATGTTATCAATCAACTTAAGTAGATATAGGCAGCCCCTTATTTTTGAGGAAGTTCACTTAGAGCTTAAAAATACCCTATTAGAAGCTATTCATGGCTTAAAAGGCCTTCACATGTGTTGTTAAGAGAGACATGGATAAATTTTGACTAAAGGAAATATGACACAATTCTCTGAGAAAAAATATGAAACACCATGGAATAACTAAGATTATAACTTATAGCCAAACAATCAAGAGTAGAAAAAAGTGTTTAACAGAACATAATAAAAATAGTACACATTGGACATAATATCATATACACATGGATTATACATATCCAGCTAAATGTGGTAGCTAAATGAAATTATTCCTACACAATGTGTCCTATATGGCTAAGGTAAGGTGTCATCAAACCAATGATACATTCATGAATTACATATAGATCCATATACCTTAGATGGAAAATGATCAATGTGACATGAATCGTAGGGGTTGAGATGATAATCAAAGTTTAAAATATTGTCTAAAAGGCCATATAGAAAATGCGGTAACATATCCTATGACATCCAACTTGTGATATATATATGGTGGGAAATACTCAAAGCATCTCTAAAGAAAGATTTTTCATTGAGATCGAGGTCAAGAAGAGGTATGATGCCTCACTAATTTGGCAGTTGAAGAAGTTTGAATCTTGGTTTGTCAATTTGGCCCTTAGTAGGCAAGGCAAAGTGGAAGAAGGTGACCCCCTTGGAAGAGTTCTAAAGGTGAAGGGAACATAAGGCCTTATATAAAGATCGAAATCCAAGTACCTCCCTCATAAAAAATCCTAGACATGTAGTTAAAGAATGTAGATAACGACTTGTCCAAATGTCAATAAAGACAATAGAACATCCCTTGAATCTCATAATAAATGGGGGCATCTACAGATGAGGTGATCCTTTAATAATATCTCGTATATATGGAAACACTAGCAGATGTTAATTAATAAGAGGAAGGTCATTATGATTAGTTTCAACTTGACATGAATGTAAAACCACTTTGAACACACCAAGGGGGGTTTGAAGGGTAGCATTTGATGCTCTTGTGCGTAATAATGGCATTACCCAAAAACACATACCCTCATAACCAATACCTAGTTCACTAAAAATCAAATGTTTCCTGTATTCTCAATTAGAGGTGAAGGATTCTCCTAGGAGGTCAATGTGTCAGTTTGGGGTGTTATTTTCATCCTTTGATACTTAATGGTTAAGGGCTTTAAGGGTCAAGGGTTAAGGCCGAAGGGATTTAGGGTCATAGGATTTAGTGGTTAAGGACTTAATATTTAGGGGATTTAGGTGTTTAATGGGTTAGAAGTTAAGATGTTTGAGGGTGAAGGATTAGGTGCTCACATGCCTGTCACCAATAACACGCTTCTTGTTCCCAAAATATGATCATGTACTCTTGGACTACTTTAATGAAGATGCCAAAAAAATTGAGCCAGCGTGGTATGTGCCAATTATCCCAATGGTCCTTGTAAATGGAAGTGAATGAATTGGAACTGGTTGGAGTTCCTTTTTACCTAACTACAACCCAAGGGAATGTGATAAGATGGATACAATACAATGGTGGTTATATCACCATAAATAGAACAAGTAAGTAGTTGGAACCTATGAATCCAACTCCATAGAGCTAATACAGAGTGTAAAGAGTGATAATACTACATATTCAACAAGCAAAGGAAGCTCAACGTATTATGGAGAATACTAATAGCACAATAGTAACTAGTATCACTATTACTGCTTGTTTGTATAAGCTTCTATCATATCCATAGGAGTTACCAACCCAGATTTTTGGAAATTATACAACATGCATGTATATCTTGGATTCACCCGATCTAACAATGTACTAAAGTTAAATATTGAATCGCGTCTACAAATATTTTGTGGAATTAAAAAAACAATCGTTAATCACATGAACATGAAGAAAGATCAATCACACACAACACAGATAATTTCTTGGGGAAAGCTTACAATGAAAAAAACCACTATCCTCTATTTTATATTCAACATCGATCATGAGAAAATTACATACAAAAATATTCTCACAAGAGCCCTCCAGTACTCAGCTAATTGTCTCACACTATAATATGCAAAATTTACCAATACATAGCCAATTCACAGCCTCCAAGCAGCCTGCCTACCTTGCGCAATCCCGGATGGTAAACATCCCTAAAAGATAGGAATTCTTTCCTGCCTTGACTGCGCAAGTATCATGGGCACTCCAATGGGTGTTTGGTTGCATGTTTGCAACACAATAATCCTACAACTAATAGTAAACTTCCCTTTCACCTAGAACTCGGTTGGGTCTCCACTAGATATGACATGCATGCAGCTAATAATAGTAAATCCTTAGTTGCATGTGACATCACTGATTGTGAATTAATTAATATTTAATTCACTAGATATCTCACTAGTGTATATTCAGTTACAAATAGCACAATTGAGCTTAACTCACTTAACTGAGTAAAACTATTTACAACTTGCATTAACTAATGCACCACTGCACTTCAAACTCTGTTACAACTAGAATTACTCTACATGCCTCACCAACTAACTCTAACTCGAAATCCACTAGCTAACTTAATTTATCACTTTCAATTAACTGATTCAAGTCCACATTGAGAATATATTATAGTTTAATGTCCATCTTAATTAAGGGATAACCAAAATAGACATGCACTCAAAATAACACTATGGGCCCCACCCTAGTCTAGGTGCTTAATGCAACAATGTGCTTACTGCACTAGGTGCTTAATTCATTAGGCGTGGGTGTTGAATTTTCTTGTTGAATCTCAACACTCCCTCTCAACAAGAAAGGGACTATCCTTCACCCTAATCTTGTTTCTATGGTATTCAAATTTTCTCCTGGCGAGCACCTTCGTTAGAATATCTGCATCCTGATATTCCGTGGGAATGTACTGAAGCAAAATTATCCTTCAATATACATAATCTCTTAGATGATGGTACCAGATATCTATATGTTTGGACCTATCATGAAACACAGGATTAATCGACAGTCTAATGCAACTCTGAATATCACAATGAATCACTGTCAAATCCATCTGAGAACCAAACAAACCAGCCAAGATCTCTCTCATCCAGATAGCCTCACATGAAGCTTGAATTGCTGCCATGTATTTCACTTCCACTAAACTGAGTTCCACGGATTTTTGTTTCCTGTTGTACCAAGAAACTGTTGTCGATTCAATGCTAAAGATCCCCCCTGATGTGCTCTTTCTATTTGTTAGACTTCCAGCCCAATCTACATCCGTGAAGCCATGCATATTCACTCCCTTTGTCCGTCTATACCAAAGACTATACTCTGATGTTCCCCTAATATATCTTAGGACATGCTTCCCCGCCTTCCAAAAGAGCTTGGCAGGCTTAGGCATAGCTTGACTCAGCTTGTTAACTGCGTAGCACATGTTCAGTCTCGTGTTCACCAAATAAATTAACAAACCCACTAACTGTCGGTAGAAATTAGCATCCACTACCTCTCCAAAAGTAGCATCCTCTTTCGTCCAAATTCCTGGAAGAGGAGTATCCATGGGTTTGCAGCTCTCCATGTTAAACTTACCCAGTATCTCATTTTCATACTTGCCTTGAGACATAAAAATTTCGCCATCCCGCTGCCATATTTCCAATCCAAGGAAATAATGGAGTCCCATGTCCTTCATTTCGAACTCCCTTTCAAGATCCTCCTTTCATGAGTGTAACAGATGCTCATCACTAGTCAAAATTAGATCATCAACATAAAGAGAAATGATCAATATCTTACCCTCAACACCAATATGGTATAGGTTTGCATCTCCTTCAGTTTTGGTGAAGCCCAGTCTGGTGAAATAGTTTTCTATCACACGATCTGACCTGACCCGCCCGAACACGTTTCCCTAGGCACCCTCACATGACCTGACTCGACCCACCCAAACGTGTTTCCCTAGGCACCATCACACAATCCTACTAGACCCGACCTGAACATGTTTCTTTAGGTGCCCTCACATGACCCAACGCGACCCGCACAAATTTGTTTCCTTATACGGCGCCCTCACATGACCCGAACCGAACCGACCTAGCCTTCTTGAACGCATTTCTTGGGCACCCTCACAAGACACGACCTGACCCTACCTAACCTGACTGAACACGTTTCCTTGGGTGGCCTCACACGGCTTGACACGACCTGACCTTCCCAAACGCGTTTTCTAGCTAGGCACCCTCACACGACACGACCCGTCCCAACCCAACCCGATATGGAAATTAGTATACACTAAGCATGCATACATCCATATTCCCCTAATCTCCCAATAATTAAATTCTTGCAAAATACATAATCATTCCACTATTAATCTTTTGCGGAAAATTAATTGCAAACACATGTGAAGCATAAATAAAAACAATCGCACATAACACAGTTGTTTAATGGGAAAGCCTAAAGCTAAAAACTTCAACTATCATATATTATGTATCATGGAGATCATGTAACAATCTCATACAAATATTAGTACATCAAGCTCTCAGTACAATCAATCGTCACACACTAACATAGAAGAGATCAGCAAATCCATGCTCTGATCTCTGCCCTCCTGCTAGCCTGCCTCCACTGCGCAATCCCTACTGAAGAATATCTCTAAATGAATTCGAATTACCCTTGCCTTGACTGTGCAATCCTCATTGGCAACTCCAATGTGTGTGTGGTGCAATCAATTCATCACTATAGTCACAACATATAGTCCATCTTTCCCTTTCACCTATCTCTCCACTATGTCTCCACTGGAACTGACATGCACTGTAGTTAACTATTGTATTGTTCAGTTGATTAATGAGTTATTATTTATCAATTAATTAACTAATTAATTCACTCCACTCTCACTAGTGTATCATTTAGTTAGACTAGATACAACTAGCTCAATTGAGTCTAACTGAGTTAAACTGAATACAACTCCATGAACTACTCTTCCAACTCTGTCATAACTTTTCCATTTCAGTTCTAACTAAGTCCTCCATGCATGAACCACCAGTAAACCCTAGGATCTGCGTAATTGCTTCAACCCGCTGATTTTCCAAATCCGTGTAGTGAAACTAAGTGCTGCAAGAGAATAAGTTGTTGTTCGTTGTCCGATTATTATTAAGAGCTAATAATAATCAACACTTCTATTTTTAGATCGATGATCTATAAATAGACTTCACCCAATATTCTAAAAATAGAATTTCATCTATTTGTCCAACTTGACCAACCATCCACAAATAAAATCCTGCAACTTCTGAAATATGATCACCATGTCTAAAAATAGACTTGCCCCAAAAATAGCCTGTGGGCCCACTTAGTGAAGGCGACTCTTTTCACTAAGCTCATCATCTTGTTGAATCTCAACACTCCCTCTCAATAAGATAGGGATTATCCTTCACCCCGATCCTGCCTCTATGGTATTTGAATTTTCTCCTCGTGAGTGCCTTCGTCAGAATATCTGCATCCTGATCCTCCATAGGAATGTACTAAAGCAACATGATCTTCCGCTGCACACAATCTCTGATATGATGATACCATATATCAATATGTTTAGATCTATCATGAAACAAAGGATTAACCGAGAGTTTAATGAAACTCTGATTATCACAATGTATCACTGTAGGATCTAAATGTGAACCAAACAAACCAACCAGGATCTTCCTCATCTAGATAGCCTCACATGCAGCTTGAATTGCTGCCATTTATTATGCTTCCACTGAACTGAATGCCACGGATCTTTGTTTCCTGGTGTACCAAGAAACTGCTGTAGATTCGATACTGAAAATCCCTCCTGATGTGCTCTTTCTGTTTGTTGGGTTGCCTGCCCAATCTGCATCCGTGAAGCCATGCAGCTTCACCTCATCTGTCTTTCTATACCATAATCCATGCCTACCTTCCAAAAGAGCTTGTTAGGCTTAACCATTGTTTGTGAAAGTTGTTTCACCTCATAGCATATGTCCAGTATTGTATTAACTAAATACTTGAGCGAACCCACCAATTGTCGATAAACAGTGGCATCCACTACCTCTGTCGATGTAGCATCCTCTTTCCTCCAATTTCCTAGAAGAGGAGTATCAATAGGCTTGCAGCATTGCATATGAAACTTCTCCAGTACCTCCTGGGCATACCTACATTGAGACACAAATAGTTCACCTTCCCGCTGCCATATTTCCAATCCGAAGAAATAATGAAGGAGGCCCAAATCCTTCATCTCAAACTCCTTTGCAAGATCTGCCTTGCATAAGTGTATCAACTGCTCATCACCCATTAGTATTAAATCATCAACATAAATAATAATGATTAAAAGCTTACCCTCCACCACAATTTGGTATAGGTTTGCATCTGCCTCACTCTTGGTGAAGCCAAGTCCAGTGAAATAGCTGTCAATTTGAGTGTACCAAGCACGAGGTGCTTGTTTCAGCCCATACAATGCTCTTTTTAGCCTGCACACATGCGAATCGCTGCTGAAGATATCAAATCCTTCATGTTGCTCAATGCACACCTCTTCCTCAATGATCCCATTAAGGAACGCAATATTCACATCCATCTGATGAATGTGCCAACCCATCTCTGTTGAGAGATCAAGGATGGTCCGTATGGAAGAATACCGTGCGACAGGTGCAAAGGCTTCTTCATAGTCAATCCCCTCGATCTGTGAGAAGCCCCGGGCAACAAATCTTTCCTTATACTTCTCGACGCTCCGATCAAGAGCTTGCTTTACCTTGTAGATCCATATTGATCCTCTAATTGATTTACCAAATGGCCTTGGAACAATCTCCCAAGCACTAGTTCTGACAATGGGGTCATACTCCTCCACCATGGCATCTACCCATGTGGGCTCTTGCACTACTTCTTCAAAACAAGATGGTTTTGTCATGATACACTTTCACATAAGAGCCATGTATCCAGCAAATCGGTCAGGTGACTGTCTCTGTCTGTGCTGTGATGTAGGGACTCCTACATTATGTGCCGCATCAAGCTTCAGTCTCTCAGCTTCTGTGGTATGCTTTCTGCCTTATCTGATGTTTGGTTCTGCACGAGTGGACTCCTCCACTCTATGAATCTCCTCCTGTGGCTGATCCACATCTAGAGGCTCATCTTTGGGAACAAGAAGTTCCTCCTCTGCATGCAAATGTAGCTCCCTCTCAAGCGACAACTTCATGGCTTTAACCTCATTGAATTTTATATCCCATCGCACCATACTCATCCGATTGTCTGGCAAATACACACAATAATTATGGGGTGTTTCTGTGTACCCCACAAATATCCCAACTTTTTTAGTTAGCTCTAGCTTCTTCCTGGCATCCTTTATCACATGAATGTAAACAGATGAGCTAGAAATCTTCAAATGAGAAATATCAAGCTTCTTACCAGTAAAATCTTCTTCAGGTGTACTCATGCCAAGTACTCTATGAGGACAATGGTTTTGCACATACACCGCAGTGTTGCATGCTTCCACCCACAAGTGCATTGGCAGCGCAACCATATATATCCAACTTGTAGAGATTCTTAACTCGAATCCCTATCCTCTTGGTTTGACCCATTGTTTTATGTCACAAAAAATCTTTTCCATCACTAAAAACAACGTCATAACCTTTGTCTTCCAACATTTCCAAGTTCTTCTTCAGACCTGGAAGATGCATAACATCCTTCAACAAGAATGGATTACCAGACTCCTTCTCAAAAGTAATGGTCCCAATTCCAGTTGCACTGTACCGACCATCGTCACCCATCTCTATATGCATCTGGAGGTCCTTCTCCTCCAAGTCACTAAAAAACTCATTGTCTCCTATCATATGGAAAGCGCACCACTATCAAGATACCACATCGATCCCATATAGCTTGAAACCAAGCATGCGATCAAAGAGAAATTAAGTTCAAATTGCAAGGCTAAGGCCTCTCCAGCTGCAGCTCCAACAACCTTCTTGTTCTTCTTCTTCTGTGGGCAGTTAGTGGCGAAATGCCCATGTTCGTGACAATGAAAACACTTCACTTTGGAAAAATCCTGCTTCTTGCCTTTAGCATCTGATTTTGAAGGAAATTTCTTCCCCTTCCCTTTCCTTTCTTTGGCAGCCAAAGCGCAATTCTCTTCATCTTCATTCTTCGATGAAGAGCCATCCTTGGTACCTCACCTTGTCTCCTCCTACACAAGATCCGACCAAAGTCGGTCCCATCTCTGTAGTTTCTCCCGTCCATTGACAGAGTCTTTGTAGCTATGCCAGCTATTCTGAAGCCCAAGGAGAGCCAATCTCACCAAGTCTTCATCATCAATAGTAACCTCCACACTTCCAAGTTCATCCTTTCAGTGGACAAACTTCCTGAGGTATTTTGGAATACTGTCGCCCTTCTCCATTTTTATTTTTCTGAGATTGTCTTTAAGTGCCAACTTCCTCTAGTCGCTTCTGCTTTGGAACAAATCTATAAAAGCCTTCCACATTAAGAATGCAGTGGCTTTCCCATGAAGGCTACACACAATATGGTCCTTCACACCTTCCGACATAATTCTTCTTGTCTTTGTTGTCTTCTTTTGTCATGCGTCAGGTAATGCAACATCACTAGATCTCTGCTTAGGAACATCGCTATCGATGAACTACTTCAGTCTGTTATCCTCCAACACCGCCTCAATCCTATCCTTCCAGGATATGTAATTCAAGCTCCCATCAAGGGCATACTCCAATCGCAACCCAGCACAAACTCAACAATTCTTCACAATTACAATCTTCAAGAATTAACACTGCTCTGATACCATGTATAAATTAGTATACAGTAAGCATGCATACATCCATATTCCCCTGATCTCACAATATTTAGCTTCTTGCAAAATAGAAAATAATTCCACTGTTAATATTTTGCGAAAAATTAATTGCAAACACATGTGAAGCATAAATAAAAACAATCGCACATAACACAGTTGTTAACGGGAAAGCCTGAAGCTAAAAACCCCAAATATCATATATTACGTATCATGGAGATCATGTAACAATATCATACAAATCTTAGTACGTTAGGCTCTTAATACAATCAATCGTCACACACTAACATAGAAGAAATCTGCAAATCCATGCACTGATCTCTGCCCTCCTACTAGCTTGCCTCCACTGCACAATCCCTGCTGAAGAATAGCTCTAAATGAATTCGAATTACCCTTTCCTTGACTACGCAATCCTCATTACCAACTCCAATGTGTGTGTGGTGCAATCAATGCATCACTATAGTGACAACAGATAGTCCATCTTTCCATTTCACCTATCTCTCCACTGGGTCTCCACTGGAACTGACATGCACCGTAGTTAATTGTTGTATTGTTCAGGTGATTAATGAGTTATTATTTATGAATTAATTAACTAATTAATTCACTCCACTCTCACTAGTGTATCATTCAGATAGACTAGATACAACTAGCTCAATTGAGTCTAACTGAGTTAAACTGAATACAACTCCATGACTACTCTTCCAACTCTGTCATAACTTTGCCACTTCAATTATTACTGAGTCCTCCAGGCATGAACCACCAGTAAACCCTAGGAATTGCATAATTCCTTCAGCCCACTGATTTTCAAAATCTATGCAGTGAAACTAAGTGCTCCAAGAGAATAAGTTGTTGTTTATTGTCGAATTATTATTAAGAGCTAATAATAATCGACACTTCTAGTTTTAGATCGACGATCTATAAATAGACTTTGCCCAATATTCTAAAAAGAGAATTTCATCTATTTTTCCAACTTGACCAACCATCCACAAATAGCATCCTGCAACTTCTGAAATATGATCACCATGTCAAAAAATAGACATAGTCTAAAAATAGACTTGCGCCAAAAATAACATCCGGGCCCACTTAGTGAAGGTGACACTTTTCACTAAGTTCATCATCTTGTTGAATATCAACACTCGCCTAAACGTGTTTCCTTAGGCACCCTCACATGACACGATCCAACCTGCCCGAACGTGTTTCCTTGACGCACCTCACACGACATGACCAGATCTGACCCGACCCGTCCAAACACATTTTCTTGGGCGCCCTCACATGACACAACCCACTTGAACGCGTTTCCTTAGGCTCTCTCACACGAATAACCTGACCCAACCTGCTGGAATGCATTTCCTCGGGTTCCATCACATCGTACGAGCCGACCTGACCCGCCCAAACGTGTTTTCTTGGGCGCCCTCACATGCAGCGATCTGACCCGACCCACCCGAACGTGTTTCCTTGGGTGCCCTCACACGACATGACTCGTCCCGAGCCCCCCGAACGCATTTCCTTGGGTGGCCTCACATGACACAAACTAACCGAACCCAACCCGACCTGCCTGAATGTGTTTCCTTGGTGTTGATTAGTCGTTTTCATTGTTGTCAACCCAAGCAGCACCATGGGCTACCCCGATATTGCATGGGAATTTTGACCTACCAAATTACTATATTCTGGGACAAGGATATTTTTTATGGTTTCTAATTTTTGAGATGTTTCCGTTGATATATGGCACGCCACGTAATTCTTCACAGTTTGAGAGATATTCATGTTTGAAGTCAGTAACCCCAGTTAGTGGGCTAAAACCCCATGGGCTTGTGGCATGACACTAATAATTGGTTCTGGTCATTGAAAAGTCAATAATTAATAATTTTTAAGCTCCTAAAATCCCTCCCATGTTCACTTTTTGAATACCCTCTCAACCTAAGCATTTATATAAATTGTGATCCTCATATCCTCCTCATGTAGGGATTCTGCTACTTGAAACAAGTCATCATGGAATTTTCACCATAATTTTTTTTCTATGAAGGTTCAAAAGCTGAAATTTCTTTGAGACGAAGCCGAAATCCTGAGGAAGCTTGTGTAAAAATTCTAGATCATGGTTCACGATATTTTTGGAGATATGATATGTGGAATTTAGGGTTTTTGCAGGCTCTTGAACTTCATCTCAAAGTGGTGACCTTGGAAAAATCGTCATAACTCCCTCTCTGAGAATCATATGGGAATTCTGTAAAAAGTGGTAGATAGTGCATGGACTATAGTTTTATTTGTATTAATTTCAGAGCTGAATGAGGAAACAATGACACATGACACACCGTATAATTTATATCTACTAAACCAATCCATAATTAGGTCATTGTGAGAGATTGGGCATAGCTTTGTCTTGAAGAATCAAATTTTTTTCATACCTATGGCATTGGAAATAAGACTTAGAGGACTACTACAAGACCAAAAATAAAATATTGGGGATCTGAAATAGCAGAGATACACCAGATTCAATATCAAGCTCCTAGAAGGCAAGAAAAAGATAGATCATGTGCTATCAAGGGTTGCAGAGGACGAGAATTTCTAGGGAAGAAAAGAAAAGCAAGGTGCAGTAGAGGTAACCTCCAGGTAAGTATATTCTGTATATGCATTTTCATCTATTAATTTCATTAGGTCCTTTGTATTCTAATTTTTTATTTTTTTTAGCAATGACATATTCCCTGCAGGATGAGGTGAGTTTTTCTATTATCATGTCATGGATATTTCCTTGAAGACTTTTTGCGGGTATTATATATTCATCAAGATAAGACTCAACGCATGATCTAATATTCTGAAGAGTGAGAAAGGGTATCATGAAAAGAGCAAAAATCAAGGTGCAGAATAGCAGCAAGAAGAGTCTTCACCTGGGCAGCACTGCATACAGTCATTGTAAAGGTATCATTTTATTGAGTCACTCTAAAAGAATCATTGTAAAATTTGTACAAATTTCTATCTACCAAGAGTTGAAGAGGCAGTGTTGGGAGGTCTAGGATCATCATTAGGTATTTGTGTCATAGTTGGGGTTATGGTCTAGCGTGCCTTGTTCTTCTACATCATTCTATATCATTGTAAAGTAGACCATTTTCCCTGGTACAAGAGTCCATTCTTCTTTTATTATTCTATAGGATGGTTGGGTGGTGCAAGGATGGTGCATGAAGTCACCAACAAGTTCAAGCCTGTGAAAACTTCAGGATGGTAGGGTGGTGGTAGGGTGAGTTGTAGCTCATTGGGTGTTGGGGCATTCGTTTAGTTGACTACTAAAGAATCTCGGGCATTGGAGAGTCCATCCAGTGGGAGATGGAGAAGAATTATTTTCTAGATTCTAGAAAGTTGGAGCTTTATTTTCAATTGGAGTTGAATATTAAAGAATTATTAGAAAAGCATTCAGGTGGTTTTTGTCCCGGAGGGGGTTTCCACCTTAGAAACTATGTGCATTTATGTTCCTTTTTTTTACTGCTATCATTGTACAAAAAATGATAATAATTTAATATGAACTAATGCTCTAAAATATTATTAATAATAATACTAATTGAAAGGAATACTGATGCACCTACCAACCCCCCCTGCCTCTCATTATTTATAACAATCGGTATCAGAGCTTGGTTCCTTCAATAGAAGTTTAAGAGCCTAAAGGAGTTCATGGAGCATACCAAGAATGGTGTACCTCTATTCAATGAAAATAATTATGCACTATGGAAAGGAAGAATGGAGGTCTATCTCTTAACGTAAGGTTATGAAGTATGGGACACTGTTCAAAATGTATTTACATCAACCAAAGATGAAGAAGGTAAGAATGATTTGGTAAATGATGCAAAAACAAAGAATATTACTATCAGTGGACTTATTGAATCTTCTTATCATAAGTTTTTGGGTTGTAAAACCGCCAAAAATGTATGGTACAAGCTTGATAATATATATGCAGGTGACTCAAATGTCAAAGAAGCAAAGCTTCAAATCTACAGAGAAAAATTTTAGCAACTCAGAATGAAAGAAGATGGCAACATTGCTGCATACTTCCAACACGTTGATGAAATAACCAACACTCTGGAAGGATTTGGAGAGCCTATTGATGAGAAAAATATTATACAAAATGTTCAAATTCAACAAGAAGATCCTAGTGAAAATTATGCACCTACACTAGGATGGAGCCTTAGGCTATTTTTAGGTGGAGGTCTATTTATAGATGCATGAGTAAATTTTATTTATAGATGATGTCTATTTATAGATGCATGAGAAAATTATATTTATAGATGAAGTCTATTTATAGATGTATGTGCGATTTCAATTTATAGATTGCATGTCTATTTATAGATGCATGTCGGCTATTATTATCCCTTAATAATAGTTGGACAATAAACAATAATCTATTCTCAATGAGCACTTGGAAATAGTTAACTGAAGTGGAAAATTAGTTATCTATAGGAAATCCGAGTTCAAAGGTTGGTTGGTGGGATATACGAGTGGACTTAGTTGTGACTGAGTGATTCGAGTTGTAACACAGTTGGATGTGTAGTTATGTGAGTTGTAAAGTAGTTTAACTCAGTTAAGTGAGTTAAACTCAGTTGTGCTAGTTGTAACTGAAGATACACTAGTGAGAGATCAGTGAACTAATTATTAATTAATTCACAATCAGTGTTCTCACATGCAACTGAAGATTTACTACTATTAACTACATGCATGTTAGATCCAGTGGAGACCTAGTTGAGATGTAGGTGAAAGGGATAGTTTGACTATCAATTATGACATTAGTGGGTGCACTAATGCAACCACACACACATTGGATGTGCCCATGAGGATTGCGTAGTCAAGGAAAGAAGGATTCCATTCATTCATGGATTGCTATCAGCTAGGATTGCATAATGGAGGCAGGTTGTCTGGAGGTAGTAAATTGGCACAGGAACTTGCCAATTTATGTACGAGAGTGTGAGACAATTGTATGATGTACTGAGAGATATTGGATTGGAGCTTTGTATGAGATTGTTTCATGATCCATGATATATATGTAATATATGATAGTGGGGTTTTTATCTTTATTCTTTCCTGGTAAAAACATCTATGTTATGTGTGATTGATCTTTCTTCATGATATTGCAATTGGCGGTCATGTTTTAAATTCCGCAAAGATTTTTTTTTGAAGAAATTATGTATTTAACATTGGCATATAATTGTTAGATCAGGATAATACAGTCAATACATAATTTTTATTAAAATTTCTACATGGTATCAGAGCACAGAAGATTGCTATTTTGAAGCAGGAGCTGAGTTTGTTGGTGGAAATAATTTGAATTTGCAGAAATATTTTCTTGGTGTTAAAGTTGAGTAAACATCGAAATGGATTTCAATGGCTTGCGGCTATAGTATGCACTCAAGGGCAGCTTGAACTAAATTTCTTGGAAGGACAATATGGAGGTGATGCTCGAAGATAATTTCTTGAAGGAATTCATCGACAGTGATGTTCCTAAGCCCACTTTGACAGATGCTGCATTACTTGATGCATGGCAAAAGAAAGTGGAAAAGGCCGGGAGGATTCTGTTGGAAGGTGTAAGAGACACATTGTCTCAAGCCTTCATTGGAAATCAACACGGTATGCTATGTGGAAGGCTTTGATGGATATTTTCGAAAGCAGCAATGACCATAGGAAATTGGCACTCAAAGATAAACTCAGGAAGATCAAGATGGAAAAGGGTGACAACATTCCAAAGTATCTCACAAAGTTTGTCCATTGTCGGGATGAACTGGAGAGTGTGGGAATCATTGTTGTTGATGATGATTTGGTGAGCTTGGCTCTCTTGGGACTTCCTAAGAGTTGGCACAGTTATGAAGACTCTGTCAACAGACGGGAAAAACTCTCGAATTGGGAACGAATGTGGTCGAATCTAGTGCAAGAGGAGTTCAAGAGGACCATCAGAGATGGCTCTTCATCAAAGAATGTGATGAAGAGGATTTTTCTTTGGCTGCCAAGGAAAGGAAAGGGAAGGGGAATAAATTCCATTAAAAATATGAGTCTAAAGGCAAGAAGCTGGATTTTTCCAAGGTGAAGTGTTTTCACTATCATGAACATGGGCATCTCGCTACTAACTATCTGCAAAAGAAGAAGAACAAGAAGGTTTCTAGAGCTACAGCTGGTGAGGCCCTTGCCTCGCAATTTTAACTTGACTTCTTCTTGATTGCATGCACGGTTTCAAGTGAATTGGGACTGGTGTGGTATTTGGATAGTGGTGCTTCCTTCCACATGAAGGGAGATAAGGAGCTTTTTAGTGACTTGGAGGAGAAAGATCTCCAAATGCATATAGAGATATAGTGCGACTAACATTGGTACCATTACCTTTCAGAGGGATTTAGGTAAACCATTTCAATTGAAATATGTTATGCATGTTCCAAGTCTGAGGAAAAACTTGGTCTCAGTCGCAATGTTGGAGGACAAACACTATGACATTTTTTTCAGCGATGGAAAAGCTTTCTTGCAACATAAAAAAATGGGTAAAGCCAAGATGATAGGGATTCAAGTTAAGAATATCTGCAAGTTTGAGGTAGATGGGTACGTTTACATGATGGGAAAGGCAGAAAAAGTGGTGAGCCGGGATGAGGGAAAATTATGGCACAAGCGATTGGGTCATCTTCATCATGGAGCCTTGAAATTCATGCAGCAAATATCTAATGGAATTCCAATGGAAACACTTTCTCAGTTAGATCAGTGCAAGCATTGCACCATGGGGAAGTATGTAAGTCAACCTTTCATGAAAAGGAAAAATGTGCTTTAGTGATCCTAGAGAGAGTTCACACAGATGTGTGTGGACCATTCTCGGTCGCTTCAAAAAACAAACATAAGTATTATTTTATTTTTGTTGATGACTTTTATCGTAAATTCTGGATCTTCTTCATGCAGAAGAAGGATCAAACATTCTCAATTTTTTGTGAGTTTAAGGCATTGGTGGAGAAAGAGTCGAGGAAGCTCGTGAAGGCTCTGAGGAGCGATAATGGTGGAGAAAACGTCTCTAACGAATTCAAATAATTCTGCAGCAAAGAATGAATTCGAAGAGAACTCATATAGCCTCATAACCCACAACAAAATGGGGTCGCGGAGAGGAAGAACAGAATGATCGTGGGTGCAGCATGAGCGATGTTGCATGATCAGGGCCTACCAATGCATTTGTGGGTGGAAGCATGCAACACTACGGTTTATGTGCAAAACTGTTGTCCTCATAGAGTACTTGGCATGAGTACACCTCAAGAAGATTTCACTGGTAAGAAATTGGATGTTTCACACTTTAAGATTTTTGGCTCATCTATTTATGTGCATGTTGTTATCACTCGGATTGAACCTCAAGTTGAGAAAGGAAATTCCGAGGTAGCCTCAAACCACGCTTAGCCAAGTAGATAGCCCTACTAGGCTAGGAGATGGCTCTCTTCATATGAATCATAACCAAAATGACCGATGAAAGAAGATATTAGGCTAGGTATAGTAGCTCAAGGTTTTTGATTTTGCTTGTGTAGGGTTTTGCTAGATCATGAGGATTCAAACAACTAGGGCAAAGAAATTAAGTAAAAATTTGCAGGGTGTTCTAAGGGGAAAGGTAGGTAGAAGGTTTTAAATTTAAAGGATGATTATGGTGAGTTGAATAGACTGGTGAGGATTTAGGAAGAGCATCTGAGATGAATTCCCCCCAAACTGAAGAAAATTAAAAAATTATGAAAAATTCCCCAAAACAGAGCATGAAACATGAATTTTTCCTTTCAAATTGAAATTAAGAATATCGTAGACATGAAAATGTTTTATGAGCTTACAATACATTCATAAAAATTATCACAAAGAAGAAACTATGTCAAAGAATTCATATCGTATGGATCCCAAAGAAATAGCTACAAATTTATCATTAATATCCAGGCCAAATTGATACAAAGTGTGTCCTTGAGATGCCAAAGCTCCAAGTGAGTCAAACCATTACAATTACTGAGAAAATACATCATATAGACCTCAAAACCACTCTCCATAGTGTTAGGGAGTCAAATCCATGAGATAGGGATTAGTTTCACCTACTCCGAAACAATAATCTGAAGACTAGGAAGACCAAAAAACTTGCCTCTAAAAGAGAGGAAACTGATTCATTTGACCTCTAGATGACTCAAGCTAACGAATCTACCTATATTAAACTAATCCTCATCATAATTAAATTCATATTTACCAATCACATCAGTGAAAAATCCACTAGTGAGGTAAAACTCAAAAATTACATGAAAAATAGAGAAAACTTTAAAACCGAGAAAATTTGTCTTATGCGCAGCGCCAAGGAGAAAAAAATAGGTCTTCTTGTAGGTCATTTTTGACTGACCTCCCTATGTTCAAATTTAACACATGATAGATCATTGGAAAGCCCATCCTATCTAATTTCTATATCTTCTTGTGGTTTCATATTTTGAGTTGATTTGATCCCTCAAGACTGCATTCTCCCAAGACTACCTCTATGCACAGCACCATCCTGAAAAAGAGGCAGAAACATGATTTTTTGGGTGTTTTTGGCCCTTTTTCCTGACCATTTTTGCTCAAAATGATTAGAAAAAGTAAAAGGGGCACGTAATCATAATTATTAACAACTTATGCTTTCCTTTTGTCTATTGGTTGCTCCAAGAAGAAGCGCAGCACCAAGGCGCTACGCATAGGGCATAATTTCCTGTGTTTTTTCAAAATTGTGTTAGGTCCCTATATTACTAGTATAGTCCCTTATTGTTGTCAGTGTAACCCTATTTTTGTTATTTTGTACCCCCGTAACCCCCATATTTTTATTATTATGCCCTTCAATTATTATTGTTAGGTCGGCTAGGATTACATTGTGGCCCCATGGACTCCTATATATAGAAAGGAGGTTTTTTCATTTGTATCATCTAAGAATTGTTCATTCATGTAATGTATTGGAGGTTTTCCCCTCAAAGTGGCTTATTTCTAAGGTGTCGATATCTCTTTTCTTATATTTTTGGAGCTATTTTCTCAAAATTTGGTATTAGAGCTTTGGATTTTAGGGTTTCACTGCTCCAAACAGGTCATTGTGGAATTCTCGCTATTACATTTTTTCTACAAAGGTTCAGAAGCAGAAATTTTTAAAGTGTGAATCCTAAATCCTAACAAACATCGTTGCAAGATTTTAGATCTTGGTTCACAATATTTTCGGAGATATGGTATGTGGAAGTTAGGTCTTTTGCAGGCTCCCAAATTTCATCTCAAAGAGGTGATTGTGGGAAAATCTTCATAACTCTCTCTCTGAGCATCAGATTGGAATTCTATAAAAAGTAGCCACAAGCACACGGACTATATTTTCTCATCTATCAATTCAAAAGCCAAAGGAGGAAAACAGTGACACATGGAAATTCGTACAACTTCGCTCTACTGAACGAGTCCATAATTAGGTCATCGTAGGAGATTAGGAACAATTTTACCTTCAAGAATCAAAATCAGGTCAGACATGTGGCATTAAAAATCGAATTCAGAGGGCTACATCAGTGCCAAATTTCAAAAATTGAAGATCTAAAATCACAGATATAATTTAGTTTCAATATCGAGCTCCTCAAAAGCAAGAAAAATGTGTGTATTGTTTTTCGAATTGCATAAGTCTTGTGTAAAAAAAATCAGTTTGAAGTGATTCCAAGGGCCTATTAGGCATATATTTCAGTATTAGGTTTTGAAATGCCTCCTAAAAAGAATTCAAAACCCATCAAGCCCTCAGAGTACTCTACTATGACTCATGAAGATGAATAATTTCAACATGATCTATCAAAATTACAAGAACAAGTGCACCGAATTTCACTCTCGCAAAGAGAAACAAAAAATGAAATGGAAGTTTTGAAGAAAGGCATGGAAGCAAAGATGGATGGTTTGAAGAAAGGCATGGAAGCTAAGATGGATGGCATGGAAGCTGGCATGAAAGCTAATATGGATGACATGGAAGAAAAAATGAAAGACAACATGGAAAACATGAAGAATGATCTAAAAGCAGACATGGAAGGTTTGACAAAGTTGATACAAGAAATGTTTCCTAATGGAAAAAATATAGTAGAGGATGTTAGAGTCAGAATTTGCAGCCTTCCTCCAGTGATCAAACATGCTCTTTCAAAGTGATTTTAAAGTGTCAAGGTCAAATTTTGTCATTTCAAAGAGTCTTCAAGAAAAATTTGATCACTAGGCATTAGGTCTAGGGTTGGTCTTCACTCTTTTCAAATTTGTCCAAATGTCAGTCCATGTCACCATTCAGCTGAGTGTACCATCATTCATAGGGTTTTCATCATCATTTCAAGTTCCATTGAGTCATTTCACAGCTTGTTCATGCTTCAGTTGTGCCTTGGTAAGGTCCATTTCCCTCTCCTAGGGTTTTGGAGGTAATTTCTCTTGGATGGTCAAATCATCGAAAAACTTGTATCCCGATGTTCATACACCTTCCCCTATCATTAATTCACCTAATTAAACACTTCCCATCACTGAGATCCCCCAAATTCCTCATTTTTGCACAAACCCTAGTTTCTAGCCACAACTTGGCAATTTTCTAGGCTAGGCCTGTGTTTTTCCCTTTTGGACCCCTTCCCCTCACTCAATCTCTGTGATTCCACTTCCCCCTGCTTCCTAACATCCCTCCCTACTTCCCAAAATTTCCCCAAGAATTTAGAAGCCCCTTATCCCCTTCATTTCGCTTCATTTCGACAAAATTCCTTGTTTCACACATCGGGGTAAGTTTCACTCAAAAGATTTTTCAGAGCAATAAAAGATGAATTTTTGAAAACTGAGAGAGGTTTTTGTTCAAAACATGCCAAGGAAGAAAAACCTCTTTCACTTTTTACACAGGTATCATGGTTTTAGAGAAATATCAAAAATACCGTTGCCTCAGGAGAATTGAATGCACCTCTGAAGTGACCTTGGGAAAATCAAGTTTTCTCCTAGCATGGTTGGCCAAATGACTTGCATGATGAGTCAAATGATAACTAGACAGAAATACCTTTCCAATGAGCTATCATGAGCTCAATTTGGAGTTGAGGAATACCTTCCAAAGTTGATTGCAACAGCGCTCTGCCTTGAGGCAGCCTCATTCTGCTCATTTTGACTAGTGTTGGGAGATTTGCTTTTTGACAGGGTAAATGGAATACAACTTGAATAATTCCACTTTTTTTGGAAAGTAGACTCCAATAGCTTTCCAACGAGCCATCACACGCTTTATTTGGACACCGGGAAGGCCTCGAAAAGCTTCCCGAAAAATGCACTATGTGGCAAGAGGGAAGAGCGACCCACCTGGGCAGAGCGACCCACTTGGGCAATTTTCACAGTGTAAAAATGAATGGGAGCGACCCACCTGGGCAGAGCGACTCACACGTCAACAGAGGTCCGAAAAATCGTTTTGAGCGCCCAGTCTTGTTTGGGATCGCCCCCAACGGCCTTCAAACAGGTTTCTAGTAATTGTTTAATGTTTTTAAATGCGTTGGTAGCATCATTGATGATTTCAAACACTTCAAATGGAGGATTTAAACCCCACAGTCATGGCAGTATCGTTTTTCAGGGTTTTAAAATGAATATGGATGGTTGCATGAGTTTTTCTCCTATATTATAGCAGTGATATATCCAGCCTTGCATATATTATCAAAACCCTATTATTCTCATACCCATTATACCATTGTGACCATTGCTATTACTTTACCATGTTCAAGACTTTCGTTCCATGGTGACTATGGTTGTATTGTGTCTCACTGCCCAATGATAAAAACACTCTCATAACTCTGTTTCATTTCCCATTGACACTTATAACTCTGTTGTAATTGCTCATAGACAAACACATTCATATGATGCCATGCTCCCTTTGACAAGATTTGTTCAATATTCTGAAGGTTGCCTGCTCCCTTTGGTCAAAGTTTCACTTGCATTTAAAACAGAGATTGTGCCTCTTTTCCAATCCATTTAAAACAGAGATATTATCATTGTTTGTTTCCTTATGGTGTTTTGACGGTGGGGATATTTGTTGGGTGTTGAAACACACATCATAACTTTGTTTGCACTGCTTTCATACCAGTATACATAGTGGCAATAGCTTGGTCAGGGCCATGTCAGAGACAGAGTCAGTGTATGAGCAGGAGTCGGACAGTGACTCAATCGTTGAGGTTGATGCACTGAGATGGAGCATACCAGTGCACCAGTAGTGGTAACATATCAGAGAATCCACAGAGCTTTGTTTCAACATCATGACGAGTACTATCTCCACCCGGGGTGGAAGGGGTCTCGTTGACTTCATCAGCAGCGTGAGTACTATCTCCACATGGCATGGAAGGGGTCTCGCCTTCTTCATCATCGTAGATACATTCACAGGATAATTATCGAGACAAAGACATGCTTCGTCACATGAAAGGCCATTATTGGGTTCGCCTGCATGTATGCAAAGCGAGAATGAAGATCATGAAGAGGAGGTTGCGCGAAGCACTAAAACGGCAGAAAAGGCCTAATCCACTTCGGATTTTGGCCGAGGCTTCATTGACTGGGTAGGACACATGATGGAGGACCTCCGCTCCGAATTTGGGCAAATTCGGAGAAAATTTTGTCATTTTCAAATTTTTGGGTAAAAAAACAGGTTTTGCAGTTAGGTGGGTCGCGCGCTCATGCGCTCACTTTTTTTTGGGACACTTGCTGGAGGAATTTTTTACATTTTTGGATTTTTCATGGTTAATAATGCATCCTCTGAAGTCAACTTAGCATTTCATCAAAATCTGGATGGTCAAAAAGCTCAAAAACACCATGAAAACCACCTTGCTGCCACCTTTTGCACCAGCAGGAAGTACCTCTGGGAGAATGAGGTTTTGGAGGGTCAAATGAGCTCTAAATTCAGAAATTCCACTTGGGTTGGAAAGTAGACATCCAGGGCTTTCCAACGAGCTATCATGAGCTCAATTTGGATGCCGGGAAGTACCTCAAATTCAGCCTGGAACATGAGCGACCCACACAGTTCAGGAGCGACCCACCTGGAATTTTTTATGAATTTTCAGCTGCCAGCTCAGTATTTCGCCTATTATGGACCAGTTTTGCTTGAGGATAGAATTTTTGGGTTTTTATGATGTAAATTCATGTTTGGCATGTAACTTTGGCTTATTTTTATCTCTTCTAGAAGATTCACTCTCAAATGAGTAAAAAATCATGTAATGGATCAGTTTCCACTCTTTTAGAGGCAAGTTGTTAGCCGCCTAGATTGTAGTTCCATGATTAGAATTGGTTGAAACTGATCCCTGAAGAGGGAATTCGACCCCTAGAGGTGGGGAAAGGTGTTAGAGTGATCTATATATTGTAATTTCTCAATCATTTTCAGAGGTTGGAGAGGTTGGACTCTTGGGATACTTTTGATACTATTGTACATACTTTTCATATTTTGGCTAAGGAAAGATCGGGGGTTTTGCGGCACTTGTTGGGATCCTTGTGGTGTTCTGTTCTTGATGGTGTTTCTTCTTTGTTTACTGTAAGTTTCTTCATGTTTAATGTATGCCATCCTTTCATATGCTTCTGAACTAAATTGAATGAGTAAGTGAGGTTGAATCCATTGTTTACAGTGCTCTGCCTTTGAATTCAGTTAGTTCTATATGTTTTCGACTGTTTGGAGAGGATCCAAGTTCTTCTTTGCCCTCTTCAGCTCCTCGTCGGTCTAATCTGTCTGTATATCCAAATCAAAAGCATCAAGACAATCACCTACCTCGCCCCAACTCGAAATCTGCAAAAGTCTGACCTTATCCCCGGACCCAAAATTTGTTTTCCCATTTCTCCAGCGAAAACCCAAAAACCAAAAAATAAAACATACCTATCTCTTTACTAGCCTAAAATCAGTTCCTATTGTAAGTCATCTCGCATCCTATTGCTCATTTTATCGAGATTGACGGAGAGAGCCCTCTCCTGTCCTCGTAGGGCTAGCTACGAGGCTGAGCGTGGTTTGATGTAGCCTTGAGTTTTACTTCATTTCAGCCTGAAGTAGATTTGAGTGCTAACATAGTGGCGACCATACCGGGGAGAAACTCAAAACGTTTGCTTGCTATAGACGGAGTCTGAAGTCACGCCAGGTAGCCTTCGAACTGCACATTGCTTTGCGAGTGCATAGTAGATAAAAGCTGCTTCAGTCGATCTCCGGTTTAGCTTGTGAATGTGTCTCTTGATTTGCGAATTCCCCCAGTACGTGTATCAAGTTCAAATCTGATGGTTGATGGTGGACAACGATCAGACATAAGAAGGCTAAAATCATTCACCTGGTGACTCCAATTCAAAGTCTGGAGGACTGACTCTTTCTCTGAGAAAATGGAAGGATCTTACACAAAGTTCAGGTATCTAAAGTGGAATGGTATTCAGGATCTAATCTGCTTTCTCGTAAATTACTTCTTTGCTGGTCTTGAAGATATCCTGAAAGTTTTTCAAAGTTTGTTGTATGAGAAAGGTCATCAAAATCTTCACTCGACCTATTCAAAGAGTGTAAATGTTGAGTTTCCCTTTGATCCTGGCCTCCTCACTTTTCCCACATCTTATGTTGACTCTCTACAGAGTGATGAGCCTAAAGAAAAGAAAGTTGATCCCACAGCACTTGTACATGCCCCTACACCTTGTAAAATTCCAGATCGGTACAAACCTCTTGTTTTACCTTCTGTTCTTCATGCTTTTCCTGCAAATTATGACCTATATCTACCGAGATTTGACGGTGAATGTAACAATGTCAATGCTGAGCAACATGTGCAGAATGTTGAGACTTTTCTAGATCTTTTTGAAGTTGATGATGAAGATGTTAGTATTAGGCTTTTTTCTCTTTCTTTGCAAGGCCAAGTGAAGAGTTGGTTTAAAGCCCTGCCTGATGCGAGCATTTCAGATTTCCAGCAGTTTTTCAAAGTTTTCCTTGACAGGTGGATGATCGGACAGAATTTTTTGTTGATTATAGAAGAGTATAATCAGCTGAAAAGATTGCCAGGGGAGACAGTACAACAATTTTCTGCTAGATTTAACCAAGTTTATTTTTCGATGCCAGCTGATATAAGACCTTCTCCTAGATCTGCTCTCTTGCACTACCCGGGTGCCTTTGATCCGGAAATGGAGTTTCAGCTGAGAGAAAAAAATATTGCAACACTTCACGAGATGCAGAACAAGGCAGTGAATGTAGAGGCTCATTTGTTGATCCGGAGGGCAAGGTTGAAGGAAGAAGAAAAGAAGAATGTTTCAGAGCAGCTGACACTTTTAGAGGAAAAGCTTGATCTTTTCGTAAATGCAGTAGAAGAGATGGTGCGGAAAATGACTGCAAAAAATGAAAATGACATTCAAGAACAAGCGGCTGACCCAAAAAATTTTGTTTCTGATCCCAGTAGTCATAGTGATTGTTTTATAGATCATTGTGAAGAAGAGAGAGCTGTTGATATGATGTGTATGTTTGATGATGAATTGCCTCAGTTTGATCAGTATGATGATGATTATGTTCTCCAAAAAGAATCTAATCTTGCAGACAAATCAGCAGCTAGCTTGTGCGAGGAGGAAGTTCACTTTCAACAGCTCGAGTACAGTGATCAACCGATGCATATCAGCTGTGGCAATGATGAGGAAAGTGCAGAAAATTTTGATGTAAGTGAAGGATCTTTGCCTTTGTGTTTTGATTCGTTTCAGTTCATTAGAGATAACTTCCATGCAATCAGAAATCAAACGTCAACAAGTCTTGATCTGGATCGTCTTGAGGGCAGCGAAAACTTCTCATATTCCGATTTTCAGCCCTCGAAAGTCATTGATTGTCAAGTTGCAGCTGAAGACTTGGAAGTGGGCACACATGATTTAATGATTCAAGGTGACTCCGTACCACTTTGTTTTGAATCATTTCAGTTTTTGAGAGAAAAATTGCATGGTAAATCTTCAAATGAACAGCTTGTAACATCAGATTTGCAGCCATCCAATACAATTGAAGGTCAGATTACAGATGAAGTTGTGGAAGATGAAATATATGATTTGATGATGCAGGAAGATTCTATACCCTTTTGTTTCGAAGCATTTCAGTTTATAAGGCAGAATCTTCGTAATATATCTCAAGAAAAAGAGGAACAGCCAGTAGGATGTCATACAGTTTCAAGGGATACAGTGCAGCAGTCTTCTCAAGTTTTTGATGATCCTATTGCTCATGTGTTGGATGATTTTTGTTATAAAAATTCTGCTCCATTAGCTAACCATGTGCCCGAAAAGAATGTTGATGATAATTTTATTCAAAGGTCACCTTCATTGTCTTGTTTAACAGATTGTTCATTGCATAGCACATGTCCAGATTTCCATTCATATGAGGAGATTGATGAAGGAGACTTTTGTTCTGTCTGGAATCAGCAACAGAGTTTGATTTTTCATGAATTTCAGGATCCTTTTGACAGCTTGCTGCAATCACCAAAGAAAAGCATCGCAGATGTGAGGAAAAGTTTAAGATCAAGGTATGGAGATTATCTGGACCAGAGCTATGTTTATGAAGATCCATTTGCAGTATTCTTGATGTCTTCCAGTCAATTTATGCTTTGCAAGTTTATCAGCAATCCACTTGGTTCAAAGTGTCCATGGGAGTTGCCTTTCGATTCTTTCCTTTTCCTGTGCATCAGTAAGCATGTGGGAAGAAATCAAACAGCCGGCAGCATGCTTACATGGTTTCATTGGCTGTTCCATTTCACTTGATCGGGTGGTGTAAAGCACAATTAGAGTAGGTTGTATTGAATAAGCTCTACTTTGAGCATATTTCCAGTTTGTCAGTTGTGTTTAAGTATCAAGTCAGTTTTTAGTTGAGTGAGAGTCAATTTGTGTCGTCAAGTTATCAATTTTCAGTCATGCATTTCAGTTTTAGTTTTTGATTCCATTGCCCAATGGATAAAGCACTGGTCTGCTCTCCCAAAGATCTGCCGTTCTTGGCACCTCCAAGGAGCTACCATCCCCATTGGAGCCAATGTTAGAGTCAGCCTTTGCAGCCTTCCTCCAGTGATCAAACATGCTCTTTCAAAGTTATTTTAAAGTGTCAAGGTCAAATTTTGTCATTTCAAAGAGTCTTCAAGCAAAATTTGATCACTAGGCATTAGGTCTAGGGTTTGCTTTCACTTCTTCCAAAGTTGTCCAAATGTCAGTACATGTCACCATTCAGCTGAGTGTACCATCATTCATAGGGTTTTCATCATCATGTCAAGTTCCATTGAGTCATTTCACAGCTTGTTCATGCTTCAGTTGTGCCTTGGTAAGGTCCATTTCCCTCTCCTAGGGTTTTGGAGGTAATTTCTCTTGGATGGTCAAATCATCGAAAAACTTGTATCCCGATGTTCATACACCTTCCCCTATCATTAATTCACCTAATTAAACACTTCCCATCACTGAGATCCCCCAAATTCCTCATTTTTGCACAAACCCTAGTTTCTAGCCAAAACTTGGCAATTTCCTAGGCTAGGCCTGTGTTTTGCCCTTTTGGACCCCTTCCCCTCCCTCAATCTCTGTGATTCCACTTCCCCCTGCTTCCTAACATCCCTCCCTACTTCCCAAAATTTCCCCAAGAATTTATAAGCCCCCTATCCCCTTCATTTCGCTTCATTTCGACAAAATTCCTTGTTTCACACATCGGGGTAAGTTTCACTCAAAAGAGGTTTCAGAGCAATCAAAGATGAATTTTGGAAAACTGAGAGAGGTTTTTGTTCAAAACATGCCAAGGAAGAAAAACCTCCTTCACTTTTTACACAGGTATCATGGTTTTGGAGAAATGTCAAAAATACCGTTGCCTCAGGAGAATTGAATGCACCTCTGAAGTGACCTTGGGAAAATCAATATTTCTCCTAGCATGGTTGGCCAAATGACTTGCATGATGAGTCAAATGATAACTAGACAGAAAGACCTTTCCAATGAGCTATCATGAGCTCAATTTGGAGTTGAGTAAGACCTTCAAAAGTTGACTGCAACAGAACTCTGCCTTGAGGCAGCCTCATTCTGATCATTTTGACTAGTGTTGGGAGATTTGATTTTTGACAGGGTAAATGAAATCCAAATTGCACAATTCTACTTGTGTTGGAAATTAGACTCCAATATATTTCCAACGAGCTATCACACGCCCGATTTGGACACCGGGAAGGCCTCCAAACGCTTCCTGTAAAATGCACTATGTGGCAAGAGGCAAGAGCGACCCACTTGAGGGGAGCGACCCACTTGGGTGATTTTCGCAGTGAAAAATTACAACGTGAGCGACCCACCTGGGCAGAGCGACCCACTCAGAGGTGAGCGACCCACTCGCCAACAGAAGTCCGGAAAATCGTTTTGAGCGCCCAGTCTCGTTTGGGATCGCCCCCAACGGCCTTCAAACAGGTTTTTAACAATTGCTCAATGTTTTTAAATGTGTTGGTGGCATCATTGATGATTTCAAACACTTGAAATGGAGGATTTAAACCCTACAGTCATGGCAGTATTGTTCTTCAGGGTTTTTAAATGAATATGGATAGTTGCATGAGTTTTTCTCCTATCTTATATCAGTGATATATCCACCCTTGCATATATTATCAAAACCCCATTATTCTCATACTAATTATACCATTGTGGTCATTGTTATTACGTTACCATGTTCAAGACTTTTGTTCCATGGTGACTATGGTTATATTGTGTCTCACTGCCCAATGATAAAAACATTCTCATAACTCTGTTTCACTGCCCATTGACACTTATAACTCTGTTGTAATTTCTCATAGACAAACACATTCATATGATGCCGTGCTCCCTTTGACAAGATTTGCTCAATATTCTGAAGGTTGCCTGCTCCCTTTGGTCAAGTTTCACTTGCATTTAAAACAGAGACTGTGCCTCTTTTCCAATCCACTTAAAACAGAGATATTATCATTGTTTGTTTCCTTATGGTGTTTTGACGGTGGGGATATTTGTTGGGTGTTGAAACACACATCATAACTTTGTTTGCACTGCTTTCATACCAGTATACATAGTGCCAATAGCTTGGTCAGGGCCATGTCAGAGACAGAGTCAGTGTATGAGCAGGAGTCGGATAGTGACTCAATCGTTGAGGTTGATGCACTGAGATGGAGCATACCAGTGCACCAGTAGTGGTAACATATCAGAGAAGCCACAGAGCTTTGTTTCAACATCACGACGAGTACTATCTCCACCCGGGGTGGAAGGGGTCTCGTTGACTTCATCAGCAACGCGAGTACTATCTCCACATGGCATGGAAGGGGTCTCGCCTTCTTCATCAGCGTAGATACATTCACAGGATAATGATCGAGACAAAGACATGCTTCGTCACATGAAAGGCCATTATTGAGTTCGCCTGCATGTATGCAAAGCGAGAATGAAGATCATGAAGAGGAGGTTGCGCGAAGCACTAAAACGGAGGAAAAGGCCTAATCCACTTCGGATTTTGGCCGAGGCTTCATTGACTGGGCAGGACACATGATGGAGGACCTCCGCTCCGAATTTGGGCAAATTCGGAGAAAATTTTGTCATTTTCAAATTTTTGGGTAAAAAAACAGGTTTTGCAGTTAGGTGGGTCGCGCGCTCATGCGCTCACTTTTTTTTGGGACACTTGCTGGAGGAAATTTTTACATTTTTGGATTTTTCATGGTTAATTATGCATCCTCTGAAGTCAATTTAGCATTTCATCAAAATATGGATGGTCAAAAAGCTCAAAAACACCATGAAAACCACCTTGCTGCCACCTTTTGCACCAGCAGGGAGTACCTCTGGGAGAATTAGGTTTTGGAGGGTCAAATGAGCTCCAAATTCCGAAATTCCACTTGCGTTGGAAAGTAGACATCCAGGGCTTTCCAACGAGCTATCATGAGCTCAATTTGGATGCCGGGAAGTACCTCAAATCCAGCCTGGAACATGAGCGACCCACACGGCTCAGGAGCGACCCACTTGAAATTTTTCCTGAATTTTCAGCTGCCAGCTCAGTTTTTCGCCTAGTATGGACCAGTTTTGCTTATGGATAGAATTTTTGGGTTTTTATGATGTAAATTCATGTTTGGAATGTAACTTTGGCTTATTTTTATCTCTTCTAGAAGATTCACTCTCAAATGAGTAAAAAATCATGTAATGGATCAGTTTCCACTCTTTTAGAGGCAAGTTGTTAGCTGCCTAGATTGTAGTTCCATGATTAGAATTGGTTGAAACTGATCCCCGAAGAGGGAATTCGACCCCTAGAGGTGGTGAAAGGGGTTAGAGTGATCTATATATTGTAATTTCTGAGGCATTTTACAGGTTGGACTCTTGGGATACTTTTGATATCATTGTACATACTTTTCATATTTTGGCTAAGGAAAGATCAGGGGTTTTGCGGCACTTGTTGGGATCCTTGTGGTGTTTTGTTCTTGATGGTGTTTCCTCTTTGTTTACTGTAAGTTTCTTCATGTTTAATGTATGCCATCCTTTCATATGCTTCTGAACTAAATTGAATGAGTGAATAAGGTTGAATCCATTGTTTACAGTGCTCGGCCTTTGAATTCAGTTAGTTCTATATGTTTTCAACTGTTTGGAGAGGATCCAAGTTCTTCTTTTCCCTCTTCAGCTCCTCGTCGGTCTAATCTGTCCATATATCCAATCAAAAGCATCAAGACATTCACCTACCTCGCCCCAACTTGAAATCTGCAAAGGTCTGACCTTATCCCCGGACCCAAAAATTTGTTTTCCCATTTCTCCAGCGAAAACCCAAAAAACCAAAAATCAAACATACTTATCTCTTTACTAGCCTAAAATCAGTTCCTATTGTAAGTCATCTCGCATCCTATTGCTCATTTTCTCGAGATTGGCGGAGAGAGCCCTCTCCTGTCCTCGTAGGGCTAGCTACGAGGCTGAGCGTGGTTTGATGTAGCCTTGAGTTTTACTTCATTTCAGCCTGAGGTAGATTTGAGTGCTAACAGAGGAAACTCATGATGAGAAAAAATTAAATTTCAATCATGATTTTATAAACTCTAATGTTGGATGGAAGAACCACCATATTCCAAATATGGATATGAGGAAGTTTGATGGCAAGGATCCCGTAACATGGATACTACAGATGGAGCAATATTTTGATCTCAATAATGTGCAAAACATACAAAAGGTATGCATTTCAACTTTAAATTTAGAACAAAATACATTTGTATGGTATCGATGGCTTTTATCTCATAAAAAAATTGTCACTTGGTCAATTTTTACGGAGGAAATGATAGCACATTATGAGGATACAAAGCGAAACACCTTCTTTAGCCAATTGATAAATATCAAACAAAAGGTTTCAGTGGCAGAGCACATTGAGGACTTCCAAAAATTGAATATAAGGGTAACTGATATTCCAGAGGAACAAAAGATTGACGTCTTCATAGGTACTTTAAAGGATAACATCCAACATGAAGTCCACGTTTGGGAACATGATTCATTGGAGAAGGCATTCAGGTTGGAAAGAAAAATTGAATGTAAAATTATGGCAACAAGGAAGCCTACCACTCACATCTATAAAGATGGAAGTGTTGCTACTCCTAGAATTCCACAACCTACAAGGTTGACACCACAACAATTGGAAGAAAAAAGGGCAAAAGGTCGTTGCTACAGTTGTGATACCAAATACACTAAAGGTCATAAGTGCATTGAGAAGAAATTATTTTACATAGATTTTGAAGAGGAGGAAGAAGATGAAGAAGAAACTTCAAAAGTAGAGGATATACACTAGGAGGAAACCCTAGAGGAAGAAGAAATGAGTCTGACCATATCATGTAATGCATTGGCAGGAATTACCAATCCTCAAACTCTCAAGATAGAAGGACATATCAAGAAGAAAAAGGTAATAGTGTTGATTGATTTGGGTAGTACCCATAATATTATTCATTGTAAGGTAGGCAAGGAATTGAATTTTTTCCTATACCCCACACCAGAATGTCAAGTGATGGTTGCGAATGGAGGAACTATAAATTGCTCTAGAAAATACCATAATATCAAGCTATCCATGGGGGAATATGTATTGAATAGTCCAATTCTTTCCATCCCAATGGGAGGTTCTAATGTTGTACTAGGAGTACAATGGCTACAATCTGTAGGGTTGGTAGCTTTTAATTTTCAAGAACTTTTCTTGAATTTTTTTTGGGAAGGAAAGGAAATTGAATTACAGGGTATCGTAGGGAAGCTAGGAAAGATAATAAGCTCTAATGTCATGACAAATATTCTGAAGAAAGAACAATGGGGCGTAATTGTACAATTATGCTCACTGGAAGTTCCAACATCAAAATCATCTATTTCTCCAGATCTCCAAAATGTCTTGGACAATCATTCCAAGGTGTTTGATACTCCCAAAGTACTCCCACCTATTTGTGATCATGATCATGCTATTCATTTGATTCCAGGAAGCGTTCCTCCAAACACCAGGCCTTACAGATATCATTATGTCAAAAATAGCGAAATTGAACATATGATTGCAGAAATGTTAGAGGCTGGTATAATTCAACCTAGTTAAAGTTCTTTATCTGCTACAGTATTATTGGTGCACAAGAAAGATGGATCATGGCGCATGTGTCTAGATTATAGGGAGCTCAATAAGGTCACTATTAAAGATAAATTTCCCATTCCTGTGATTGATGAATTATTGGATGAATTACATGGAGAAATTTATTTTTCCAAGTTGGATCTTCGTTCACGATATCATCAAATTAGAATGAAGACTGAAGATATTTTGGAAACAACATTTCGAACTCATGAGGGTCATTATGAATTTTTGGTCATGCCTTTTGGCCTTACCAATGCACCTTCTACATTTCAAGGGTTGATGAATTCCATTTTCAAACCCTTCCTTAGAGAATTTGTGCTATTATTTTTTTATGCTATACTAATCTACAGCAGGTCCTAGAAGGATCATGTTCAACATGTTGACAGGGTGGTCAAACTATTGGAGGAGAAACAATTATATGCAAAAACATCCAAATTTTTCTTTGGAGTACAAGAGGTGGAATATCTGGGTCATATTGTATCTCATGAGGGTGTTAAGGTAGACCCTAACAAAATTAAAAGCCATTAAGGAATGGAAAATCCCTACAACCATAAAGCAGTTGCGTGGATTTCTTGGGTTAACAGGGTATTATCGCAAGTTTTTTAAGAATTATGGGAGAATAACAGCACCTCTAACAACATTATTGAAGAAAGATGCATTTTCATGGACTCCTGAAGAAACTAAGGCCTTTGAACATCTTAAAGAGGAAATGTGCCTAGCACCAGTCTTAGCTACGCAAGACTTCACAAAAACCTTTATTGTGTAATTTAATGCCTCAAGAAATGGAATTGGTGTTGTTTTAATGCAAGAAGGAAGACCCATTGCTTTTGAAAGTAATTCAATCAAAGGAAAGTATTTACAAAAGGCTATTTATGAGAAGGAAATGTTGGCAATACTACATGCACTAAAGAAATGGAGACCTTACTTAATGGGAAGACACTTCAAGGTAAAAATTGATCATGATAGTCTTAAACACTTTTTGGAACAAAGACTATATTCAGAAGAGCAGCAAAAATGGGTCACAAAGATGTTGGGTTATGACTTTGAAACCATCTACAAAAAAGGGAAGCCTAATGTTGTTGCAAATGCACTCTCAAGAAAGGATGAAGAGGTGGAAGCATTGCTTTGTGCCATTTCAATTATCCAACCAGATTGGATAACTGAAGCAAGGGATGAATGGAACAAGGACGAAGAAGTGCAGACTCTCATTCAAAATTTGCAGCAATATCCTAGTACATCTGATACATTTAGTTGGAAAAATTATTCCTTATGGTACAAAGATCGCTTATATATTTGCAAGAATTCCCAACTAAAACAAAAGATTCTTTTGGAATTGCACACTTCTCCTTTAGGAGGGCACTCGAGATTTTTAAAAACTTACCACAGGGTGAGGAAAGAATTTTTTTGGGATGGCCTTAAATCTGATATTCAAAATTTTGTGGCGGAATGTTTGGTTTGCCAGAAAAATAAAGTTGAGACAATTAAGACCTCAGGTCTTCTACAACCTTTATCCATTCCAAGTCAACGTTGGGAGAAAATTTCAATGGATTTTATCATAGGTTTACCGAAGTTCAAAGGAAGGAGTGTCATCATGGTGGTAATTGATAGACTTACCAAGTATGCACACTTTTGTGCATTATCTCATCCATTTAAAGTAAGTACAGTTGCTACTGCATTTATGGAAACAATTCAAAAGCTACATGGAAACCTGAAGATTATTGTAAGTGACAGAGATCCCATTTTTACAGGAAATTTTTGGACGAAATTATTTTCTTGTTTGGGTACTGAACTAGCTCATAGCTCATCTTATCATCCTCAATCCAATGGTCAAATAGAGATAGTGAATAAATGTTTGGAAGGATATCTTCGTTGTTTTATATCTGATAAGCAAGCACAATGGGCCAAGTGATTACCTCTCGCTAAATGGTGGTATAACACTTCATTCCATACTACAGCAAAAATGACCCCATTTATGGCAATTTATGGATATCATCCACCATCCATCACATCTTCTTTAATGGAAAATTATAGGGTTCAAGGAGTGGAGGATCACATCGAGCATCAACAAGAAATTCTCCAACTCTTAAAGGATAACCTAAATTTGGCACAAAATCGAATGAAATAACAGGCAGATCAACATCACAGTGAGAGAAGTTTTGATGTGGGAGACTGGGTATTTTTACGGCTACAACCATACAAACAAATTTCCCTCAAGCATGCTAATAAGGATAATAAATTATCGCCGAAGTACTATGGTCCTTACAAGGTTTTGCAGAAGATTGGTACTATGGCATACAAATTGGAGCTTCCTGCTTCTTCACGAGGGCATCCAGTTTTCCATGTTTCATGCTTAAAAAGGGTTATAGGGGACAAAATTCCAGTTCAAACAATATTTCCAAAACTTGATGAGGAAGGAAAAACCATATTGGAACCTGAAGCAGTGACGGAAACAAGAACTCGACAACTAAATATGATTATCATTGTTGGCTTTCACTATCAGCTTCTCCAAGTGAATGTTGACTCTCTCAAGCCACACTTCTAATTTTTCTTCAATTTCCATTGCCAACTGCTGGTTAATAATCAAATTTTGGGCTTCTTTCTTTTCTTTCGCCAATGCTCTTTTGAGGTTTTCTTGTCTTTGGTAATCAAAATCACCTTCATTGTGTTCTTCCTCCATGTAATCTCTGTCCTCTCTCTCCATTCTTGTTCTTGGCACTTTGAAAAACCCTAGGGGAGAGGAAATAAAGGGAGAGTGAGTGAGGGAGTGATGGGAATAGGAGTAGGGAAGGAAATGATGAAATGAGGGCTTTAGGGGATAGGGATAGGGTCACAAAAATTAAGGGAAATGGGGAAAAGGGTTAAGAAACTTTGTGAGGTGATGGGAAGTGAAAATATGAAGAGGGGTTAAAATGAAAATTAAATTACAAGTCAAGGGTATGGGGAAATATAGGCATAAAAGTGAAAATTCTAGAAATTTGGGATTTTAATAAAAAGGGTAAAGGGGCTTAGGGATATGTAGTTTTAGTGTTCTTGGGAGTATGGGATGAAGTATTGGGGTCGAGGGATAGTAATATTTTGGGGTAAAGGGGTTTTTTGGGAAATGAAATGATGAGGGGGATTTTAGGAAAACTAGGTTTTTTGTGATTTTCTTGCCAATATGAAACTTTACCCATAAGCATAAAAAGAAGGAAAAGGAATGAAAGAGGGTTTACTTACTTGATTTAGAGAAGAAAGGAATAATTTCAAGAATTTGGAAGAGTTTGTAGGTTTTTTGGCCTAAGTGCATCACCTCACCTAGGAGCGCAGTGCCCTTCTCCTAAGTGCATCGCCGTTCAGTTTTACACTAGCAAAACTGCCCTAAGCACAACGCCTAACCCAGGAGTGCAGCGCCATTTTACCCCCAACTTGCAGACTGCTTTTCACTGCCTTCCCAATGTCCAAATTGGTCCCAAGATAGCTCGTTGGAAATATATTGAAGTATACTTCCGAAATATTCCTTTATTTTTCTGATTGGAGTTGATTTACCTTATCGAAAGTTGATTTTCCCAAGACTGTTCAAAACATGCTAAACGAGGGTGCATAAATGCAGAGTGCTAGTGCAGGCAAGTTTTGGAGGCCTTCCTCAAATTCAAATTGATCTCATGATAGCTCATTACAAATATCTCTATGTCTAGTTATCATTTTACTCAACAAGAAAGTCATTTGGACACTCCAGCTATGAGAAAACTTGATTTTCCCAAGGTCACTCCAAAAGTGAAATGACTCTCTTGTAGCACCTGTAATTTTGAAATTTCTCAAAAAACATGATACCTGTGTAAAAAATGAAGGATTTTTTTCTTCCTTGGCCTATTATGGACAAAACCCTCTCTCCCTTTTTTCAAATTCATGTTTGTTTGGTCGGAAACATAGTTTGAGTTGAAACTGGCCCTATGAGTGGCAAATGGCTTGACTCTTGGAATTATTTCCTGGAAAATGATGGAGACATGATGTTTATGAGTTTGGAATGACCTCATACTTACTAATATGACCTACCTTATGCCTCCTCTACTCATATGTCTCTGATTCCATTGAAAACCCTAGCTCAGTGGGAGAGGAAATTAGGGTTTAGTGCTTGTGAACAATGATGACTCGGGCACCCTTAGGAAAAGACAAATCCATTTTACGTTTGATGTGTTGGAATGTGTATTTCTGAGTTGGAAGCCTTTGGGAGACTGAATACTTATTATATTTGAACTGAATTAAGAAAATCATTACTTTATTCTGGGTCACCTTCACACCTTCTGCTGCCCTTTATTGAAAATGAGACAATGCAATGATTTGACCTAATGAAACCCTAGTGACCTAATGATAAATGAAAGAAACTAACTCAATGAGTGATTTTGACTAAAATTTCAATGAGAGAAGACTTGTCTTCAACATGATGAAGACATGGAAAAGGGTCAGCAGGCATATACTTGGAAGGAAAATGGGACACTTGACAAGGAAAACCACCAGTGGAACAATTTTATATCAGGACCTAATGGAATGATTGAAAATTATTTGGAGTGGGACACCTAAGATGCACATGAAAAATGTGTTTTGATCCCTGGTGGAAGTATGAAAATACTAACAATAACACATGTGACCAAGAACACCAGGAAGAAGCTAGAGCCGACTGCTGAAGTTGGGATATTTGTGGGGTACACAGAAACACCCGATAATTATCGTGTGTATTTTCCTAATAGTAAGATGACTCTTATGAGACAGGATATAAAATTTTATGAGGGGAAATCCATGCGGTTGCTGCTTGAGAGGGAGCTAGACTTGCATACAGAGGAGGAACTGTTGGTTCCCAAAGATGAGTCTCTAGATGTTGATCAACCACAGGAGGAGGTTCATGGAGTGGAGGAGTTCACTCACATAGAGCCAAACATTAGAACTGGCAGAAGCCGTACCACAGAAGCTGATAGGCTGAGAATTGATATTGCACAAAATGTAGGAGCCCCTACTTCATAGTGCAAACAAAGATAGTCTGGTGACTAATTTACTAGATACATGGATCTCATGAGAAATTTTATTTTGACTGAGCCATATTCCTTTTAGGAAGTAGTGCAAGAGCCCACATGGGTAGATGGAATGGTGGAGGAGTATGACTCCATTGTCAAAAACAGTGCTTGGGAAATTGTTCGAAGGCTGGTTGATAAATCAGTGGTAGGTTCGAGATGGATCTACAAGGTGAAGAAAGTTTTTGATGGGAGTGTTGAAAAATAAAAGGCTAGATTTTTGGCCTGGGGCTTCTCACAGATCAAGGGGATTGATTATAAAGCACCCCGTGCTTGGTACACTCGAATAGACAACTATTTCATCAGACTGGGTTTCACCAAAAGTGAAGCGGATACAAACCTATACCAAATTGTGGTGGAGGGTAAGATTTTAATCATTTTTCTTTATGTTGATGATTTAATATTGACTGGTGATGAGTAGCTGATACACTCATGCAAGGAGGACCTTGCAAAGAAGTTTGAGATGAAGGATATGGGCGTCCTTAATCATTTCCTTGGATTCTAAATATGGTAGCGAGATGGTGAAATTTTTTTGTCTCAAGGCATGTATGCAAGGGAGATATTGGGTAAGTTTCACATGGAGGGCTACAAACCCATGGATACTCCTCTTCTAAGAAACTGAAGGAAAGAGGATGCTACTTTTGGAGAGGTAGTAGATGCTACTGTCTATCGAAAATTAGTGGGTTTTCTAATGTATCTAGTGAACACGAGACCGGAAATATGCTATGAATTTAACCAACTAAGTCAACCGATGGTTAAGCCTACCAAACTCTTTTGGAAGGTAGCAAAGCATGTCCTGAGATACCTGAGGGGCACATCTGAGTATGGATTATGGTACAGATAGGTGGATGAGGTGAAGTTGCATGGCTTCATGGATGCATATTGGGTGGGAAGTCTAACGTATAGAAATAACACATCAGGGGGTATCTTTAGTATCGAATCTATTATTTCCTAAATCTACCTCAGGCTGAAGGAAGGCAGAGTTCAGGGTAACATCAAACCACGCTCAGTCTGGTAGCTAGCCCTACCAGAATAGGAGAGGGCTCTCTCCGGGTCAATCTCAGCAAAAATACTCAATAGGGCTTGAGATGACTTGAAATAAAAAGCTAATTTTAGGCTAGGTATATAAGTTAAGGAGTTTGATTGTGTTTTTGAAGGTTTTTGTTAGATTAAAGGGAAAGGCAATTTTGGGTGCGGGGATTAGGCCTAGTTTTTGCAGAGTTCTGATTGGGGCAAGGAAGGAAATTGTTTTCATGCTTTAGATTGAGTGAATGGATGGAACAGACTGGTGAGGATCTGAAGAGGGAAAGAGGGTCTCAAGATTCCTCCTCAAACAGATGAAAAAATGAAAAATTAAACAAAACTAAAGGCAGAGAAGAGCAATCCAATGAATTCCACCTTTAACACCGATTTGTTTAATATAAGAAGAAAGGAGAGAGGAAATGATACACATAAATATCAGTGAACTTACAGCTACATATAGAAACACACCATCAAAACACAGAGCCACATGGATCCCAAAAAGTGCTGCAAACCCTGGTCTATTCCTTTGCCAAAAGTTCAGAGATGAAATGTACAATGAAGTGCCAAGCAATCCCAAATGTCCAACCCTGAAAATGACTGAAGAAATACATGATATAGACAAGCCTAACTCATTCCCATGCCTCTAGGGGTCGAGCTCATAATTCTAGGATCTGTTTCAACCATATCTAAACTAGGAACTAGAAAATACGCAATGAAACAACTTGCCTCTATATGCTAGGAAACTGATCCATTCACTTACATTTCACCTTTTGGTGAATGAATCTTCTAGAATGAGTAAAAATGTGTCAAAATTACATCATGGTCATGAAATTACATCAAGTTACATCAATATTTACATGAAAAAGTGAAATTGGCCAAAACTAGGCGAAATTATGAGCTGCTGAGTGAAAAATAGGCCAGATTCCTCTATGCGCAGCACCTGGAATCTCTATACATAACACAAGTTTGGAGCTGATTTTGAGGCCCTTCCCAAAGTCCAAATTGGGTGTAAGATAGCTCGTTGGAAAGCCCTGCTTGTCTACTTTCCAACCCAAGTAGAATTTCTAGATTTGGTTTCCATTTTCCCCTCCAAAAGTTCAATCTCCCAATACTTCTTCCTGTGTGTGCAAAAAATGGCAGAAAGGCCATTTTTAGGGTGTTTTTGACCCTTTAGGCAACCCATAACTTGATGAAATACTTAGGTAATTCATGAGCATGCATAAATTTTGATAAAAAATCTAGAAATGTAAATTTTTTCCCCTGAAGAGCTGCCAATTATAAGCGCGTGCCAAGTGGCGCTATGCGTTGGGCAGAAAAACCTGTTTTGTGACCAAAAAATTCAAAATTGACAAAATTTTTCCCAAATTTCTTGAAATTTGGGCTGAAGGTCCTTGATCAAGTGCTATGCTCATCCAAAGAAGCTTCGGCCAAAATTTGGAGCCTATCATGCCTTTTGCGATGCTTCAATGCCCTCCTTAGCCTTGCCTTTAGGATTTTGATCCTTGCTTTACAAACATGATGTCGCGCCCAATAATGGTTCTTCATGTGCCTGAGCATGTTCTTCTCCTTGTTTTCCTTCTCCAATAGCTTCTCAAGATGAATTTTGACCCTCTCAATCCAAGTCTCTCTATTGGGTTCAATCTCCCGCTCAATAGGTGTCATCTCGGATGGGCTTCTTCGGGAAGCTTGCCAGTTCTCACGGATGTTTTGCAACTCCATGATCGTCTGTTGATCCTCCAAATATTTGTTTCCCTGCTCCAGATAGTTTATGATCCATTGAGATCTTTGCAATTTGTCGTTCAATGTGTCTATCTCAGTTTTCTGCTCCTGAATGATCTCTCTCAGTTTTGAGCTTGGAGAGCTCAAATCTTCATCAATCAATATGAAATCAGTATCATGGCCTCCTGAAGGGCCCTCCTCCTACATGGGCCTCTTACCTCTATCCTGTACTTGTACCTGTGCTGCTGATGATGGAAACGAGACCCATTCCACCCCAGGTGTAGATAGTACTCGTCGGGCTGCTGCAAATAATACTCTCGTGCCTCTCTGATAAGTGACATATACTGGCACACCGATAGGCTCTGTCTCGTGACCTTCAGGCTGATGTGAAGGTTCACCTGGCTCATGGAAAATCTCCAGAGGAGGTTGAGGGGCTGTGAAGAAGTCACGGGAAATGAAATATTCCCATGCAATGCCCTGCAATCCAAGCTGATGTACAACAATGATCTTGATGAGTGCATAGTGATAAATATTGTTGTACTGCTGCTCGGGAGTATTCTTCTGTACAAGAGTGGTCATTCTCTCTATGTTCCAACACATGAAATAAGGAATGTTCATCATCCTCATTCTATTGAAATGCATCAATAACCTGATGTGGTAAGCATAGAGGCGTGAGAACCGGCCCTCACCACTGAAGTATTTGATAATGAGTCTCATCAAAGGCGCATAGGATTCCTTCAGGAACTGGAATGGGAATACCCTGTTGAGTTGTCTCACATAGCTAGGCCTGATGTATGGTTCATAATGCACTCTATCCACCTACTGTCTCTTGTTCCACTCTTTACCTACATTCGGTATTCCTGTTGCTTGAGAAATGGCTTCCGGTGTCAAGGTGAAATTTACACCAGCAAGAGTTACCTGACCATCATGCAAATGTAAAACAAACAAATGAGCCAACTCCTGATGATGTTGAATCTGAGCAATCATCTCACAGTACTGGTAGCATGACTGCTCTCGAAAACATGCCATGGCAAGTGGGCAGGCCTGCAACTGAGTCAATGAGGTGGGTTCTTCTCTCACATGTTTGCCACATTTACGGGGCCTTCTCGGTGCATGTAGCTCAGTGGTAGAATCATTGTCTTGTTCATATGAAGTTTCAGTGTCTGTTTCCATGGTGTTTGCAAGGTATATGTCAAGGGTATGCTGATTTTTATGAGGTGAGAATTTGGTGCCTGTGTTTCAATTGCCAAAATATGTGCCAAATGGAGAAGGACTGTGGTAAATAAGACAGTGGGAACAATGGACTGTAATCAAGTGAGATTTAAAATACAAGGACAGTCACTTGACTGTGTTTGGGAATTTGGGATTTGGGGATTTTATAAGCGAAATGAGAAAGGGAAAAATGATAGGAAATGCAATGATTTATGGATAGGGAAATGGACTTAAATGGTATGAGTGGCTTGGGGAATAGGGGAGGGACTGTGATAATAGTAAAACAGTGAGAGGGAGTAAACCAATGAGGAATGAAATGTTTGGCACAAAATTGCTTTTAAACCACCAATTTTAAAACCCTAAGGGAACACTTCAATAAGAGGATAGGGTTTGTAGTTTGGCATTCAAGTTCTTCAAAACCAATATTTCAACAATACCAAACACAATCTATGAGCAACTGCAAGGTCAATCGAACTTACTCGGAGCAAAAGAGATTGAGTCGTTTTGAAAATTTTGGAAGCAATGATGAAATTTTTTTCTTGTCGGCCCTGTGCGCCGCACGCACAACCCAGTGCACCGCGCCTTCCCTATGCGTCGCGCACATTCAATTTTTCATGGTGTAAAATGGCTATATGCGTCGTGACTTGCCAGTGCACCGCGACCTTCTCCCAACGCACCGCGCAGCTGATTTCAACACACAGTCTAGCCTTCAAACCCTGTTTTCGTTCTTCCACAATTCAACTCGGCTTCACTGATGTTTCTTGGTGCAAATGAACTGTTTGAATGGTGAAAATATCTTGTATAGCCATGGAATTTTATTTTTAATTTAGAAAACCCACTTTCTAATGTTTCAACTTTGGCATTTTTCACTTTTTAATACAAACTCTGTTTTGCTTGTTTCCTTTGAGTTTTTTTAGCTGAATGACGAAAATTTTGTTTATTTTTTGCAGGGATAGCTGACATGGAATTTGGAAAAGGCGACCAGGGTTGCGCTTGAAGATCTTCACAACTGAAGAATTGATAATTACATGGCATTTATTACAAAAGACAAAATTGACGATTTTTCTTCAAAACAGAGTTTTGAAGAAGAATCATGATCTAACATTATGACGATGAAATTTTTGAAATGAAAACTTATTTTGAACCTCCCTCATGTGCCTGCTGGAATTATTGGACACTTTGTAAGACTAAATTTGCAAAAATCTAGACCTAATGAGACTGAAAACCCTAAAAGACTCTTTGCCCACCAAAAGACCCAACATTGACTGTCATTGACTGGAAATGATTTTGATGGACTTTGATGAACAGACATGAGCCAACAGGTACATGACATGAGGGATATGAATTAAAAGGACCCTTCCGTCAGATGATCCATGCTCCTAATGGAATGCAGCTGACTAAACTGGATGAGATTTTGATCTCTGACGGAGGGATGAAGAGACCGACTCTAACAGAATCTACAGTTGTTTCTTGGTACAAAAAGACTCAAAGATCCGTGGCACTCAGTTCAGCAGGAGCGAAATACATGGCATAAAGTCAAGATTCATGTGAGGCTATCTGGATGAGAAAGATCTTGGTTGGTTTTTTTGGTTCTCATTTATATCCGAGAGTGACTCATTGTGATAATCAAAGTTGCATTAAAATCTCAATTAATACTGTGTTTCATGATATATCTAAGCATATAGATATCCGGTATCATCATATCAGAGATTGTGTGCAGCAGAAGATCATGTTGTTTCAGTACATTCTTATGAAATATCGGGATACAGATATTTTGATGAAGGTGCTCACCAAGAGAAAATTTGAATACCATAGAGACAGGATCAGGATGAAGAATAATCCATTTCTTGTTGAGAGGGAGTGTTGAGATTCAACAAGAATATCCTAGTGAAAATTATGCACCTACACTAGGATGGAGCCTCGGGCTATTTATAGGTGGAGGTCTATTTATAGATGCATGAGTAAATTCTATTTATAGATGATGTCTATTTATAGATGCATGAGAAAATTCTATTTATAGATGTATGTGCGAGTTCTATTTATAGATCACATGTTTATTTATAGATGCATGTCGGCTATTATTATCCCTTAATAATAGTTGGACAATAAACAATAATCTATTCTCAATGAGCACTTGGAAATAGTTAAGTGAAGTGGAAAAATAGTTAGCTATAGAAAATTAGAGTTCAAAGGTTGGTTAGTGGGACATGCAAGTGGAATTAGTTGTGACTGAGTGATTCGGAGTTGTAACAGAGTTGGATCTGTAGTTATGTGAGTTGTAAAATAGTTTAAATCAGTTAAGTGAGTTAAACTCAATTGTTATAGTTGTAACTATAAATACACTAATGAGAGGCTAGGTAATTAATTATTAATCAATTCAAAATCAGTGGTCTCACACGCAACTAAAGATTTACTACTGTTAACTACATGCATGTCAGATCCAGTGGAGACCCAGTTGAGATGTAGGTGAAAGGGACAATTTGAATATCATTTGTGACATTAGCGGGTGCACTCATGCAACCACACACACATTGGATGTGCCCATGAGGATTTCGTAGTCAAGGCACAAAGGATTCCATTCATTCAGGGATTGCTATCAGCTGGGATTGCACAGTGGATGCAGGCTATCTAGAGAAAGTAAATTGGCACAGGAACTTGCCAATTTATGTATGACAATGTGAGACAATTGTATGATGTACTAAGAGCTCTTAGATTGGAGCTTTGTATGAGATTGTTTCATGATCCATGATATATACATAATATATTATAGTGGAGTTTTTAGCTTTATGTTTTCCCGATAAAAACATTTGTGTTATGTGTGATTGATCTTTCTTCATGATATTGTAATTGGAGATCGTGTTTTGAATTCTGCAAAGATTTTTTTTTAAGAAGCGGTTATGTGTTTAATAGTGGCATATAATTGTTAGACTAGGAGAATCCAGGAAATACATAATTTGTATTAAAATTTTAACACGAAATATTCTTAGAACGTTACCAGGGAAATTCAACCCAAAGGTATCAGTCTTAGAATACAGTGAAAATCTGGACAAACTTAGCAAAGAGGAATTAGAAGGAGTTCTCATAGCATATTAAATGAGACTTGATGAAGAAGAGGGTACTTCTCATTTATAAATTGCGTTCATTGCATCTAAGAAAGCCTTAAAGGACAAACAACCTTCAAAAGAAAATACCTACACCTGCAAGTGTGAAGAAAAGGAAGATGATGAAGAAGGTCTTTCAGATGGAGAATATCTTAATTTACGAGAAAACTAAAAATTGGTAAGGGAAAATTCAAAGGTAAACTTCCAATGATATGTTTTATTTGTGGTGAGGTTGGGTATTTCGCAGCAAAAATGTCCACACAAAAGTGATGGAAACTCAAAAGGAAATAAAGGCCTTAAGAAATTCAACAATCAAGGCAAAAAGAAAGGATTCACAAGGAACTTTCTCTCTAAAGAAGATAGATCATCGTCCGATGAAGATAGTGACAGTGAAGAATAAGCCAATGAGAGAGTATTTTTTATGGCCAAGTGCAATAAAAAAGAGGTATCAAACAACAAAGAAGAAGGGTTGACCATAGAATAATTTTCTAAGGAGGCAATCAAGCTTATAAAAGAGCTCAAGGCTGAGAATATTTGTTCCAATACTCTAGAAGAACAAGTTCAAGGTCTCAAAATTGAAGTTGAATAACACAAATGTATTGAAGAGTCACTTCAAAATAAGTTGGAAGAAAGCAACCAAGAAGGGGAAGCATTCGAAGCCGAAGTAGTCTTGTTGTGTAAGGAAGTGAAGAAGGGAAAAACTGTCCAAAACTATGCCAACATCTCAAAGGAATCGGAAGAACTCATCAAAAATCAATGATCTTACAACCACAGAACTAGCCTCGGTTACAAAGAAGAAGAAGAAAGACCTTCTACAAAAAAATACAATGAACCTATGAGATCTGGCATGCATGTAGACTTCATTGGACAAGATTCACAAGAACGGCCTTGGAAGACAATTCCTCAATGAATATTTCCATCTAGGTACCAACATATTTTTCATGGATATTATTATTCATTTCGAAAATTTGGTCATAAAGATGTAGAATGTCACATGTACCCTAGGAACCAATAAAATTCCATGAGATATGTAAAATATTAACCTCCCAGGGCTCAACCAAACATCAATACATTTGGACATTTAAGAAATAATATGGAATGTTACAAATGTCAAAATTTTGGACACATAGCTAGAGACTGCAAACTTGAAAATCCTCTAGAAGAATCTTTGAAGCCACAGAAAAAACGAACATGGAAGAAGAAGAAGAAGACTGGTAATTTTTCTCTCGCTCTAAAGGCTCAAAACAACAAATATGTGTGGTATGTCGATAACAGTTTCTCAACGCATATGACTAGAGATAAAAATAAATTTGTATCTCTGAAAGAGAAGAAGGATGGAACCGTATCCTTTGGAAATGATGGATCTTGAAATGTTATAGGATTAGGTACCGTCACTCTTGGAAGCAAGGATGTTCTAGCCAAGAATTTTCTATTGGTTGAAAACATGAATCACAATATACTTAGTGTTGGAAAAATGTGTGATCAAGGACACACAATGATATTCAACTCCACAAAATTTGAAATCAGGAAAGGTAGGTATGGTAAAATTGTGGCTATAGCAAGGTGAGATCCAAACGACATATATGTTATGGATGAAGCAACTAAAGAATGTCTACTAGCTAAAGAAGATGAAATCTGGTTGTGGCAGAAATGAATGGGTCACATAAACTTTGACAATCTTGCTAGGATAAGAAAAAAGGAAGCAGTACGAGAAATACTCAACAAATTCAAAATGGAAGATTGCAAACCCGTCCTTACTCTGATGGTAAGAGGTTTCAAATTGAGCATAGACGACTCATGTAAGGATGTGGATCAGAGGTTGTACAGATCTATGATTGGTAGTCTTGTATATATAACAGCCTCACGGCCATATGTTATGAAAGCAGTTGTACAAGTATCAAGATTCCAAGCGGCGCCAAAATAATCACATATTATTGCCATCAAAATAATTCTTCGATATCCAAAGGGCACAACATAATATAAATTGTGGTATCCCAAGGGTAACAATCTCATTATTCAAGCCTTTATAGATGCATATTGGGCAGGAAGTGTTGATGATCGTAAGAGTACCAGTGGAGCATCATTCTATATAGGTGGTTGTCTCATATCATGGTTGAGCAAAAATCAAACCTCAATCTCGTTATCTACAAGGGAAGAAGAATACATTGCAGTGACAACTTGTTGTAATAAAATCCTTTGGATGAAACAAACTTTGCAAGATATTCAACTACAATTCAGTGATCATATTTCCATCTTCTGTGATAACACCAGTGCCATCAACATCTCCAAGAATCCTGTCATGCATTACAAAAAAAAACACATTCCGATCAAATATCATTTTGTTAGAGAGAAAGTCGTTAAAAAAATATCAAACTTGAATATGTTGTTACAAAAGAACAAATCATTGATATCTTCATTAAACCTTTACCTCATGAAGAATTTGAATATCTTCGCCAGAAACTTAGGATTCTCCCAAGTTCTCATTAGATTTTCCTTATTCATAATATAAAAGGGAAGTGGAAGTGTGTACAGGTCCAAGGATGGTTGTGTGTTAGGGGGAGTTACCCTTTTCCATTGATTGAAAAGGGGGAAATAATGTTGTAGGAAGAGGTGTCATGATCACAGGGGGCGTAATTTTGTTGCCATCAATGCCAAAGAGAGATATTTTTGATTAGTGGTTGTCATTGATGTCAACCCAAGCATCACTAGGGGCTACCCTGATCTTGGATGGGAATTTTTACCTACCAAATTACTATATTCCGAGTCAAGGATATTTTTGTGGTTTCTAACTTTTGAGATGTTTCCGTTGATATATGGCACACCACATAATTCTTCACGGTTTGAGAGATATTCATGTTTGAAGTTAGTAACCCCAGTTAGTGGGCTAAAACCCCATGGGGTTATGGCATGACCCTAATAATTGGTTGTGGTAATTGAACAGTCAATAATTAATATTTTTTAAGCTCCTAAAATCCCTCCCATGTTCACTTGTTGAAGACCCTCTCAATCTAAGAATTTATATAAATTGTGATCCTCATATCCTCCTCATGTAGGGATTTCGCTACTTGAAATAGGTCATCATGGAATTTTTTCTATAACATTTTTTTGAAGAAGGATCATAAGCTGAAATGTGTATGAGGCAAAGCCAAAATCTTGAGTAAGCTCATGTAAGAATTTCAGATCATGGTTCACAATTATTTTGGAGATATGATCTGTGTAAGTTAGGGTTTTTGCAGGCTCCTGAACTTCATCTCAAAGAGGTGACCTTGGGAAAATCATCATAGCTCCCTCTCTAAGTATCAGTTTGGAAATATGTAAAAAGTGGCAGATAGTGCATGGAATTTTTTTTTTTTTGTATCAATTTCAGAGCCGAATGAGGAAAAAGTGACATGTGGCACGCCGTAGAAGTTCGCTCTACTAAACCAGTCCATAATTAGGTCATTGTGAGAGATTGGGCATAAATTTGTATTGAAGAATCCAAATTGGTTCAAAAATGTGGCATTGGAAAGAAGAATCAAAGGACTACTAAAGGACTGAAAATTGTATATTGGGGATATTAAATAACATATATACACTAGATTCAATATCGAGCTCCTAGAAGGCAAGAAAAATCTAGATCACCTCTTATCAAGGGTTGCAATGGACCAGAATTTCTAGGGAAGAAAAGAAAAGCAAGGTGCAGTAGAGGTAAGCTCCATGTAATTATATTCTGTATATGCATGTTCATCTCTTAATTTCATTAGGTTTTTTGTATTCCAATTTTTTTTTTTTAGCACTCACGTATGCTCAAGAGGATCAGGTAAGTTTTGCTATTATCATGTCATGGATATTTCCTTGAATACTTTTTATAGGTAATATATATTAATCAAGATAAGACTCAATGCATGATCTAATGTTCTAAAGAGTGATAAAGGGTAGCATGACAAGAGTAGCAATAAAGGCACAGAACAACAGCAAGAAGTTCACCACTGGAAGTCATCACGTGGGCAACACTGCATATAGTCATTATAAAGGTATCATTATAATGAGTTATTGTAAAAGCATCATTGTAAAATTTGTACAAGTGTCTATCTGCCAATAATTGAAGAGGTAGTGTCGAGAGGTCTAGGATCATCATTAGGTATTTGTATCATAGTTGGGGTTATGGTCTAGTGTGTCTTCTTCTTCTACATCATTCTATATCATTGTAAAGTTGACCATTTGCCCTGGTACGAGAGTCCATTCTTCTTTTATTCTTCTACAGGGTGGTAGGGTGGTACTAGGCTAGTGCATGAAGTTACTAATAGGTTCAAGCCTGTGAAAACTTCAGGGTGGTAGGGTGGTGCTAGGGTGAGTTGTATCTCATTGGGTGTTGGGGCATCAGTTCAGTTGACTACTGAAAAATCTCGAGCATTGGAGCATCCATCTAGTTGGAGCTGGAGAAGAATTATTTTCTATATTATAGGAATTTGGAGCTTTATTTGCAATTGGAGATGAATATTAAAGAATTATTAGAAAATAATTTAGGTGGGTTTTGTCCCGGAGGGGGTTCCACCTTAAAAATTGTGTACATTTCTGTTCCTTTTTTTTACTGCTATCATTGTACAAACATTGATAATAATTGAAGATTAACTAATTCTCTGAAATATTAATAATAATACTAATTGAAAGGAATACTGATTCACCCCCCCCCCCTCAGTATTTCCAACACTTGGGCAGCCTCACATGTAGGCACGACCTGACCTAACCTGCCCGAACGCGTTTCCTTAGGTTCTCTCACACAACTAGACCTGACTCACATTAACGTGTTTCCTTGGGCACCCTCACATGACCCGACCCGACCCGACCTGGCCCGCTCGAACACATTTCCTTGGGCATCCTAGCTCACATGACCTAACCCAACCCGACCCACTCGAACACGTTTCCTCGAGCGCCCTCACACTGCACGACTCGACTCAACCCACCCAAATGTGTTTTCGTGGGCACCCTCACACGGCATGACCCGACTCGCCAGAACACGTTTCATTGGGGGCCCTCACATGACATGACCCAACTCGACCCATCTGAACGTGTTTCCTTAGGCAACCCCACATGGAACAACACGACCCAACCTGGCCTGACCTGCCCAAACATGTTTCCTTGGGCACCCTCACATGACTCAACACAACCAGACCTGGATGTGGTCCCTAGGCGCCCTCACAATAACTGACCCAAACCGACTCGCCTGAACGCATTTCCTTGGGTGCCCTCACAGTATGGCACGACCTGACCCGAATTGACTTGCCCAAACATTGATTAAGGCACAAGGGAGAAAATGGAAAATGGGTCGCACAAACATGCACAAGGCACACAGGTGGTCACAACTTAGCATTTTTGATGTGACCTCCCTTACACAAACATACCCGAATGCATTTCCTATGGCGCCCTCACACAACACGACACAACTCACCCGAACGAAGGTTACACAAGGGAGAAAATGGAAAATGGATCACATAAACGTGCACAAGCAACACCGGAGGTCACAACTTAGCATTTCTAATACAACCACCCTCACACAACCTGACCCGCCCAAATGCATTTCCTTGGCCGACCTCACACTGCACGACCTGACCGGACCGGACTAGACCCGACCTAACCTAACATGTTTCCTTGGGTGACCTCACAATATGGCACGAACCAACCTGACCCGACTGGAATGTGTTTCCTTGGGCGCCATCACATGACTCGACTCGACCCATATGAACGTGTTTCCTTGGGCAGCCTCAAACGTCACGACTAGACTAGACCCAACCCAACCCACCCGAACGCGTTTCCTTGGGTGCCCTCACATGAATCGATCACACGACCCAACACATTGTTCATAAAGAATAAACCATAACATTGATCCTAAACCCTAAACCTTAACTCCTGAAACGTCACAATTCTGACGCTTTTCCTTAGTGTCACAATTCTGACACTTGTCTCTTAAACGTCACAATACCGCAACTTGTCTCCAAACCATCACAATACTGACACTTGTCTCCAAATTTCGCAATGCCAACACTTGTCTCCAAACGTCACAATACCAACACTTTTCTTCAAACCGTCCCAGTACTGACACTTGTCTCCAAACGTCGCAATACCGACACTTGTCTCCAAACGTTGCAATATCGAAACTTGTCTCTAAACTGTCACAATACCGACACTTGTCTCTAAATGTCACAATACCGACACTTGTCTCCAAACATCACAATACTGACACTTGTCTCCACACCATCACAATATCGGCACTTGTCTCAAAACCGTCGCAATACCGACACTTGTCTCCAAACATCGCAATACCAACACTTGTCTCTGAAGTGTCGCAATTCTGACGCTTTGTACCAAAATGTCAGTATTCCAACGATTGTCCTAAACGTCACAATTCTGATGAGTTTCCTAAATGTTTCTAGAGCTACACTTGTTGGCGGGATTGAAAAATTTGAGAAAAATTGGGGAACTTTCCGACAATACGTCAAAAGTGTCAGAACTAAAGTGTCAGAAAATTAACCATATGTACTAGTGTATGTACATGAAAAATAGGTATGCTATATAGTCAATAATTTGGTCTGAGTACTCCTAGTACTTCTATCCAATATATTGTGAAAACATCTATTCAACAACCAGGTATACCCATCCCAGGAGTTCCCTAAGTTTCTATTGCTACGACCCTTCAAATTTCATTGCCAACTGTTACACAGGTTATCCCTCATACTACTACCCAACAAATCAAACCTACAGTCCAGCCGATTCCTCAAGCATCTTTGGGAAAAACCTAGTCTAACAGTTATGCAAATAAGTCAACCTTTTCTAGGTCAACCTGTTTAGGGGCAACCTTTTATAGGTCAAACTCTTCAAGGAAAACCCCTCGTAGGTCAACCTCTTGAAGATAAATATTTTCAAGGCCATCAATTTCAAGGCCAATTGCAATATGGAAAATTGGTAAAAAATCCATCTTCCTAGAGCCAACCATAACCTGGTTATACATTTCAGATACCAGCTCAACCCCAATTCAGTATGGTTACCCCTGGATATCCTGGAGGTGTTCCAATTCCAACTGCTCAAGCTATCCTAGGTTTTCCAGTATACCCTCCTCCAGGTACTGGACTCGTCCCTCAGGGTTATCAATTCACTCATCAAGGCCCTAACATGCGGTTACCTTCCATAGAAAATTTAGATTTACTAGACTTGTCTCGAATAACAGATGATCCAATTTATTATCATCCGTTTTGGCCAGCCATGCCTACTAAGTTGCCTAGTTACATTCCAAATTTTGAAGGAAAACTAAGAGAGGACCCCTAAAACCATGTTATGACTTATCATATGTGGTGTGCATCCAACTCTTTGATCGATGATTCCATTCTTTTAAGACCTTTTCAATGAAATTTGATCGGCTTAGCCACGAAGTGGTATATTGAGTTAGCATGAGGCTCTTTCAACAATTTCAATTCCTTAGCAACTTCTTTCCTTACTCATTTTAAGTTACCAGTCTGTTATTATAACGACACAAAATTTTTGACTTCACTTAAATAAATTACATCTAAATACATTTCAAATCACATCCACGAATGGCGATATAGATGTCGTTTAGTCATATTTTTCATTTCAGATCAAATTATCGTTGAATGGTTCATGAAATCATTACTCCCTAAGATTAATGAAGATGTAGCTAAAGGAGGTGTTGTAATAGAAGAATAGGTTATCACTCAAGCCCAGTATCTAGAGCTTGTTTACACACAGTCTGATACTTCTTATGAAAAAATTCTTGATTTACCTCTACCAGGTAAACTTACTACAAATTCTTCTAGTTCTCATGCCACAGACGATGTAATTCGTACAGTTCATACATCAAAGAGTAAAAAGAAACAATCCAAATCGAGTACTCCAATCATAACTTTACCTGATTCACCCAAATGAGACTCTTCTCTAGAAATTTTTGTCGAAATCCATGTCCTAGATTCATCTACTTCCAAAACCAAATTGTCCGAAAATAAGAAGAAAGGGAAGGGTAAAAAAAAACAAAACAATTCTACAAAAGAGAAAGCAAAAAAACCTAAACCATCTAATGAAGAAAGGAAACCTCGTTATCCCTATCTTATCTGTGGCGAGGATCACTACACAAAAGAGTGCCCGCATCGGGTCGAGGTATCTAAATTTTTCAAAGGTTCGCCCACACCCGTTGTTATTAAAGATCATTTTCCATCACAAGACAACAAAATGATCGGATCTTCCTCCAATTCATCGGTGGATATCCTGATGATGTCCCAGGTAATGGTTGCAACGCGATCTCAAGAATATGGATCTAAGAGTCCTGTAACTGGAATCGATACTGGATCATCCAGTCAACCTTTGGTATCAACTCCTCCTATTTCTAAACCATTACACACTGACAAACCTCGTCTTAATCTAGTTATTAAACCGCATACCAAAGGTGTACTTAGAAAATCGATTTTAAATCCACATGCAAGAGCCACTCAGAACTACAATATTGTTGAAGGTTTGTCCATGTCACCTTCAGCAATGTCAACCCTCGAAGTGTTGCAGTATTTTCTAGCTCAGAGGAAGTTACTATTATCAGCTATTGGAGAAATTGACCCTCAAGGTTGTAATATTATCGTCTTTGACCTTGAGAACTTTTTACATAGACTCCCACACCAAATGGCTTTTCAAATAACTATTTTAGTCAAATGTAGGAAATTTTTTTGCACAGTGATTGACGAGGGAGAGTCTATATGAATTATATATTTAGCTTGTTGGAAAACTCTTGGTTCTACACCAATCAATTAGTCACCCAAGATTATGAAAGCCTTTGATGGAAGAGGTTTTCATCCATTTGGAATAATTCAGGATTTACCCATAGAAGTAGAAGGAAAGTCTGTTACGCTTGAGGTGGAAATTGTTGATGCCCCTCTTGACTAAAACCTTCTATTAGGTCGCTGGTTGGTCCTATGAAATGATTTTTATCGTTTCATCAGTATTTCAATTAATCATGTTTCCTCATAAATGAAATATTTTCAAAATTGATCAGTTGTCTTACTACACTATTGATCCTGCCTCTAGGGATAGTATCCAACATGTTGGAAAGACATTTATCCCTTATGAATATGTTGGGGTAGGACTAGTTAAGGATTACGCTCTTATGGGAAATTTCACTATACTTCCTCCTAATGTGCCTCATACTATTGCCAATATCAACATGATTACATCAAACACAATTCCATTTTATGACCCATGGATTGTGCCTTCAAAATCTGAATTGGACTACTATGGAAATGAAATTCCTTTGAGTCCATATGAATTGGCATATGTAGCGATGCAATCTCTTTTTGAAATTTCATCTTAAAGCCAAAGTTGAAAAACTACTTTGCGTAGGATTCATTTTTCCTATTCCATTTACAGATTGGGCATATAACATAGTTCCAGTGACTAAGAAACAAGGAATCATCATAGTATGTGTTGATTATAGGGATATTAATAAAGCTTGTCCCAAAGACAATTATCCCACCCCCTACATCGACCAAATTGTTGATGATTGTGTCAGAAATGAAATATTTTCATTTATGGATCGATTTTTTGGTTATAATCAAATAAACATACTCCCTGCTGATTAGCCCAAAACAACATCTATCTATCCATGGGTGACATTTGTATATTTTAAATTATCTTTTGGATTGAAAAAATTTGGCGCCACTTTTCAACGAAATATGTCTTACGTATTTCACGACATCAAACATATTGTGCAACCCTAATTGAATGACTTACCCACTCATTCTATGTGTAGGCAAGATCATCCTACACATATACGTGCCATTTTTATGCAATGTATGCATTACAATATTATTTTGAATCCACAAAATTTTTTGTTTTGTGTACAATCAAGATGATTTCTTGTTTCATTGTTTCTCAAGAATGCATTCGTGTCAACCCTTTAAAGGTTGAGGCCATTATCAATTTACCTCCTCCTTCTACTCTTTTTCAACTCCATAGTTTTCAAGGGAAATCAAACTTTCTACGTCATTTTATCCCTAACTATGCAAATTTAAGTAAAAGTTTATCTCGGTTATTAAAACAAAATGTTCCTTTTATTTGGGACGAGCTTTTAGATAAGGCTTTCGATGAAATTAAACAGACGTTCACCCACGCATCAATGTTGCATCCACCAGATTATCACCATGATTAATTTTTGTATTTAGCTGTGTATGATTCCACCACTGGAATGGTCTTAGTTCAAAAGGATGAATCCAAAAATGAACATGTGATTTATTACTTAAGTCGGAACCTTACACCGACAGAGATCAAGTATATGCATGTGGAGAAATTGGCTTTGGCAGTCGTTCAAGTTGTCTAAATATTATATCACTACAGACTGTTACGCAAAACAACTATGATATCTGACTGCAACCCTATGATGTAAATTTTGACAAAACAATTTCTCAGGGGAAAATACTCTAATTGGATAATTACCCTGCAAGAGTTCTATTTGGAATTTGGAAAACACAAATCCAAGAAATCACTAGTATTTTTTGAACTTATGTGTGACTTTCCCTATACTAAATTTGAAACTGTGACAGAAGACCATCTTCTCGATGAATCTTTGCTTCTGATCAGCTCATTAGATCCTTGGTATGGAGCTATCATTGTACATATTCGAACCCAAACCTTTTAGCCTGAAAATTCATGCTCTGATCGACGTATGATTCAATACCAATCTCAACAATAAAATATTGTTGGCGAAACTCTTTACCATCATGGTCTTGATTATGTCTTTCTACGTTGTTTAAATCATGAAGAAGCTGACATATCTTTAAATGACTGCGATTTTGGAGCATGTGGTGGTCATATGTCTAGGTTTTCCAGAGCCCAAAATATATTATGCGCTGCCTATTTGTGGTTGTCACACTTCAAAGATTGTATCCTTGCAGTTATAAAATGTCACAAATGTCAGATTTTTTATTGAAAGATGTGTGCACCTCCCTCTCCTCTTCACCCAATCATAGCTGTCGGTCCATTTGCAAAATAAGGCATCGATTTCATTACATGTAACCCTCACTTGGTCGGGGGGCATGGGTATATTATTCTCGTTGTATATTACTTTACCAAATGGGTCAAGGCAATGCCTACATTTAAGGCTGACAGAAAAATTACAGCTATTTTGATATTCAATCATGTGATTTCTAGGTTCGGTGTCCCTCGTCTCGTCGTTACAGATGATGGTTGCCACTTTGGAAACATTATGATGACTGAAATTTCCGGTCATCTCGGCCTATGCCATGATAATTCCACACTGTATTAGACATAGGCCAATGTACAAGGTGAGGTTGTAAACAAAGTTTTAACCAATATTATTAAACGAATTTTAGGAAATCATAAATCGAATTGGCACACCATGCATTTTTCCACATTATTGGCATACCATACCTCTGCAAAAAAATCTACAGGGTTTACTCCTTTTCAACTTGTTTATAGTTTGGAATCTTTTTTACCTATTGAATGTGAAATTTCATCGCTAAAACTAGCCATTGATTTATTACTAGCTACTTATGAAGAGGAAGAGTGCTTCTTATACTTAGCACAATTAGATGAGACTCTCCGCACCACTGCATCAGCTGTTGAAGCTCATAAAAAACAAGTTAAGTAAAAATATGATCAAATATTTAACCCTCGTGTCTGTTCAGAAGGTGATATAGTCTTATCATATGATCAATCTCACGGTAAACTAGGGGTTGGTAAATTTAAACCAATGTGGCATGGCCCTTACATTGTTAACCATGTGCTTGCAAAAGGGGCCTATGAATTAGTTTATTATGACGGTGTCTCTTTAGATAAGCCCGAAAACGGTATTTATATCAAGAGATATTATGCATGATTTACCTTGTGGAGATATTCATTATACATTAGTTACATTTTTAGGAGAAGTGTGCCTTAGATTGGTTATTTTTCTTGGTGAGTTTCTATTATTTTTTCTACTTATCCCGATTACTCTCAATATTGAAAATCTCGACATTCCCTCAGAATTACATTGGCTTGGCTGAAGGAACATATTTTAGTACACATAACCTATCTTCCACTACCTGGGTTATCTATTCATCCACTGAGGAGTTAGTTTCTGTTCATATTTTTTTCCTCAGTCAAACAACGAAAAATATTTCAGAATATAACGCAGTCATTGAGCTATTATTTTATGAAATTGCATTTGGTATTTGGTGTTTGATTGTTAGGTTAGATTCTCAACTCATTGTATTACATTTGAACAGTGTTTATGAAATCAGAAATCCATTATTGTTAAGAATTGTTTTAAGGGTCCGTTTCTTGGAAAGACACTTTCATTACATTGAATATCAACAGATTTCAATAAATTTAAACACGTTAGCTAATGCATTGGCTAATAAAGTTTTAAATAGACATTTGAAACGTTGAATGTAAATCAAAACAATATTCAATCCATATTGAACAAGATACTCAGAGAACAAAAGTTGTAATCATCATTAAGTCAAAATAGTTTTTTATCATAGTCTGTCAAAAAATATACATCATCTGAGATCATAGGTCTCAAACACCTTATGATATAAATGTACTGATACAAAAAACAAAAAATATCGTCTAAAGCGACCATCAACTATCCATGATGATGATTATGATATCAGATTATAGCATGCACTACTCTCCGCAGGGATGGCCTAAATGGACCAGGAACCCCAGTCACATGCCTCTGGTATCAGAGAGGAAAATCATTTGTCCCAGTCTCTGGGATATCTATGATCAACCTCTCCAGATTGTGTTGCAACTCTGTGAGGGCCTCAGCTGCATCAGTTTATGGTGGAGTTGTTGCTATAGGTTTTTCTCCTCATTTATCAAAACGATGAAGCATTGCTAGTCATATTGGGCCAACATTTGTGTTAAAATGTTTTTGAGTATCAGTATTTGATGATAAAAAATAAAGTAAAAATTATAAAAAATAAAAACTCAAAATGAGACTTTTTACCTGATGCATCCCACTGTACTCCAGGTGGGAGTGTTGTGTCAGGATCACCCTTGAAATCCACCCCTGTATAGGGGAGTTCTTGGATCATGAAGATATGGCTTCTCAGCCATACGAAAAAATGAGGTGTATACCGGACAATAGGACCGCCATCGATGCCATGTCAGGCCATCAACGAAACCCATTGAAACATGGAGGATCTCTCGGTCCCATAGGATCCACAAACTATGGCTATGGTACAAGGAGTGAGATTCTCTCTAAGGAGAAAGATATAAGAATGGCACCATAGCCGAAATTCTTCAGCTTACCATTCTTTGCTCATGTGAGATGTCCTTTCATATTAACTAGTACTCCTTCATACCAGTTGAATATTGTTCCCTCAAAACACTCAATAGTCATTTGTATATGTGCTTTGGTGGCCACATGAGGATCCATGTTGCCACATAATCTAGTGACTTTGAAAGAAATAATTTTGAGATCAAGTCATTTAATAGTTTTTATATCGATATGAGCATCCTTCAATTGTGAATCCTGAGTGAAATATTGCACCATATAGGAAGCAATAGGTAATCCTCCTGGTCGCATGCCAAACAAGGAAATGTCTCTTCCTTGTCGGGGAAAACTGGCGAGGAAATAAATATCCTCTGTATCAATGATGAGCCTATGATCCCCAATAATAAAACATTGTTCTTGGACATCCTAGGCATTTACCAACCATGTCATTAGCTCTACTTGGGCCTTCATTTCTTGTATAGACCAAATTTTTTATAGACCAAAATTATTTAACACCTGAATCATTGCTGGGCTATCAATGGCCTCATTATCACGAGATTCATGCTTGTGTTTTCTCCACTCAAGCATGGTTGTTTCAAATTTCCTGCAAACAATCATTTAAAAACATTAGGAAGCTTTTGGGAGAACTTAGAGAAATTTTGATGGAAATAAAACCATTTTTTGAAAACCCCACGGTGCCTGCGTGGCTTTCCTATGTAGACAATGTGTTTTTACACATGATCTACATATAAAAATCGTGACGGTGCGGTAATTTTTGTGTTAAAATTAATGGGGTGCCTAGGTTTGATCAGGAAAACCTGCACAACCACAAGGGTGATTTCTAAAAACAAATTTTCTCCAAAAAAATAATCTAGAAGTGTAAAATGAAAAATAAAATGGATAAAATGCAAGAAAATGAAGGGATTAAATACCTGCCTGACGATTCGTGAAATGGTTTTCCAGTCCTCCCGATATCAGCTTCAGAAGATCTCTAGTAATAAATCCTTTTTACTATTGTGGAAATCAAATGGTAAAAATGACTTGTATTTCCACTTTTTATAGGTTTTTATCAATAAAATAATATTATTTTACTTATTTCGACCTCTAGAAGTTCAAATTTTAAATATTTTTGGCATAATTGAGAGCAGATTATTATAATTTTTATGTTTTTTATGCAGACAACAGGTTGTGTTTAAAAATGAATCATTTTGACAACAGAGTAAAATTTTATTACTTTTAGAAACTCTCAAAAAATACGAAAAATCGAAACCATGGAGTCTTATTTTAAACCCTTTTCAGAATATCTAAACATGAAAACATTGTTGAGCACTTGAATATTAGAACTCGTTAAAATAAATGAACAATCTTCTATTTAGTATAAGTTTACCCCTTTTCTAGACTGAACTAGAATAATTATGAAAAAGGTATACATTAACTAAGCATGGTCAATAGAGTTATCTCCTACATTATTTTATCATTTTTCAGGTTTGAGAGACTAAAATTAAGAAAAATAACACTATGGATTTTACTTATGTTTTTTTTCTGACTCCCTAAAACTGAAAAACACCGAGTTAATCCTATGCTAGACTCGTTAAAATTAAACAATGCAGGACCCGTCGATTACAATGGGACTGAACCACTCCTTCTTAACGTTCCTTAAAATTACTGAGATGGACTCATCCAAAGGATGAGCTTACACAACAAGAAAATTTTATCCTCTTCAAGCATGAAAAAAATAAAGAGGTAATTTCCAGTAATGGTGGGGAAAAATTTGAGAAAAAGAATCCATATTTTATACTTTCCTTGAAAGCATAATGTCACTCTTGAACATGACACCTTGCTGCACTCGTGTCTAGGTTGGGTAATTCTTTTGTCTTATAGTTAATCAAACCTCATTGAAAGTCTTCAACCAGTTTTGGGAATTCTATTTAAGTCAAATTATGCCAAGTCATTTACAGTCTCATTATGTGTTCAAGAGAAAGTTCAACTTTAGTTCATTATTCATTGCAAATATTTGTCTCCATTCACATTGACCATCCCCAAATTAATATTTGCAAAATATTTCTTCAAAACTTGAGATAATGGTTTCATGTTGTAGGCCCTCCTGCGACGGATTACCTCCTATCGACTTCACCTCATTATCTAGGAAGTTGATCTAGAAATCATATCAGTACCTTGAAATTTTAATGCCTTAATGGTAGGTTTATCGCCTTCGACGATGGGTTTTCATCATTGGCCTTCGATCGAATGACTCTAGGAGTGTTCGACTGCAAATTATTCATACAAATTTCATAGATTCTACTGAGGTACTTTGAGATCCATTGTCATTACTGGTGGTTTCTCTCACACTTGTTAACGGTTTTCATCATTGACTGGTAATCAACTAGTTTCTACCATGTTCAACTTCGAAACAATCAATTGCATGGATATATTCGTACTAGTTCAAGAAGTGGAAATCAAGACCCTAGATCTAGTTTAAACCATCCAGGCTGTGAGGAGTTATGTATTCATGTTTCAATAGAATAATTCATAATAGATAACTATGTCCATACCGTGTCTACTATTGATGTAATTCTAGGTCACTTATGTACCAAAACATATAGTTAGTTTTAATTTGAGTATTGGAATTCCTACCTCGGTGATGATTAGATATTTGCATTGAATGTTTCTTACAGTTTTTCAACCGATGTCTCTGATCCAATCCTTGGGATGATAAATCACTTCACTCTCTTAAAAACACAATTTTAGACTTCGCACTTTAGGGGGCAATCAGTTACACGTCATTTTTTCACCATGAAATTTGACCATCATTATGGATCTATCACCATCCATACTCATGCTTCCTTAGAATTCAAAACAATTATATAGCTTAACCAAGTCTTGGAAACTCGGAGAAAATCTCTTAAATACTCTTAAATATTGTTTGTTTTCTTTCTGTGGTCACTTCCTGCGCATGCGTGGATATTCCTAACCTTACCTGCAGACATCTGCACTCTGTTTTCTGATAAAACATGTGCACCCTATTTAAAATAAATTTAAAGTGACAAGTAAATTCTAGAAGCATATTTGGGTGCATATTATTCCAACTAAAAGCCTCTTGAGTCATGCCAGTTCTAGCTATATCCCTCCAATCATGGAATTTTTCCCCTTGGATCAAGGAACCCTAATCCCTTCATTAGAGGATCTCATCCCTCTATTGGTGGATCTGAAACCTCCTTCATTTCTCGTATAGATTGAGCTGAAACTTTAGGGTTAGGGGGTTCATAAGGGTTCACTAAAGATAATCTTATCCTAGTCATTCTAGAGTGGAAATCTTGTCAAACCAAGGAGGAGGATTGTAAAGGCATATGGGATAAATTTGCACGACATCAAGGCTTGGTTGTAAGATTACTCTTTATATTCTTGATAATACATATGGATAATTTTTCTCATTGTGTTGTTTTTAGATTCATTAAAACAATAACAATTCTTAATCTCCTTGATCATTAAGTTAAGCTAGTATTTGGATTATTATTTACTACAGGTTCTTTTTATTCTTTTCATGTTTGTGATTGCAGGTTATTCTCAGTAGTGAAAGACTTCTTCAGGACAAAAGGAAAGGTATACATCACACATCTCGTTGAAAGTTAAGATCATTATCCTCTCTTTTCTAATTTTTGATAATCTGAACACTAATAGTTTAGGGAAAGAGATATTCAGATGGTTTTTATTTCTAGTTATCTATTGGGATACTAGGGAGATCGTTCTTGTCTACAAGAGGGATTTATCTAGAAAACATTAGGCAACGGAGTATAGAGGCCTTGCTTCTTGATGGTTGGTTTGGCAATGGCATAGGCAGTGTAGAATCTGATGTAATTCCCGAAATATTTTCAAAGGATCAGCCAATAGAAATACTTCTGTAGTACTTCCACTACTTTCTCGACCCCGAAATGTCGAGCGACCCAACTATAGTGCACTTCCAAAACCATCCTGGCATGCTTGCTTGAAGGAACACAAAGGTGTCCTAAGTGACATAGCAGTGCATCCTAGAGATGAAATATTAGAACTTTATTACCCTCCAATAGCATCTTGTATATGTGGTTGAATTCTAGATCACTACTCTAGAGAAGTGGTCAATTGGAAGTCTCATTCCCACAAGAGTTGAGCTAGGTTTTTAGCGCCATGATTGGTGGTTGGCTGAGGCAGTCTCCAATATTATTAGTGTTTCCCATCTTGTACTTTATGTTAAAATAAACTATTGCAGGTATGTGGACCACTTCTGATGGTGATTGTTCTGAAACTTCCCTTATGTCTGTATGAACTACAGGGGTTGGTGGTCTGTGTGGATGATCATTTCCTTCCCCAAAATTTAATGCTTCCATTGTTGGAAAGGATGCACCATGGAGTACATCTCTTTGTCATAACTGGGATACTTCCGGACTGTGTCGGTAAGTGTCTCACTGTGATATGCCATTAGTTGCCTATGTTGAGTAAGAACTGCCCCAATAGCATAGTCATATGCATATGTCTCGATCTCAAATGGTTGTTGCAAGTCTGGTAAAGTGAGCACTAGTGCAGAGCAGAGGCAATGTTTTAACTCTAAGAACGACTTATGTTGAGATTCAGACCAAAATAATTTTTCTTTCGATCCTCCCTTGGTGATTTGACTCAATGTCAAAGTGATATTAGAGAATCCAGAAATATGTGGAGCTCTGTTAGAGTGGTTGGGACTGGCCAATCCCGAATGACTTGGATCTTGGATGGATCCATATGCACCCCCTACTCATCAATAATTTATCTCAAATACTAAGCCTGGGTCATGCCAAAAGTTCACTTCTCCAAATTGGCACACAACTTGTGTTACTGCAATGTTTGGAGGACCTGTCAGATATGGTGGAGGTGCTCTTCCCAAGTCTGGCTAAATATCAGGATTTCATCCAAGTAAACCACCACAAATGAGTTGGTGAATGGCCACAATATGTCACCCATCAGTCACATGAAGGTTGCAGGAGCATTCATAAACCTAAAAGGAATCACCAACCATTTGAAGAGGCCCTCCTTGGCTTTGAAGGAAACCTTGCACACATCGTAGGGTTCAAGTGGTACCTGGTGATATCCAGACTTCAAGTCGATCTTGATGAAATATTTTTCCCCTCTGAGTTGGTCTAGGAGGTCATCAATCTGTGGGATTGGATACCTATTCTAGATTTTGATCTTTTTCAACACCCGATAGTCAGTGAAGAGTCTCCAAGTATCGTCCCTCTTTTGTACCATCATGATCAAGCTCCCACAAGGCGAGGAGATTGGTCTGATGTGCCCTTTATAGAATAGCTCTTGGATCTTCCTCTTGATTTCATCATTCTCTAGAACAAAGCATCGATAGATCGGCCTATTAGGAAATGACACACCTGGGGTCAGATTAATGGATTCCTTGACCTAAAAATGTATGCGAACCCCTGTGGGTGAGGAGAAAATGTACTCGTATTCATCCATGAATTTTCCCATCTGTTGTTGCAGCGTGTTGGAACCCTGTTTGGAGGTTGTGGCTAAAATATTCTTCTTTCCCTATCAGTGAATCGTAATGAAAAAAAAATCCTGGTTTGGTAAATAATCTTATTGCATTGTTTGGCAGTAATCAAAGAGATGGAGGGAGAAGGTACTACCTGTGGTATCCTATACAACTTATTTCCAAAGTAATAATAAAATAACGAGGCCTAGACTCATACAAAACATGTCCCTTCCACAAGTATGTTTGGCCTAATAATACATCAGAAACTTTAACATGATAAATATCACATTGTACCTCATCTGTGAAGGCCTTGATGTTGTAGGGAAGGCAGCACTGATGGTTGGCGCAGAGATATCTTCCTTGGTGAAGCCACCTGATGGTATATGGTTGTGGGTGTGATATGGTTGATAGGCCAAGCCGCTTCATGACTTCTACTAAAATGAGGTTCTTTTGGCTTCTACTATCGATAATGAATTGCAGTGGAGAACCCTTCACCCACATCTGGGAATGGAATAGGCACTCCCCCTCCTCTGGATATTTAGGTTCCTCCATCTAGATCTTAGTGGTGGAAAAGGTGGCACAGGGTTCTGCATCAATGATTTTCTACCCTTTGTCATTCCCTTTTTCCGGTTCTGACTCAAACTCAAAACATACATATTATTTGGATGCCTTCATCTCGGCCACCAACCACTATTTGGCCCGACACTCAATTATGTTGTGAGTGGAGCATTTATGAAATTCAAACCACTTCCCCATGTCCTTCTTTGGCTTTGTGGTGTTTTTATTCACTTTTTTCTTCGACGGGTTATCCTGAGTCACCCTTCTTTGGATTTTCCCCTTGTTCTGCAGTTTGGGGGCGCCTTTCCTTGACTTCAGGTTCACAGATACAAATTCTCTCTTCTTCTGCTTAAATTTATGCTCTATCTTGGCGGAATATCGATATGTCATGCTAAGTGATGTAATGTCGAGGAACTCCATTTCCTCTTGAATGCATCTTTGCAAAAAAATTCAATACTTGAGCACCAAGTATTTCTCTGAATCTTTAATACCCAACTTTGTGTGCAGGGTATGGAACAAATTCATCATCTCATGCACATCTTGAACCATTTGATGCCGAAGAGTGGTCCACTGGATGTACTTGTCCTCACAGCTCCCCACGGCATAATATTGTTCCTTGATGCCGTCTTCAAATGAATTCCATGTGGGTGAGGTAGACAAAAGTGAGGTTTCTTCCTCATCTCTCTATTCACAGTAGGTTTCCCACCAATATTTGACATGGGGAGCGGCTTTGAGGAGCACAAAGGCAATATTTTCTTGATTAGAGAAATAATGGACTGAAAAATACCCTTCCAGCAAATTCAACCATCTATCTAAGATGACTGCATCTATTTTTCCCTCAAATATGGTAATGTCAAATTTTACCTGTACCTTAAAAGGAGTGGCAACTCCAAAATCATTGTTGGATGAATATGCATCATCTTTGGGTAGTCGTTGCAGAATATGGGAAAAGTTATCCATCATCGCATTTTTTGTTTCTTTAGGGCCTCCTCAAGCAATATTGTGATAGGATCTCCTGCTCCCTCATCTTTCTTTTCTTTCTCCATGGGAGGTCATTGGGGTTTGCGAAGCTAATTTTGAAATGGTTCAACTAGATTGAGCCCTAACTCATTATACCCCGACCTCATTGGGGACATGCAAATAAAGATCGACAAAGAGAAGACCTCTCTGATACCATTGATCTAGGCTTATGCAAGAATGAAATAAAATACATAAATAAACATAAATGAAAATATGTAGCAGGAATAAAACTTCACTTCATTAATATCAAATATTGAAAAATGCTTATAGACAGAATGGAAAATAAACTGTCTCAAGCGATGGTAGCTTATCTCTGGGAAGATATGTGATAGCTACATGCCTCTGAACATCATTACAATGAGGCTCAAGGAAATTTTATTATTGAAAAATATGAGAAAACCCTAAACAACCAAAACCTTAACCCAAGGAGATGTATCACCAAGAGTTTATGGGCCCCATCGGGGTTAGTTGGGCAGCCAACTTCTCGGGGTCGTAACTTGGTCATATTATATTTGTTTGGCCCATATGATACCTCATTAAAAATATCTCTCCAAGGAATACAACCACTGATGCAATTTGATTCCAATCATTGGAGAAACAATGCCCAAAATTCGTCATTTAGTGCCTCAAAACGACTCTGAAATTTCAGGACTTGAAAAACTACTAGATATAGTAAATAAGAAAATTGATGAAACTGACTAGTTGGAATATGCGGGTGGCCATGAATATCCACCTTGATTAAGAAGAGAGATTTTGATGCATAAATTTTGTAGTTCCCATATGAGGTCAAAGTCAGGGTATGCAAGTTTCTTTATTATGGCTAATCTTTGGGGGAACGAGGGAGAAATGTCTGTTATTTTAATAGGTTATTGATTTTTGGTCAGTTTACTGGGTGATCGTGTTTTAGTAATAATTACGGTAGAAGGAGGGTCTTCTGTCAAGGGCTATTCTTTAACAAGGTTTTTGTTTTTCGATTTCTCTTGATTATTTGAATTATCTTCTTGAAAGCTAGTCTACCCATATATTAATCGTAATTCATTACATTCAAAAGAGGGAGGAAAAAAATATGGATTTAAAAGGATTTCTGGAAATTCACGAGCCTATTATTCAGGTTTGTATTTGGCTATACAGGTAGCTGAGGGCGTAATGGAGGTGGGGAATTTTGGGAAACTGAATTGGGGGTTGTAGTGGTGGTTGCGACTGAGGTAGTGTTCCCATTTATTAATTTATCGGTCCAGTTGGGCATTTCCAATTCTTAGACCATATTTGCCCTTGGGTAGGTTGATTTGACCATTGTGGAGGGTATGGATTATTTGGTAAATTCTTCCATGAGGGTGTGGGATATTGTTGTTTTGGCCTAGAGGGAGTAGGAAATGACTGGTTTGTCCAAGGTGATGAAGGGTATGGCTGAGGATTCCAGGCAGTACTAGGATGTTGCAAACACTTCCAAGTTAATCCAGGAAACTGTTGTTGACCATATTGTTCAGAGAAAAACATATAAAGGTCTTGCATTGTACCTGGGGTGTGGTTCTTCTATTATCATTGTTGTGCCATGAAATATGTTGGCTCTGGTTCTTCCTAAAGTTCATTGAATACAAATTTTAGTCTAGGGAGAGAGGGACCTCAATCATTTGAGTGATATTTGGTACACATAGTGCATATCTTGATTGTGTCCAATGACCATTTTTTATGGCTATGATTCTTCTGAAAACAAGGGAAGAAAATGGCTAATGACTATTATTTTTCAGCCTGCTTCTGTTTTACCTGTAAAACATTGAACTGTGTATTCAATGTACTTAGGATATAATTTTTAAAATATTACAAAAGATTACCAATATTTTCTCACTTGACCCCTCCTCCTATAATTCTGTTAGTTCTGCTGAGATGATCACAAGTTCCAAGCTTAGTCTGTGTACTCCCACATGAACACCTAATACACAGTTTTACAATATCATCATATTCTTCTTTAGAAATATCACCATACCTAATTAAATTAAGTGTTTCTATCCATTCATCGTTCATACCTCAAATTAAAGAAGTTTTCAACACATCCTTAGGCAAAGTCGTAGATGGTGATCTTTGTAAGTTGTATTCAAATATTTCAATATATTATTCTAAGGTTTCATCTTCTTTTGATGTCATATTGAATATTTATTCCCTTAGATCTATGTATTGGTAACAATATTGGTATTTCGTAAGGAAATCTTATTTCATTTGGTACCCTAAAATGATATTACTACCTCCTAATCCCATAAACCATCATAATGTTGCTCCCTTTAAGGTAGATAAAATTAATTTTTATTACTAGGGGTTAGTAGTATAATCATATCCTCGACATAAAACATCAAATTCAAACAAAAATGCATCAGGATCTTCAAAGGTCATCTCATGAAAATTTGGGAGATTTTGATGTGGGATAGCCTTCATTGGTAGATTGGACTATGGATCAACAATGTGATATTCTATGGTTAAGGTTTATGTCCCTGTTACCTGGTTGTCCATTTGATAAAAGATATTTCAATAACCTTGAGTAATCCCATATTCAGGTCATACTAATTAGAAAAGGTTGGTATGATGACAGGGTTCCAGGTCTTGACTGGGTCTTACAACACTACTCATGTTAGGAATTTCAGTTTTTGTTATCACACTGGGTGTCGCAGGATATTCCTACTCAGAAGGTCGAGGATATGGTTCACTTGTCTCACTTCTTATTTCCCTTAGGTTTCAAGAGTTCCCCTCACCCTGGTTAAAAGGACTGAGATGCCCGCTAAGTGTGTCTTGAAAGCTATGTTCAGGTCCTAAATTTTTACCATAAATCTCAACGTTAAATGTAGCAAATGACTCTGCTACTCAAGGGGAAATAATAGTAGAGCCCTTCTCGGATACTATTTTGGGACCTACCGATCCTTGATATTCTTCATTTCAAATGATTTTTTCTATGAAGGTTGTTCTTCCAAGGCGAACTTGACCTTGGCTTTTGGTATTTTTCGGGGTGTATTTCTGATCTATCTCTACCTGATTCTTAGTTCTAGGTTTCTTTCTAGTCATACACACTAAATAACCTAAATGCATCAATTGAGGGTAGACACCACCACAAGTCTTGTTTTACTAGGGTGCGTGCGTAGGTTCTTACCTTTCGGATTTAATATCTAACCCTCAGGGATACAACTAAGACTCTCTTTGACAACCTCCCCAGAAACAATGCCAAAATGTTGAGAAAATTAATTGTTCCTAAAGGATCAACTAATTTATGCACATTAGGTTGTAAACTCGAGGTCTCGTATAGCTATATTAAGGTTATACTCACATTTTATGCAAGTGATAATGCTGGTATGACTAATCAATATTATCCTAATAGTAAGTGAAACTGCAATGATAAAATAATTAATTCATAATGTGATTAACACAATATGATTCAAAATAAATCAAACCATTCACAACATCAAATCCTAAATAGTTTTTGCAGGATATACAAAATAAAAACTATCAAGTATCAAGTTGTTACCTACAGAATAATATCTACAAAATGAAAGAAACAACACTAAAAAAATATACTACCAAAAGGAGTTATCTACAAAAGTTGACACAAAACCAAGAAATTCAATCGTCCTGTGATAATATACAAGAAACAAAAATGAAATAAAAACAATCCCAAATAGATCATCCAAGGTAAATTCAACTCAACAATAACCAACTATGATTTCTATTCAAAGCATAACACAAAATCATACAATTAATTTAACTAATATACAAATGCAAATTAAAACTGATTAAACAAATAAGTAACTAAATCAAAAGAACATAATGTTTATTTAATAATATAGATGAAGACACCGTTTCTTCTAAATCGGGCCCAAACCATTGGAATCAAAATTTCTTATAAAATGAATCAGTACAAAACATTAACTTTGGATAAAAAAAGCTTTCATTGAATTACAGAAGATCGATTATAGTCAATGTCTTTGCAAGTTCATGATCTATGTCAAAACTATTATAGTTGAACAACCTATTTTGAGGCTCAATTCCTAATCTTTATACTGTGACTATAGAAGATAAGAAAAATACATCTATTTTTCATAAAGAGAAATCCTAAGAATCTAAATATTTTGAGGATGCTCATTTAAGTTACAAGAAGTATTAATATTTCCAAGATAACAAAGTTAGGGTCTTGTCCTTAACCAATTTGTTCCAAATAGGAATCAACTTCGTTTAGTTAACCATAATTGGTCAGAACAACATCACGAGATTTTATCTTCTAATATCAATCCAGGAAACAACATCAGGTTCCAACTTATCGCTAAATCCTTATTCCAAATAAGGATCCAACCGTAAGAAAATAACGCTTTTTGATCAAATCAATTTATCAAAGAAATATAATAATAAAATTGCATTAAATACTTTGGGAATCTATATTACGTACATTATCATATCCTAAAAGAAATAAAAGCTCAAGAAAATAATTTAAAAACTAGGAAATAGGGTAAATAAATTATAAGAATTATCAGGCCCAACACAACCCTATAGTGATGAAGAATCTAGAAAATGCATTTTTATTATTAGAATATCAATTACATGATTTAGAGGCATGTGAGCACGAGGGATTCACTTGGGTAGAAATACCATACCATGTGGTTTCATATTGGGGGATATATATTGAGGAGAAATGAAATAATATATTGGGGGATATATAAGGGGGGGTAAAGGGTTTTTATATTGGCAGGTATAAAAAATTGAGTTCGAAGTTAATGGAAAAATATAAAGGGGTATAAAAAATGTTAATGAAAAAATATATACCTACAATATCTAGAGAGAGCAGGGGTTTTTTTAAATTGGGAAGGTGTATTGGGTTTGTACTGGTAGGGGGTTAAATAATGCGAATTTTAGAGGTATTTTTCAATATATATTCAAATTAAGGGTGCTGTTTAATATGCCACGAACGTGTGTGATATGTGAGAAGTTCATTTTCTGAAACCCCCGTGCTTGTGAGCAGGTTTCAATGATTATTAGTATATGGAATCTACACAGTTTGAGATGATATTTATGTGATCATATTTATGAGTAGGTTAGAATAGATTTTGGACAAATAAAGACGAGGAAATTACAACAATATGATAGCATAAGTTTACTTTACTTGTTAAATTATATATTTGAATAAAAAATGGATATAGTTTGAAATATTTGGGAAGAGGTCCATAGGAAGTTGAACAAGGAGGTGGGATCCTCCATTAAGGTTTTTAACTCAATCAAGTTGGAGCCTAAAACAAGTTAAAACTTGCATATTACTAACATTGGTGTCTTAATCAAGTCGAATCTTTCTCATCTCTGAGGTTGGTGCCTCAATAAAATTGTAGCCTACAATGAGTTGATGTTTACACAATTTTTAGGTTGGTGCCTCAATCAAGTTATATCATATTGCAAGTATCAACTTCCATATCTTGGGTGTGGGTGCCTTCAGTAGGTCAGAGCATATAAAAATATGTAATGAATTGAATAAGACAAAAAAATAATTTGTGGTTTTTTCCATATTATGGGTTTCTGCATAAAAAAATTGTCTCCTTATGTTGATGTGATGATAGATTCATGATGCATTTTTCTCTTTATTGATATGTTGCAGATGGTTATGATTCATTAATACATAATTGTTTATTGATAAAATTCTGAACTAGTAAAATACCTACAACATAGATTTAACCCTTCCCCTTCTCATTTCAATCTTCAGTCCAAAAATTTGCAGGTATTATTTGTACATGTCTAAAACCTACACTGAAAATACTCATCCATAGTGCTAAGGGCTTTGAGCCCTTAGCACACTAGCTACTATAGGTTTTGTGGTGAAAATGCGTCGAAATATGCTCATATCTTGATATCTAGGTGAATAAGCTCTGTAAACTGATAGGAATATTGACAACACTTGAAAGATAATTTTCTCATCGTCCATACTCGGAAGGATAAGGATTTGCAATATTTTATAGTGTTAATTTTTTATGGTTTTTCCTGCATTCCTGATAAAACGTTAGTTTATTGTGTTTCAAGACTTCTTACGCCCTCTATCATGATATGAGTTAAAATGTATGTCAATATGGAAATTTGAGGTTCAACTCTCATCCACTATATCGATATAAGAGAGTCCCTTGTCACATTGTATGTATATGATGTGAAGTTAAGGTGCATGAATGCTAAACTTTTGAAAAAGTTGGACTGAAGGGAGTTTATAAAGGTTAAGGCATAATATAGGTGAAAATTAGGTGCTCAATTGTATAATTTCCTATAAAATAAATCTTTGTGGTAGTTACTAAATTTACAAGAAATGAATTTCTTGACTCGAAAAAATATAAGTCTTAGTTAGTGAAAGTAAAGGGAGTGCCATTTGTAAAGCTCTGGTGAAGGAAGATCCAAAACATATATGAGTTGCATTGTTCAGACATAAATCTATCATTGGGTGGAAGGAAGCACCTATCTCATAGCTAATGAATTGTGAGTCAGAGGAAATGAGGTGACTACACAGAATTGCAAAAGAGCATATCAAAACTAGAGAAAATAATATTAAAGATATGAGAAGAATGAGATGACTACAATAATCGAGTAGAGTGGACCAAAGAAGAGAATATTAAAGATCGAAGAGGAAAGAGATGACTTCATTATTTTAGGAGTAGAATGGACCAAAAAATTAAAAAAAAAATTAAAAAAATTAAAGATTAGAGAAAGGAAAGAGTGAGTGAAAATAATTAAAGAAGAGTAAAGTTGACTAGAAAAGAGTATATTGTAGATAAAATATGAGAGTTGATTGGAGTCTCTTGTATGTTGGTACTTATAAAGAAGAAGAGGGGATTTGTGCCTCCTTTATGTTGGTGCCTACAAAGCAATAGAGGGATTGACATCTCTTATAAGTTATAGGTTGGTGCCTACAAAGCAATATAGGGCATTGGTATCTCTTGTAGGTTAGTGCCGAGAAAGGTCAATCAATTAAAGTAAGTTTTGCGATTTTCTCCTTGAAAGATTTCCATGTATATCCTACATTATTTTTCTTCTTAAAACATTGATATTTTATTGTGCTTGAATGTTTTAAATAAGTGAAAATTATATTATACTAGTTCAACCTCTTTCAATATAAAAAAGAATCCAAGACTAATACATACATGCATACATACACACATATATACATATACATACATCTCATATATATTATAAATAATATAACATATATTAACATTTAATAAATACATAAGAAACCCTTATTATATTAAATCCTATAATACCCCAAATAAATCTTTTAACTTTAATGAATATTAATTATATTATCTTCATGGAACTTCCCTAAAGCTAAATTTCCTCTCCCATGGAAATGAAAAAAAATAAAAATTAAACAGATAAACTAGCAAATATCATTTACTAAACAAAAGAAAAATTGTTATTATGTTTGTGAAGCACTAATTTTAGAACTACATTCAACATCACTTCAACTTTTTTTATTGGCTTAAAAGTAGAAACATTAACAAACAATTTAACCAAGAAGATAAGCTGGGAATCAAATGTATATATTTTGTCGTATGGGCCCTTACTGTACGCATATCATAACCAAGAAGATAAGCTGGGAATCAAATGAAGATGAACAAAATAAGATGATAGAGTTTAATGTATTATTTCGCATATGGAGAGTGTCTTAAGTCAAGAGAAAACAAAGAAGGGTCACCATCCATCACCCATGACGAATGAAAGGCTATTTTCTTCCTCCTATTGTGTTTTATTACATACTTTTTTTACAAATATATGTAATAGAATGTGAGGCTATTTTCCTCCTACTGTGATTTTTTACAAATATATGTAACACAATTAAGGTTAATAATTGTAGTAGCATATAAATACACTAGCCTGAAAATTCATTTTTTTACAAATATATACAAAGCAATTAAGATTAACTAATAAAAGTAGTAGCATATAAATAAACTAACCTAAAAATTCATTTTGAATGGAGCAAGAAGATCGTTATTCACTTTTATGATCTACCCCTCGTACATCTTTAATATATAAAAGCATAAGCCACAAATAGTATAATAACGAGCAAAGATGACTTTTAAAAATAATAATAAAAATCTTATTACTCTTTTAAAACCAACTTTTCTTTTGACTTTTAAATCATTTTCTTTTATATATATATATAAAAAGAAAACCCATTCCAAGTAATTACCAAAAAGAGAGAATCATTTTTTTTTTTTAGGTTTTGCACGAAAAGAGGACCTCTGCGTGCTGCTGCCTCCAGCTGCGATTCTCTGCGCGGCCTGTGGCTGGGCTCTGCCCGCTCGGTCGTTTCTGCCTTTGCCCCAGGTCCTCCTGACCTCTGGGCCTCTCGGTTCTGCTAGGCTCCCTTCTTTCCACCTGCCCTGCTTCAAGATCTCGCTGAGCCTCTCGATCTCTTGTCAGATCTACTTGGGTCTGTGCCCTTGGGGTTTCTGCTTGCAGGGACTATTTGGATTCTCCTTCATCCTGGCCTTGAGATGCCTCGTTCCTTTGCTTGGTGTAGATTGGGTTTGCCGTTTTGATCTTCTTGCCATGGAGGCCCAAGGCTCGCCCACCGGTCCCTCGCAAGCCGCTCTCCCGGAAGCTGAAGCAACCTTCTCCTCTCTTCTTGCTTCGCTGCCCAAAAAGAAGAAATTTGAAGCTACTAATTTCGTCAAAAGGCTCGACGATGTTCCGGAGGTAAACCTCCCTCCTGAGGGTCCGATCAAGGTCGCTTTGTCCCTGGAAAATCGGGCCCTGGTGGGTCAATTCACGGGCCTTTGGCCCTCACCAAGATCCACAGAAAACGGGGTCGTTAAGAACTGGGTTCCGCTGATCAAAAATAAAGTCACCTCTTATTTTCTGGGTAGAGGCTTTTTTCTGTTCGATTTCAACACCAAGGAGGATAAGGACCTGATCTTCAGGAATGGGCCCTATTTCATGGGACCTCAGGGCCTCTACCTTAACAAATGGACCCCCGATTTCGATCTGGCTGTGGATGTCCCAACGGCAGTCCCTGTCTGGGTTCGGCTCCCCAATCTACCAGTGCACTGTTGGAACTAGGAGTCCCTCAAGCACATTGGAGATACTCTGGGAAAATTCATTGACAGAGCAAACAACAATGATCAGTATGATTGCGCTCGAATCTGTGTCGAGGTGTACTTAGAGGTGGGGCTTCCGGAGGCCATTAAATTAAAGGTGGGCAGTTGAACGCATGTGCAAGTGTTGGACTATGAGAAACTCCCCTTCAAATGTCGCAAATGTCACATATATGGCCATTTTTCAAGAGGGTGCCTGAACAAAGGGGAAGCTGAGAAAGGAAAGGAAGAGGGCTGGAACCAGGTCAAGAGGCCAAAGACATCTCACAAGAAATCTGGGGTTCATGGACCCCAGCCTGCCTCCATCCAGAATGTTCCCCCGCCAAAAAGCCAAGAAAATGGGTATGAGGTCTTAAGCTCTGCTGAAGAGACTCCTCAGGAGGAAGATAGGCAAGATCAACCTTTAGAAAAAATGCCTTCAGCAGAAACAAGACCTGAAGAAAGCGTCACGGCAAGAAACAAGGATAAGTAAACAGAAGCCTCCGAGGAGGAACATGACTCGGAGGAATCTGAGGAGGATGGAGAAATAGGAGATACGCAGATATCGTTCAGAAGATCTGCAAGGGGCTGCAAATCTGCTAGAGAAAAGAGAGATCAGGAAACTTACAAAGACAAGCTTCAGGGTAGTCAGCCAACTCTGGAGAAACTTCTTGGCAAAAATCCGAAGATGGTAAAAAACCAAGGGCAGGGTTCCAAGGGAGCCCATCATCATAAAAATAAATGATGAAGATTGTCTCCTGGAACTGTAGAGGAATGGGGAGAAAATTGAAAGAAGAAGCAACGATAAGCCTTATAAGAAGAGAAGCTCCAGACATTCTTCTGATTCAGGAGACCAAAATGGAGGACAAGGAGTTTCTCCAAATCAGTAAAAAATTTTGGAAGGGTAGCAGCGGACATGCAGTTTCAGCACGGGGAGCATCTGGGGGACTGGGCTCCCTTTGGAACCCTCTCAAGTTCAGATTGGTCACCGTGCTGCACAACACCCACTGGCTATTTTTGAAGCTCCAGCCTTTAAACTCGAGGGTGGCAGTCAGTCTTTTCAATGTCTATGTTCCAACAAATATAGGGGAGAAAAGGGAGTGTTGGGACTCCATCAGACATCTGTCGGAGTCAGAAAATTTGGAAAACATCATTGTTGCAGGTGATCTTAACCTCACCTTGCGCATGGAGGAAAAGCGAGGAGGCACAATCGTAAGGGACCCTGCAAGGGAATGGGTGGAAGACCTCATGCAGGATTGGGATCTACTTGACATCCCTCCAACAAATGGTAAGTATACCTGGTCTAACAAAAGAATAGGTCCTGGTCACATTGCTGCTAGACTTGATAGATGTTTGGTTCAGAGTTCCTTTCTTTTGCTGGGCTTAGATTTCAGATTGCATATCCTCCCATGCAGTGTTTCTAACCATAAGCCCATCTTGCTTCAGATGCTGGGCCACAAAGATCTTAGCCCCATCCCCTTCAGATTCAACCCTCTTTGGGTCAAAGAACCTGAGTTCCTGAACTTGGTTCATGACTGCTGGAAACTGCCAGTGAAAGGTTCCCCTTTCTTCATTTGGGAAGAAAAACTTAGAAGACTAAAAACGGTGCTTAAATCTTGGGCCAAAGCTCTTCCCTCTCCTGCAAAAGACAGAAAGCAGGCTCAAGATAATCTTGCCCAACACCATGCCCAATGTGAAGATGCAGAAATCACTAAAGAATTTCTAGATAAGGAAGCTGAGCTCCAGCAAATCTGCCACAAAGCTTGCCTTTCGGAGGAAGAGCATTGGAGACTAAAGTCTAGGACCTTATGGCTTAAAGCAGGAGACAGAAATTCGGCCTTCTTCCACAAGCAAGCTCAAGCCAGAAAGAGCTTCAATTCTATTGCAGAAATCAAAGATAGCAATTTGACACACAAGGACTTTGATAGCATAAAGAGAGCAACTTTCAACCACTTTCAAAACCTGTATAGAGAAGAGGGCGTGACGGACCCAAACTCCAAATTCTTGGAGGCGGTTCCCCCTAGGATCTCACCTTCAATGAATCAGCAACTTGAAGCAAAGATCTCTATTCAGGAAATAAAGGATGCCCTCTCAGACATGGAGCCTGACAAAGCCCCAGGCCCGAATGGTTTTACAGCAAGATTTCTTCAAACCTGCTGGCAGATTGTGGAGAAAGACCTCTACAAAATGATTTTGAAATCACAAGACTGCCAGAAAATTGGGGGCAGCACCGATTCAGCTTTTCTTGCCCTCATACCCAAGGAAAAGGGTGCTAAAGAATTTAATCGGTTCCGCCCCATCTCTCTTTGTAATATTGGATACAAATTAATCACAAAGGTTATTGCCAATAGACTTAAAGTTATTCTTCCAACCATCATCCCGGAGAACCAAGGTGGATTTGTTCAGGGGAGACAGCTCACTGACAACTTCATCCTAGTGCAAGAGGTGATTCACTCGAGCCAGCTTCGCAAAGAGAAAGGTATGGTTATCAAACTAGATCTGGCTAATGCTTTCGATCGGGTCAGACTTAGCTTTCTTTGGGAAGTCTTGAAAAAATTTGGCTTTGGAATGGGCTTTCTAAAATGGATCTGTGCTTGTATTGCTGATCCTTGGATCGCCCCCCTGGTGAATGGGAGAGCAGCTGGTTTTTTTAAAGCTTCAAGAGGGCTTAGGCAGGGTTTCCCCCTCTCTCCGCTCCTCTTCGTCCTTCATGTTTATGTCCTGAGTTTCTACCTGGATCAGAAAATGGTTGAGCAAGAGATCTTGGGGCTCAATATAGCCAGAGGGGTCAAAAATGTTAATCACACCCTCTTTGCGAATGATACCCTCTTGTTAGGGGTTGCCTCTGCCAGATCTGCTCTTAGATTCAATGAGGTATTGGATGACTACAGTGAAGCTACAGGTAGCAGTTTAAACAATGGTAAGTGCAAAGCTTTTTGCTGGAACATCTCAGCTCCCACCCTTTCTGCCATCTCAAGAATTATGGGCTTTACTGCCACTCTCAACTGGTCCTCCTTTTCTTATTTGGGCCTTCCCATCTTTCGCAAATTGGCATACAGCAGAGATTGGATTCCTCTGTTGGACAAGTTCAAGGCCAAAATTCAAGCTTGGGGATTCTCTTGGTTAAATCTAGCCGGCAAAATTGTTCTCATCAAATATGTTCTTAGCAGTCTCCCCATTTTTCAATTCTCTGTAATTCTAGCCCCTTCAGGCATCATAAAAAAAATGGAAGCCTTCATTCGCAAGTTCTTCTGGAAAGGGGGCAATCACAATGACAGGAAAATCCCATTAGTCAGTTGGGAGAAAATCTGAAAGCCCCAGAGTGAAGGAGGCCTCAATTTCAAAGATCTTAGCCTCCAAAACATAGCTATGGGAGCCAAGATCTTCTGGAGAATCATTGGTCCAAATCCAGGTTGGGCGCAAAAATCCCTATGGAGGAAATATTTCATGGGAAAGAGGAAGAGATGTCTAGACGCCCTCCTACCCTCCTCAGGTTCGCAGTTGATCAAGCTCTGTCATAAAGCAGCCCCTTTAATCAGAGACAAAGCGTATTGGATCCCTGGAAACGGCAAAGAAATTAAAATTTGGGATGACAGCATTATGATGCACCCTCCTCCATCGTCCCAATGCTCTCTGCAAGCGCTGTGTTTGTGGTTGGACAACGCTGAATGCACCACTCTTTGGGACATTTCACAATGGGAAGGAAGACATTGGCAGCGATGGAGGCTCCCTCCCGTCCCTCCTGTGTTGTCCCAAGCTCGAGATATTTTCCTTTCTTTATTAAATGGTATGGCACCTCTGCGCATGGGTAAGAAGGATGCCCGAGGATGGGGAGCCGCCCCAGGGCTTTACACGGTTGCACAAGGATACAAATGCCTTCATGATCGCCCTAACGTCCCTCCTAATCCTACAGTCTGGAACGGGATCTGGAATCGCAAAACCATGCCTAAGGTCGACTCTTTCTGTTGGCTGTTATGCCACAGAGGGATTTTAACTGCAGATAGATTGAAGAAGAAAGGATTTCACGGTCCCTCTCGATGCTACTTATGCTGTGATTATGAGGAGAACACTCAGCATATTATTTTGGACTGCAACTTTTCAAGAGATATCTGGCATGGCCTTCTGAGCTTCTGGAATTCTGAATTCACCTTACCCACATCCATATCTGATCTTTTTGCAAACTGGCGGAATTCCTACCCAGGATCGCTTCCAAAAAATGAGAGTTTCACAGCTGCATGGCTCTCTTTTCCGAAATTTTCTTGCTGGCAGATATGGCTTGAGCGCAACAGAAGAGTTTTCAGATATGAAAGTCTAAATGCTCAGTTCATCATCACCAAAATAAAATGCCTTTGGAAAGAAAGTCTGGGGGATCATTTTCCGGATCTAAATCTAAGTCAGCAAGACTTAGAATGGGGTGCCTTGATGGACCTCCATTTCTCTAGTGAAATAAGGCATTACAAGGCCACAAAAGAGTGGCAATTCAGAGGGAAGGAGAATGATCTCTCGGATCTTCTCCTCAGGCATTCCAGATTCTCTTTATTCTTCGATGGAGCAGTGAAAGGCAATCCTGGTTTGGCTGGGGCAGGAGGAATTATTAAAAATAAAGAGGGTATTACTGTGGCAAAGTTCGCTTGGGGTTTAGGGCATTCTACCAGCATGCAAGCTGAAGCCTTGGCTCTTCTGCAAGGTCTCAAGCAAGAAAAGGCTTTCGGTCTTTCAGATATCAGTATCATAGGAGAATCTCAATCCATTATCAAAATTCTAGTGGAGGATTCCTCTCCTGCAGACATTAGACTGACAAGAGCAATTTCAAGAACCAGAAATTTGGTGAAATCCTTCCGGACTGCTTCCTTCCTTCATGTTTTGAGGGAAAATAATAAAGTTGCTGACTTGGAAGCCAACAGGGCAGTTTCACTTCCAGCTGGCTGTCTCTTGGCAGATGGAATTGAGAATTGGGACCCCATTCCATAAAGTTTGTCATGTTTTTTCTGCATTTTTCTGAAACAGTTTGTTTGTCTCTTTAAGATAGGGAAAATAACGGAGATAGACTCGATAGTCTCGAGTAAATCTTGCAGTTTTCCAAGTTTAGGGGCCTGTGATCAGTTATTGAAAGAAAGGTTAAGGGCTATGCCCGATCAAATGTATCCGGTGAAAGGCATTTTGGCCAAATTCTAATATAAACCATAACTGTTCTTGTTAAAAAAAAAAAAAATTACCAAAAAGAGAGGATTAAAAACAACATCAATGTTGTTTGTTTTGATAAAAAACAAAATAACTAAATCAACATATTAAATGATAAAATAATAAACATAATTATAATAATAATTACACCAAATGTGTTATATTGTAGGGTTTTTGGTTGCGATACTGTTGAGATTCATCGTTCCTGAAAGAATCTCAATAGTGTCGTGCGGAAATAGCTCCCCATCACTCAATTACCTTCAGACTCCCACTGTGGCTACGAGATGAAGAAGTGGATAGACATCCAGGAGAATAAAATGATTCCTTGTCAGACGAATCAGTGGATTTATAAGGACGAAGTCTCTTTGCCAGGGGAGGAAGAGGCTCAATTTCAGGGCTTCGTCTGAGAAATCGATCTTCAATCTCTTTGTCATTGGGCATGCTGAATTTGGTATTGGGATTGTGGGTTTCGGCCATGTTTTGGCTGTGGGTATGGGCATTGTCCATGTGGGTATCTCCATCTCCATTAGAAGTTCTGTTTCCAAAAGGCTCAACTGTGCCCAGATACAGAACGTCCGATCCACCATTGGTAGCCACCTTGGTCACAGGACTAGGCTCCTGGAAAACCCTGGGATTGCGTGGATTCCCAACACTTGTAAGTGGCATGTCTTCCGCAAACTTGTCCGAACCCCATTGATCACTATCACACCGCTTATGTAAGACAAACAACAATGCACACAGAGCAACAATCATAGAGAGGCTCACCAGAGTCGTTGCAACAATTGGAGTCTGATGAAGAAGACAGACATTTGCAGGTTCAAAAAGAAGTGGAAGAAACAATACCTGAAGATGAAGAGGAAGATTACAAAGACCTATACCACGACATCGATGTGGGTTTCTTTAACCCTCTGGACCTGGAAGTCGACCCGAACCCATTTCCAGCTTCAGAGACTCGAACCGCAGTCGTTGAATCCCCTCGGCTCGACCCACCGAAAGATTACCAGGAAGAAAAAGATGGGCAGCAAGGTTTTGGAGCCCTCACACAGAGAGTCGAGCAAGAGTTGAACACGGGACCTGCCAGGATCTCAGCTTCAGTGGCCACCTCGACTCCCAACCGGAGAGGGAATTCTGATTACGTGGAACGAGATTCTGTAGAGAACAGCGACATCAATGGGGTGCTATTCGTAGGGAACCTGCAATGGTGGACCACCGATTCTGAGATGGAAATGACGTTATCTGAATACGAGAAGGTTGAAATCATCAATTTTTCCGTGGAGAAAGCCTCCGGTAAGTCTAAAGGGTCTTCTGAAGTTCAGTTTTATGATTATGCATGTGCTTGCGCTTGTAAAGAGGGTATGAATGGTAGGGTTTTTAATGGGAAGTTGTGTGTGGCCACCTTTAAAAATTCAAGTAAACCTAGACAAATGCGGGATGGAAAGGTACACAGGGGGAAGCGTGGGAATCACCAGGATCCACAGTCTAGGATAATTATGGATGATAGTGGTGGTGGTGGTGGCCAATTAGGAAGTGTAGGTGGTAGAGTAGGTAGTGGTGGGGAAGGCGGTCGCGGGCGGCATTATGGACAACCGGGCAGAGGTCCAGGTGGGCATGGAGGCCAAGGCCAGGGGCAAGGTGGATAGGGCAGGGGCCAAGGTGGACAGGACAAGGGCAGGGCTGGGAAAGGCATGGGAGGTGGTCCGGGTAGTGTTAATGGAGGAGAGCAGTATGGGCAGGTGTATCTCGGTCCAATTGGAGGAGGGACAATGCGGCCATCGATAAGGAATCAGGGATTTGATCTAACTTTCAGCGGACATATGGGTAGGGGAGGATGAGGAGGGGTTGGTTATGTGGGCTTTATTGCTCAAGGTTCGCATGCTCCACCTCATTTTCCAGCACTTGTTCATTCCTTTTCGCCAGTTGCATCGGTCGGTATGGGCGGTATGGCTCCCCATGTCAATACAGTTTTCTTTGGTCAAGGAATTAGTGGCAATGGAATAGGAATGGTTCCTAGTGGCAGTGGAATGGAGGGCCATCATGGAGGGATGTGGACAGATTCTAGATGGGGAGGAGATGGGCATGGTAGAAGAATGAGTGAATCAGGCTATGGAGAGGGTGTGGGATCGGAGCATGCTCATGATGAGAAAAACTACGAGAGAGGAGGGAAGTCCAGTGTTCAACGGAATAAAGACCGCAACATTGAAGATGATCGAATGGGTCGTCCTGAAAAGAGATACTGGAATAGCGGGGAAGAAGACTGGAATGTGGGAAGGGATAGGTATAGGGAGAATGAGAGAGATGGATATTAGGACCATCGAGAGAGGGGGCGTAATCAGGAAAGCGAAAGGACTTCGAGGTCAAGAGGCAGGCCCCATGCTATGGAAGAAGCAAACCTGGATGTCTTTTCTTCAGAAGCAGAGTATGCAAAGTGGCAACACTAGGGGCATGAAAGCATTCCACAATATTTGTGCGACATGTGGTATTCTTTTTGGAGATTTTTGCTGCATAGCTAGAAAAACATGAGATTTGTGAATCTTCTAAAGTAGATTGCAGTAATGTTTGGCTATAATCCAACAAAAGTAAGTTTCATATATATCATGTACAGTAGGCATCTTAAGTTTATATGCTTATTACTGTTTTTAAGTAGGTTTTTAAAGTATCATCTCAAAGTTACCAGGGCCATTTTTATGCCATTGGCTAATTATTTATGAGTGCTGTTAAGCTCCTTGACTTATTGTAGGGTGTGAATTTATGCATACCTTTCATGTTTTGACCGCACATCTTTGATGTTTCAGATCACTTGGTTTACAATGCCTCTCCATTGCTACTAAAGGAACTACCTAAAGACTAATAACATGATAACGTGATCAAGATAGATAAAACTACATTGTAGTAATTGTTCATTGCATATAGTTGAATAATGCGGTTTTTTCATTTTCCACAAATAGGTGTGGCTTGCTACCTTTGTTTTGTCATTGGTAAAAATATCTTGAAAAGACGTGCAAATGATTTTTCACTAGAGATTTAGGAAGCATATACCGGTCTTTTAGAAACACAAGAGCTTGTGGAATATTTCTTGATGCCTTTGTAAGCTTGCTTTTGTATTTACAATGTTTGCAATGATCATATTTTCTTTTGAAGCTAAGAAAATGTTATTTGATAATATAATCTCATCTCTACATTTTTCATTCAATATATGATAATATTTGGAGGTTTGAACCATATCTGCAGTCATAAAGTGGACTTTTTTCTGATATAATGTTGAATTTATGTAGTCTATGTTAGATAATAGTACCATGGAGGTAGTAAATGATTATTCACTAATTGTGCAATAACAAGAGGCAGGCACTAGCACTTTTCTTTTTGGCTACATAGCGTTTTTCTCTTCTAGAATTTGATTTTGGTAAAATCTTAAATGACATAAGAATTTCCTTTGAACAACTTTTATCACTTCTAGATTTGTTATTCCCATTTCACACTTGATACTAGTTTTAATTATGCTTATCGTACAGGTAAATTGTAATTTGTAAAGTTTGTTCTTTTTTAATTGCTTTATTAAAGTGCTTCTTTAGGAGTATTTTGGAGGATGTTATTCTTGTTGTTGAAGCAAACACTCAGCCTTTTGAGATCATTTTTTTCCATATCATATTTTTATTAGTTTTAATTTCTTGTATGTTCTATGGGAATACTATATTCTATTAATAATTAGTATGTGTGTGAGTCCATGCATAAATACATGCATTTTCTATGTATTTTGCATATATGAAGATTGATGTAGAATATATTGTCTCATCTTTCTGGTCTGCACACGTCTGTAATATGGATATATACACAAGTGTTTTGCAAATACAATTTTAGAAATTTAGGAAATGGGCTGATAAAATAGATGGACTAAAAATAATGGTCTGTTAACTTTCCCCCAGCTTGTCATCTTTCTTCTAAAAAATTCTAGATAGACTGCAGTGAATATGAGGCAACAATAGAAACAAAATATTGCTTGGGCCTAGCAACAAAAATGTTTTATTAGCCAGGGAAATCATAGATGGACCAACAATAATGGCCTCTTTCTCCCAGCGCATCATCCTTCTCCTAAAAGAAGCTATATAGACCACAGTTATTAGGAGGTAACAATAGAAACCAAATTTCTCTTGTGCCTCGCAACAAAAGTGTTTTATTATCGAGGGAAAGGTTGTGCAGAAAGCAAACCAAAAACATATGCAGGGCCCAAGAAAGAAGTCACCACAAGCTCTCAAGTTCTCGGTGTGAAAGGAATTTCCATTCAACATACCTTCTTGCCACCTCCTTTTTGAAATTTCCGAAGGGAAGCCTTAAAACTACATTTCGTGTGTGCATGCTGCACCTGCATGTTTATCGACCTAAAATGAAATTAGTAAAATCTGAAATTTTGCCTCCTTAAAATGACAAATCAACTCCACTAAAAGTCATGTTGGTTGGCCCCCCTAGAGGCACCCATTCGACCCCGTATGATGAATATATATATATAAAAGAAAGAAAGAAAGAAAGAAAGTATTTTTAATGTCTGCGAGGCTAAAAATAGCCTATAGGACTGTCTAAAGATCCTATTTTACAGGTTGTTACGTGAAAATCCCTCATGGGAGTAAATCCTTCCAACTCTCGCTTTCAACTTTCTCTTCCAAAACTGGTTTCACGTTAACTTTCACATAACGGGCGTTAAGATTTTGACATTCTGTCAAGTCATGTCCATTAGTGTTGACTATACTAATGGGTTAAATAAATCCAAGGTGACAAACTATGGTAGAATCTACCTCTGACGGTGCACTTTCACTCAGGCTTATTTTCTTTATTTTAATCTTAACTTTCTTTAATTACACCAAAGGTGTTATATTGTGGGGTTTTTTTTTGTGACACTGTTGAGATTCATCGTTCCTGACAAAATCTGAACAGTGTTGTGTAGCAATAACTCCCCATCACTCAATTACCTTCAGACGCGCAGTTTCTGATTCTCTTCATAGCTATCCATGGACCATCGAGGAGCGTTCCCCTGTACACCGTGGAAAAACCCCCTTGGCTGATGATATTGGCCTCGTTGAAACTCTCAGTGGCATCCTTGATCAGTCCAATATGGAACCACACTGCTCCGACGTTGAGTTTCATAGCTCCCTTCAGAAGTTACACCTGCGTGATGCGATGAGGTTTGGACGAAAGGCAAGCGGAGGATACACTCAACAATATTTCTGTTCATGGGGCGAGATGAAGAGGCTCTTCCACGCCTCGGTTCGCTCTTATGTGCATGACAGGGAGGCCACGGCTTCGACTCCCGTGGATGTGAAAGAATACCCTCGCTCTTGTGTTTTTATAGTCAACATGCCTGGTCTTAAATCCCACGACATTAAGGTTCAAGTGGAAAACGAAAACATTCTGCACATTAGTGGCGAGTAGAAGAGGAACGAGAAGGAAGAAGAAGGGGGAGTTAAATATATCCGCATGGAGCGCAGAGTGGGAAAGTTCATGAGGAAATTCACCTTGCCTGCTGACTACACCCTGGAGGCCATCTCTGCTGTGTGTCAGGATGGAGTGCTGACCGTCACCGTTCCCAAGCTTCCCCACCGGAGCCGAAGAAACCTAGGACGATTGAAGTCAAAATCAGATAAATCATCCGCTCTATATGCACAGATCGAAATATTTGGTGAATGTTGTAGGGTTTTGTTGCCTATGCTTAGCTAGATGTTGCACGTTTTTTGTTCTAGGCTGGAGAAATGTGTAATGCTCTGCATTCTATTTTTTCAACCTAGGGCGCATGAATACAGATTTTTGGAATTTCTGAAAAGAACTTCAAACTTGCCTCACTGGTCAAGTTCTTTTTATGCTCGCCATTATGTTGGTGACGTATCTCCACTCTTCTTACAGGCGCCCAGTTCTAAGAGGTCACCTTTGCAGCCTGAGTCCAGGGAATTATTGTTCACTTTGTGAATCCAGTCCTGCTTGGTCTCCAGACAAGAGACGATAGAGGCATTACTGGAAAACTCGAATATGGATGCATCTTTCAAATACTGAGCAAATCCTACATTGATCAGACTCCGCAATTTCTAGCAGCAATTGGCTTTAACTTGAACTTGTGCCATGGATCGCCATTGATCTAAGATCAATGGAAATTACGCTTTTTAATCTGCATAGGAGTTAACACAAAATCCACTCCTTCGGTGTACCTTTGCACCCTTAGGGGCAAATGCTAGTTAAATCTTTATAGTACACTGCATATTCTATATTCCGTATATGAGGAATTACTCAATAGTAACGAATTCCAACTTAACCACATAGTCATTGTAATTATTTGCATGTGACTCTCTAAGAAATAAGATCTCAATTGAAACCAAAATTAAGTAATGATGAAATAACAAAAATTAACGTTTAAGGATTGGATCACAAACGTTTAAAACAACCCGAACAGAAAAATGAAAATGGTGAGTCAGATAATTTCTAGGTTGCTGGTTGGGTTATTTAGTTTATATATATATATATATATATATATATATATATATATATATATATATATATATATATAAAATGGGTCAAGTAATTTTATAGGTTGTTGGTTGGGTTTATTATATTTTAATTAAATATATTTTTTGTAAGTTTGGTAACATTATATTTTTCATGTTCAATATATCACTTTGATTGAGACAGGGAATTGAATGAGTGACTTCATATGAAAGAGTATCTTAATTGAACCAGTAACTTCATATCAAATGGTGTGTTAACACATATCTAGATCATTGTTTATCCAAAGTCATATAAACATTTTTTAATCAAACATTATATTTACATAAAAGAGTGATTTTCCATCATTTTATTTTACTAGAAATTTACTAAAAGAAAAATATAAGAGTAGCTATTTTCTAACTTCTAATTGATTTCCATCATTTTATTTTACTAGAAATTTACTAAAAGAAAAATATAAGAGTAGCTATTTTCTAACTTCTAATTGATTTGGTTAGATGTATAAAAGGAGAAGAAAATAATCAGTGAGTAATTATTTACCTCATTTCATAGCTCTCAAGATAAGGAATGTGAAATATTTAAATGTGGAGTTAAAAATTGCATATATAATGTAAAAGTTCTAGATATGATATTGAATATTATAGATTTAATGTTAAAGATGTAAATATGATTTTGAGAGTTTCAAAAATTTAAATTTGATATTGAAAATTTTCTGATTTAAAGCTAGTAAATTACAAATAATTTAATGTTGAATTTTGTACATCAAATGATAATAAATACGAATCATTTAACCAAAATACAAATGAGAGTTCATAGATGCATCAATTTTTTCCATTTCAAAAGGAATGCAAAATGTGCCTAGGATTCCATGAAGAGAATATCATTCTATAGTAGTCATTTTATATCGGTGTTCCGCGTCACAACCAGGACCGGTTGAACCTCTAAAATGTCCTTTTTTTGACAAATCCTTTACCTTTTCTTTCATCCATTTTACATACATTTTCACTTCATTTATGAATTATAGGTATCCGAGGTCATGCAAAAGTACAATAAAAGGTATCATCCACTCTTAGCTCGCAGTCTATGATTTCTTTGTGAAATTGACTAAAACTTTGTTATAGCTACCAAAAGATGCATATTTCGTATCTAACTAGCATTTCTGCAGCCAAAACCAATGCTGAATAGATTCACTTGAGTTTCAAGACAAACAGGACATATGGACATCTACCAAATGTCAACGACTTGGACATACACCTATTGGGTGAAGCTGGACATATACAAGATATGTGAATCTTATTGGCCAAACCAGGAGTCAAACATGGCTATGGAATGTTTTTCTCACGCAGACACTCAAGGAGTCAAACTTATCATCAAGCGAGAGTGGATAAGTCAAACGAGAAACATATGGACTTTAGAGTTTTAATTTATGACGGTTCAATCAAAATATCTCGCATGATTCTCCTAGCGAATGATGAGAGTAAACTTTCTCCTTTGATTTTAAATCCTACATGTCGAATGAAAGACTTACTTCTCGAAATTAATCTCTTGAAATTGTTAGTTCATGAAACATTAAAAATTTATTCGATATAGAAGAGAATAGTATGAAATATCAAGTTTGGAATTATGGTTATTGTCTACCGAGAAGATTCAGTTTTAAAGTTAATTTAATTACTCTATCTTATGGTGCAATTGTGAATGCATTGGTGACTTAATTCAGTGATATGATTTTTTATTTCTTCGTGCTCACCAGGAAGGTCCCATGTGGAGTTGTGAGAAAGTGTATTTGTTGTCCTTTTTTTATTTCATTCTTCATTACATTACAATCAGACTGAATTCAATTCAGTTTTCAAAATTAATAGATCTTTTAATGCTCTGTTTTTAAGCATGATTTTCTCATTTATCTTTGCCTCGTGACAGGTTGAGCACTCGAGAGTAAAACAAAAACTCCAAAAATATTTCTTTGATGTTTAATTTCATGCTTCATTTTAGATTTATCTTGCATGCTAAGGCTAATTTGAATTAGGGATGCGCACACTAATAATCTATAATTATTTTTTATTTCCAATTTCATTCATTTCATGCTCTTTGATTCACTCTTTAAACTAGATTCATTTTAGTTATTGGTAGTTATATTTTCTTTTAGGTTCTTAAGATTGAATTGATTTCAATTTCTTTAGAATAGACTTATTTATTTCTTGTCAATTAGATCAAACTTTCATTTCTAGTTCTATAGACTGGAATTAAAATAGAATTCATTTCAAAAGCTTTCTAGACCAACTATTTTTTTCAAGTCAATTAAATTAAATTTCTTTGTATTGTCTAAGAGAATAACATTTTCATTTCTTGTCAATTAGAATAGATTTCAATTATTCCTGAAATAGAATAGCTTTCAATTCTTGTTCATTAGAACATATTTTAATTCCTAGACATTAGCATACTTTGCTTTGACTTCATTCAAATTGAAATGCCTTATAGACATAACATGTGCATACACTTAACAAGAATTACTTATAGATAGATTGAATTTATATTTTTCATTCATTCTCTTTGATTGAAAATAGATTTCTAGCATATATAGTGCACACACACTTCACAAGTTCACAAACTATGGTCAATAATCTAATGAAGTAATTTAACCAAAAATTAAATTACCCAACCTTTTTGTCATCGTTTCTAGGGAATCTATATAGGACTTTATTTTTTATCTAGATTTGCATATCATAATAGATTCATTCATTTTCTATATGCATAATTAAAAATCATATTAAAATCATTTAGGAATGCATGTATAGAGAACACGATTCTAATGGTAGATTTGTAAGTAGAGGATGTATTTCATTACCAATGTCACCAACCACCCCCACTAGACCACGTAGTGCCACACCATCCATTGACACTCACATTCCATCCATAGCATGTAGACATAGACTCCTTGAATTGCATAGATCTAAAATTCAATCGAAGGATTCACCAACCTCATATAGAGTAGTTGTAGTTGAAGAACCTACATCCCCAACTGAAGGAATCATATTTATTTTTTTAATATGTGAAAACTCTTAGGACAAGAGCTATAAGTACTTACTGAGGAAGAATAAGTAGAAGAGGAAATCCCATAAAATCAAGAATTAGTAGAAGAGCCAAAAGAGGAGGGATTTGTTGAAAAAAATCCTATTATAGAACCATAATTTCTGAAGAATATACAATAGAAAATGAAGGAGAGGTTCATAATGGAGAAGGACCAAGAATTGGTGGAGGAAGAGGTATAGTAGGATGAGGAGGTAGAGGGTGTCGAGTGTTAGAAATGTAACTAGATTTGTTCTTCATAATTATTGTTGTACTCATTTCAATATGTATTCTATGTAACAAATAATAAAACAAAATTAAAAAATTATTATTATTAAGGCACGGGTTTCATGCTCTTTGTTGATGGTCTTCTAGGTAAAAGCACATTCTTCATGCTTCTAGGATGTGTTAGGTCTTAGGATTTATTGTCACGAGTCAAAGGAGTCAACATCATGTTTATAAGAACCTTTCAAGTAAAATATAATTGTAAGAAGAATTATTTTTTAGTCTAGATAGTACTGGAAACTCCAAAAGTACAAATCATCCCTGGTAGCTTCAAGTTGGCCTAAATAAGGGAATTCGGCACCTTAGAAAGGTTATATAAAGAAGTCGTTCGACCTCATTTAGGACTCACTCATCCACAAGTTCCAATATGCAAGAATAAATTTGATGTGTAGCTAAGAAGCAAGAGAAAGAGAGAGAGAAGGTCCAAGAGGCAAGAAGAATCTAATAAGGAAGAAAAAATATTTTTTTTGGGCACTATCTCTCTCACAGGTGTGAATTTATATGGGTTATGGTGTTGGAGAAGGAAGCTGAAGTTGCAAGTCTGTGTTGTAGTAGGACAAAGTTCATTTTCTTCTAGCTAGAAGGAAGAATACTCTATCTGGACCTCGTTGAACTTGGGTTTAGTTTTCTTAATCTAGGAATGTCTCAAGTGGAAATTGGATTATTTTTTTTGTAGTGGCTACAAGGTCGAAATTAAAGGTTCAAAGTTGCAGAACAAGTTATAGTATTGAAGCTGGCAAGTCAAAGTTGTAGTTTGACGCTAGTTGGTGCAAAATCAAGGAATGAATTGTTGGAGGGTTTACTTGGTACTTGGAGAAGGACTTGGTATAGGGTTTGGGCCTTTGTATCTCATCTGAAATAGATTCTATAAGAAGATAAGATTTTTCTAGGTTTTCCCCGTGGAGGGATTTTTCCTTGGTTGAGAACCTAATCTATGTGTCCTCTATTGTTGTTGTTTAAATCTTGATATTTATTTGATGAAAGTATCTGATTAAAGAACATAAAGAAGGTTAACAAATTTCACAAGGAAATATTAAGGTTTAGGAAAATAAGAATTAATAGCTTCCATTTTTCATTCTGCAACATGGTATTAGAGTTAAGGTGAAAAAGGAAGGTTATTGGAAGGAAACTAGAGGGAATTAATTTTCAAGGGGAAGGAAAAAGGAAACTCTCAAGGAAAGCCTTAAGACAAAGACTTAAATAAGGATTGTCTCTTTAAGGGATACAGTTGAAGATTCATCGGTAGATATATTTAAAGGAAGAATCAAAGGATCTTGTCATCATCACTCTTGGAAGTTGTTGTTGGAGAAATCCTAGGAAAGATATTTCAGCGATATTTGAAGGAATTAAGAAGGTTGGAGACATCATCAAGGAGAACCTTATCAATTAATTACCATATTATTACATAATGTATAAATCCATAGGTCATATGGGTTATCTTTACAAGGAGATAAATAAACTTGTTGGAGCATCCAATTAACTATCATGGAAGAAAAGTATTGATGTGAAACTCACTAAACATGTGGTAATAAAGTATGTTACTGGTGAAATTACTGAACCTAGAAAATACAAGACTCAAGAACTAGAAAAATACAAGAAGGGCGAAGTAATGGAAAAAATAATCATAGTTGAATTCATCAACGATCCTCTCGTTCCATTTGTTGCAAACTTGAAAAATTTTAAGGCTATGTATTTTAAGCTAGTGAACTTGTAATTTCTGAGTACATCAAGACAAGAGATGTCTTTGCCGAATAAGAAATATAAGATGAAGAAGTCAAAGGATTAATACATGGAATCCTTTCTAATGAGAATATCTTAATTGAGAGATCACTTGCAAGGGCTTGGAGAAAAAATCTTTGACTCTAAAATGACTATTTGTGTGTTAAATGCATTAGCACTAGAATGGAGTAGCTTTGCAACAAGAATATACTCTAAGAAATATTTAACTCCCTTTTATGAGTTGTGGGGTAATGGATTTTGGAATAATCAAGGATCAATGTAAAATATGGCATTGGATCAGATGAGAAGTTTGAAGCCTTTCTAGCTAGAATTAAGAAGATCAAGAAGGGAATGTTTGGAAATTCCAGGAATAAAGATATGTACAAGGTTCAATGGTTCAATTGAAATTATTTTGGACACTTTAAAAGGGGTTTTCCAAACCAAAAAAATAACAAGAGAAAGGAAATAGGTGAAGCTCATGTAGTTGAGGCCATGGGAGAACCTGAGAAGAAGCTAAAGAAAGAAGAAGTAAAGGATATTTACTATTAAAGAAGGCATCTTCTTTTTCATGTTCTTGGTGAAAATTCCCTTTCCTTTATGATAATATTCATTACTATTTACTTTAGAAAAGTCTAGATTTCGCATAACATCATAAAGAAAATCATGTGGCAGTAGCATACATAGAGTCTACTTAATTGAGTTTCCTTTATAGAAATCACCTAGTAGATAGATATATCATTTTTCATACCACTTATCCAAGAATTATCTAACATTATGTTAGAGGTAGTCATCTTTCTTATGTAGATTATCATGATCCTAGAAGAACCATCATTGTGAAAGGTTCTCGAGAAAGCACTATGAAAAGGTTAGTATATATCCCATGTAATAATACTAGTAAATGGATGAAGGAATGCAATGGGTTAGGATGCAGGTTCATTATTAGACATACACTATATAATGGAATAAGAAGCATAGGAATGCACATTAAAAGTTACCCTTGGACAAGATTCTTGAGGAATCTTGTAACATGCTTAGTATGGTTGAATGATCTTTAAAAGGAAGAATTTGTATTACTTAAGGATGTATAAAATATTAAGACTTTATCTAGAATATGTAAGATAATGATTAACATCTAGTAAAGTATCTGGAAGAAAAGGTTCTAACTTGGTAATCATGTTCGATCCTTAGGAAATTTTATGCATGAAGGAAGATTCAAGTGGAGATGGAAAATGAGGATGTTTATGCTTGCTTACGAAATGTCATCATGATGAGGTAAGTCTAATTTTAATTAATTTTTGGTTATCTGGATAACATATTATTTTTTTATCTGAAAATATGTTGCAGGAATACATGATGTCAATGGAGCCAAGTTGAACTGTATGGATGGAAATGTATGAATAATGTTGAGAGACACTCAACATCAGATACTTCTCAATTGTAAAGTTGAGATGTGTCCATATTGGGATTAAGAAGTAGCAGTGCAAGAGGATAGCTTGAAGGTCAAGGGAGATCACTTTCATGAGGAAGATATGCGAAGCTTGAAGTTTGGAAAGGTTCAATGGAAAGCCTTCATTAAAAATGTTGAATATGAAAGTGATGAGAAAGAAAATGACCTGGATCCTTTCACAATATTAAAGAGTGAATATGGTCCCATGATACCTCGAAAGGAACCAAGCTTGATGCAATGATAAGTAGAGAAAAGAGGGATCCAAGTATCTATGAAGAATTGGTAGCTAATACCCTTATGAAGACAAGATATAAGGTTTGTGATGTTGACTTCCCAAATATAAATGAAGTTTGGATCTCCTCTGATTTTGAGAGGGAGTAAAAGGAGTCTCCTTGAATAGTAGCAAGTTTATATTCTCAAATTAAAGGGAGAATAGGGATATCCTCTCTAGTTGAGAGGGAGTGATGCTTGAAATCACATGTGCATTCTCTTCTTCAAATGATGAAGAGAGAATAGTGGAGGATTGGATAAGAATTTGTGGTTTCCTTGAGGATAAAGCATACAAGAAAGGAAAGGTACTAACACTCTTTGAGGATAACACAATTATCCAAGAGAAGAGTGGTCGAAGAGGAAAATTTTTCTTTGAGGACTCGTGATTGGAGATCCAAGATAAGAATAGTTCTAAAAGGACATACCTTGTGAACATCCATATGGGGTATCTACCTTGTAGAGGTAGTGCGGTATCACACGTAAAGTCTCCCAACATAATGCTTTTGATTAAAGTATATCTTCTCTAGTTAGGCCTGAAAGACAATATTGGTCATGATGATGATGCTTACAATTGGCTTATCAATCTGAATCTTCTTATGATAACTCTTATGTTTGAGAATGATGTTGTACTATTTGTACAATTATGAATGCCCCCTTAGTTAAGAGGGAGTGTTGGAAATATAACTAGTTTTGATATTCATAATTATTGTTGCACTCATTTCAATATGTATCCTATGTAACAAACAAGAGAAGAAAAGAAAGTTTTATTATTATTAAAGAATGGGTTTCATGCTCTTTATTAATGGTATTCTAGGTAAAAGCATGTTCTTCATGCTTCTAGGGCTTGTTAGGTCCTAGGATTTATCGTCATTAGTCAAAGAAGTCAAAATCATGTTTATAAGACACTGGGGAAAATGTAATTGTAAAAATAATTATTTATGAGTCTAGAAAGTCCTAGAAACTCTAAAAGTACAAGTCAGCCCTTTGCAGATTCAAGTTGGCCTAAAGAATGGAATTCGACCCCTTGGAAGGGCTATATAAAGAAGCAATTTGACCTCATTTAGGACTCACTCATCCATAAATTCTAATGTACAAGAAGAATTTCAATCTTTAGCTGGTAAGCAAGAGAAAAGAGAGAGAAGATCTAGGAGGAAAGAATAAACCAAGAATGAAGAAAAAATATGTATTTTGGGCTTTATCTCTCTCATATGAGTGAAGTTCTGGGATTTATAGTGCTGCAGAAGGAGTCCAAATTTTCATATCTGAGTTGCAGTAGGAAGAAGTACAATATCTTGTAGATGGAAGGAATAATACTCTATCTTGACCTCATTGACCTTGGGAGCAATTGGCTTCCTCAACGAACGTCTCAATGGAAACTAGATTAGGGTTTTTATAGAAGGTACAAGGCCAGAATTATAGGGTCGAAGTTGCAGGACAAGTTGCAGTATTGAAGTTGGCAAGTTGAAGTTGTATTTTTAAGTTGGCTAGTGCAGAATCAAGGAAGGACTTATTGAAGGGCTGACTTGGTACTTGTAAAAGGACTTGGTCTATGGTTTGGGTATTTTTGTCTTATCTAAAGAAAATTATATAAGAAGAGAAGAGTTTTCTAGGTTTTCCCCATGGAGGGGTTTTTCCCTAGATGAGAACCTAATTTTTGTGTCCTCTATTGTTGTTATTTTCATATTGATATTTGTTTAATGAAAAGATCTAGCTAAAGAACATAAATAATATTAACAAAATTCACAATAAAATATTAAGGTTAATGAAAATAATAATTAATAGTTGTCATCTTGCATTTTCCAACATCAAGGTGGGAGAGGTGGAAGAGGAGATGACAGAATTTCATGAGGAATATCCTTTTGGGTTCCCTATTTTAGATACAGATACCACTCCTACGATGAAAGATATCTCACCGTCTATCCTTCCTAATTTTCATGGGTTAAGAACTAAGGATCCATAGACATTTATTTTTGGGTTTGAAGTATTATGCATATCATATGATTATCTAATTGATACTCAAAAATTGAAATTATTTCCTCTGACACTAAAAGTTGGAGGTCTAAAGTGGTTCATGGGAAGAGGAACACATTCTATTAGAACATGGGATGATATGAAAAGAACATTCCTAGAGAAATATAAATATTATTGCATACAATGTGACATTAAGGATTAAGTTTTTAAGATGACCTAAAAAGAGTATGAAAACCTTGAAGATCTAGTAGAAATATTTTCCTAAAATGTCAAAAGAGTTAAACTACATAATTTATATAAAGATACATTAAAAACCCTCTTGCTAAAAACCATAAGGGATGGTCGATATTCTCAAATTAATGGGAAAGGGAGATGTTTCTCAATTGTCATTCCAAGAAATTTATGAGTTATGCAAACACATCTCAAGAGGAAAAGAAGAATATGGTAAGAATCCAAGAGATCCAATCACGTTAAGAGTAAGAAAATCTGCATCTAGAACAGTAAGTCGAGTAGAAATATGAAATTTGCTTGACAATTTTAAAACTAATATAATTGGAAATATTAGTGAACTACTAGACACCTTAAGGATACAAAAGAAGCAAAAGGTTGAGAATGGTGCATTGTTATTTTTATGCCCTATATGTAGGAAAAATCATGCTCTATGGGAATTTCCTATTGACATTATTGAAATATGTGTTATATGTGCATAAAATCATGCTACAAAGGAGTGCCCTTCAATAACTGGACTTAAGGTTGTTTTCTAAGAAGAATTTGGGACAATTAAAACTAAACCACATCGTTATGTTTCTCCCAAAAGACCCTGGAAGCCTCAACAAAAAGGTATGACACAATATCCCAATCTACAATATCAATCGTATTCATAACCAAAAAGAAATTGGAATACACCTATGCCATGGAAAACCTAGCCACCTCAACCACAAAACCCATCTTGGTCATAGGGTTGGAAAAATCCTTATGGTAGGAATCCTCAATATCCTAAAACTTTCAAACAACCATATCCTCAATACCAACCTCAATATTATTCTCCTCCGCAACCTACACAACCTAGTCAACCACAATTCCAAACTTAATAGATTTCAAGTCAACTAATTCCATTACCATCCACTCCATTTCCCTAGAAATATAACCAACTACCTGCACAACCTCTTCCTAATATGAATAATAAAACCCCTCAACAACCCATCTATAATGTTGAGGCTAAAAAATTTCAAGAATTTATGATACCTCCTCTAGGTCTAAATGATGTCCAACTTATTTTTTCAAAAGAAAACACCACGAGTTGTCATCCAAGAATATAAGGAGGAAAAAAATTCCTAAAAAAGAGGCATCTCTTGATCAAGGAAAAACTCCTCCAAAGGAAGATATTCCTACAAGATTAGGTGACAACAAAATAAATTCAACTCCTACAATTCCTCTAGCTGAATGACCTATTATTTCCCTACAAAATCCCCCTTTCCCTAAAAGGATTAAAATTGATAAGGGAGTAGAAATGCAAATAATTTTACCTGACTCATAATATGCTAGATGAATTAAAAAATATTTGCATCAAAATCTCTTTACTAAAAGCTATAAAGGAAATACCTATCTTTCAAAAACAATAAAGGAATTGTGCATTAAGAAACTAGGAAGAAAAAGAAAAGACATAAAAAGATTCATCTGGTAGGGAAAGTTGTAGATATTATGATGGGGAACGAGTTCAGAAATATTTAGACCCAAGTTGCTCTATTGTAAAAATTTACATCAATGGTATTGAAATTACAAACACTCTCATTCATTTAGGAGAAGCCATTAATATCATGAGCAAACATACTATGGATCAATTAAATATACCTAATATTCAATATACCCCGACTTTATTACGATTAGTAGATAGATATATTATCAAACTTGATGGTATATTAGAAAATGTATCGGTATCCTTATATTCATGGGAATATCTTGTCAACTTTATGATTTTAAATCCAAAGAATAATTTAGGAGGGAACCCATTGATCCATGGTAGACCTTGGCTCGCTACAAATGATACCTTTATAAGTTGTAGAAAGACATGTACATTTTTCATGGAATTTGGACTAAGAAATTCACATTATATCCACCTGCAAAAATAATAACTGAAATAGAAAGTAAATTTTGGATTGACGATGATGATGAAGACTATGAAAATATTTAACTAATATTTACTATTTCACAAATTTATGAAGAAGATCAACTAATAAATTTGATGAATAATAATGACTCTTCTTCATATTGTGAATAAGATCAATGTTTTCAAGAGCAATGTAAGATTTAGTATTTCTCAAATCGACAATCTACATTGTAGCTTTACATTCTATGGAAAATTTTGGCAATATTTTAGTAAAAATTTCATCTCGGTAAAACATTAAACATTAATAATAATGTTGATGGTTGGAATGTACCGCCAATGGCTAGGGGGTCTCCCAAGTTTGAAGTCCCAATTAGACCTCAATTTGTTTGGGATAGGAGTCCCATCTAGTATGTGGGTTTGGTTGCCACAATGAATGTTTCACTCTTGGCTATAAAATGTGACGATGTTAGGGAGAAGGAAAGAAAGAAATGTTTGTAAAATAGGAATGATTTCAACCCATGATTGAAAACCTAAAAGAGAGATACAAGAATGCAATAACAAATAAATAAGAAGAAACATGCCTCAAGAAATATTAGTAAGCTAAAACCATCTCAACCATACATGAACAAGATAATGGCAGAGGTTAATTGAAAAATAAGCCATAATAAGTTACTGGCATGGAATTTAATAAGAAGCATAGATTTGAAAGCAAACACACATGAAACAACTAAAAATTAGTTCATAACATATTGCTTGTATGAAAGCACACATACAAATACACTAAAAATACTAGACAACCAATACATCCGCTATTAGTAAGCATGGGAATCAATTCTAGATATGAAGAAATTCTTATTGATTTTGTTGCCACTACAATTACATGACCTGAAATACACCAAATCCCAACAATTGAACATGGGTTGCTCATACCATTATCCAATGCAAAACCATAGCCTCACCACGGCTCACCCTACTAGCTACCAAGAGTTGAGTATCTCTAGCTCTCAAGCACAAATCAAATATCTAATGTTAGTACTAGCTCAAGCACTAAAATTTCCTCTCCAAATGAGGCATGAGGATATATTTATAGATGTGAGGAGGGTGAACTTTCACCTCCTCTCGTGACCTTTCATCTACCCTCATAACTCTTAACATTCCTCAGTATTCTCTCATTTATAGTGACTATTACATGCTCAATTGAAATTTACATCATTGTTTACATTATGATAAGAAACATTTACATATCTATATAATATCATTTGTGAGGAGAATATAGAAGGTTATGGAAAACCCTAAAATGTGTGTTTCCAATATTATTTCAAGCTGCAAGACAATCCTATTTTCCTACTACTAAGCCTCACTTGCATCCAACCAACCTTCAATGTTGTGTCTTTGGTCTTGTTGAAATGTTCTTGAAGCTTGTAAGGAGCCAACTTTCATGCTACTGGAAACCCTAGTTTGAATTCTCTTGTGAGAAACTCTAGCTTCCTTCACATAGGTCAGAATTCTCATCCATATTCATCCTGCAAGAAAAACACATAGGTCTTATGCATTTGTAACCAAAGAAAAATATTGTAAAATTCACAAATCTATGAAAAGTAAATATCACTTTTGGACCCTTATATAGTCCCTTCTATGTATCACAATGTTGTCAAGGTAGGCATAGTTGGTGCAGGATTACAACATATAATAAGAGCATATTCAAAAGACTACCTATATTCCTCTATGAATATTTTCTTCATAAATCATAGGATACAAGAATGGGTTATTTCCCATTATGTGTAAATATATGGACAATATGATGTCACTAAATAAACCATGGAACATAGAAAATAGACATCACTACTGCACATCATTGTTGGTTCAATTTTCATCTATAGTGGCTTCAGTATCTTTATCTGTTTCATTGGTCCTATGATGAATGAAGCCTGGCTCAACCAATATCTCTATCAAAATTTTCCTATACGTTGCATGCATATCTAGCCCTTGATATGCCTTGTAAATAAGGAACTATTCCATTGCATATGTGAAAAATTGTGGTAAAAATTCCAAATACGGGGCCGACTTATGTAGATACTCTTGTTCCTTATGTCACATGAATGTAGTGTGATTCCTTATAATGTATGATTTGTGATAAGCATTTTTTAGTGGTGAATTACCATTTTTATTAGCCCTCCCAACATTGCATGATACTCCCACAAGAAAAAAATGATATAAACATCATTATCCCTATGGGAACATTGTTCATTCACCTAGTCCAAATGAAAACATAGATGGTCAACCCACAAGAGCTATAGTTGGGTGGACTAAGGGACCATAACCAGAATGGCAAGCTAATGGAAGAGAAGATGAGACTAAAGGCCTATTTTTCATTATAGATATTGCTACAAGCTCTAGCCAATGCAAATGAACCACTAGATTCAAAATGGCTTGACATAAGGTGAACATGCTCTATAGTCAATCTCTTCTTTGACATTTTGATTTTCCCACATTCCTTCGACAACCCAAACTCAATCTCTCCAAAATACTTCAATTTGATTTTGAGTATCTTAAAATAATGCATAGCGTGATCATGTTTCTAGACATACTTTTTTCATTCCTATTCATTGATAGACTCTCATTCATTCATTGGAATATTTATATTATTTCCACTGAGGTTTTATTTTACACAATGATCATAAATTCCAAGAATTTGATACCCAAATTATGAAGAAGCAAAGAGGATACCAGACCTAGGTGTCATTTATGCACGTTGGTCTCAAATCATATATTAAATCATAGTCCAGTTATCAAATTGGTTTTTAGTATGCATCGAAAATCTTGGTTTGAAATGTATTTTGAGGTGGCAGAAACATCCTTTTAATGGAGCAAATCACATCTTCTCTCTTCATCGTCGAACATATTTAACTCTATAGATAGGTTGCATTTTAAAATGCAACTTGGGACCAGTCATAATTCCAATAACATTACAAGTTCAAAGTTCATAAGATAGTGAGTTACACTTCTTTCTACAATTTGTGGCCAAATCATAATTTGGGACATTGGTGCAGGTCACATTTCCTTCTCTTCAATGCTAATTGCACCTTCAAGCCCCTTCTATGCAAGTCGTAGTTTGAGGTAGGTCACAAGAAAATGCGACTTATAGATTCCACCCAGTCACATTTTAGTCCAGGTCACACTTTCTGCTATACCTCTAAGGCTATGAAATGTGACCTTGTGAGTTAGAGAGAGGTCACAAATAAGAGAAGCATATTGGGACTAGTCGCATAGTCACATTTCAATGATGGTCGCACTTTCCTACTACTTTTCTTAGGTTTTGTAGTGCGACTTTGTGTCCTTCCTCATTGATAGGGTGGTCAAGTTCTAGACCTAGTGAGGAAATATGATGCAACTGTCCAATTCGCATGCAACCTAGTTCAACGCACAATTGGGAGACACAAATTCAAATCACAATATGGAGGTGTGACTATTTATATTCATCCTCCGTGATTGTTGAATTTTACCATTATTAAAAGCTCTACCATGATATGGGAATTTGAATTCAAATGACAACATTTAACCAAATCATTAATTTCAGTCGTTTTGTCTTGGCATTACCTCATGTAAATCACTAGCTTCACAGTGAATCCTTGAACAAACTAATTTGGACCCAACATGTTGCACACCCCTTTCAATGTTGTATACAGTTAAAATCTTATTTTATATCATGTGTGCAAGGCAGTGAGGCTTAGGACTATGGTCGGACTTGTTAATATTATTTTCATCTTCAACCATCGCACAAACCCCTCCACGCCCAATACATTCGACCAAAATACCTTTCTCTTTATAAGGAAATGATTGGTGAATAGAATCGACCTTGGTCCTATCATGATAAATCATTCATAATTTAGTATGCCCCAACTACTCACCCTCTGGTTATTTTTATGCTTCTTCCTGCAGATCTAATATTGTACTCGTCCCTAATGTTTGAATTGTATGTGTACACTGCTCTAGCATTATGTACAATGGGCTTCCTCGCATCTATTTGTATGCTACACGTAATGTCCACTTGGTTGGTGCGATTCAGTAAAATTCCCATTCCGACGGCACATTAAAAATCCTTTTAAATATTCGTTTGGACGCAATGCATCTTATAGAAAGGATTTTCTATCTTTCTCGTAGCAGTGTTTAACCATAACACCTTTTACCATTTGTGCCCATCCCTGACATCGAAGTGTGTGTTGCTCTCTAAGTTAACAATTTTTTTTCCTTTGGAATTATTCTCGTTAAATGATTCTCTCCATACGACCTTCCTTGTTCCATTTGTGCCTTCATAAACTTGCTAACTATCTCAATCATCGTATGGTCTTCAACAGGTCTCTATCATTGCATTGTTTAATCAAGGACACCTTTCAATACACATCAATGTAATAAGAACCTTGACCTCTCCAAATGTCTCTTCGCATGGCGTTTGACCCATAGAACATTGAGGGTGTACTCTCACGACGTTTCGTCCACAAGACTTGGTAGTATCTATTTGAGTGTGGCTTATACATATATGTGTTCAAACACATAGGCATGTGTCCACTTTTAAGTATGTCGTTCATGGAGAAGCATGATGATTATTATTTAATTGAAGTGCAATTTAATATGTATCCCAAGCATATCCTTTTAAATTCTTTAATTGAGAGTGAATTGACAACTTATAACCAAGGAGCACACTAGGATTAATATATATTATTTCACAGGTCTCTTGTTGTTGGACTCCAATCGCCATCCTAGCAACACATTGAACATTGAAACTTTAACTCGCCATTAGGATTTTATTTTCCATGAAATGATACCATGTCTTAGAGGGAATGACATGAATTTCACGTGGTGTCACTTCAATGTATTTTTTAATTTAAATGTTGCATCGATTGGTGTGTATCCATGCCCATATTTATCGAAATTTTTGAAAATAGAATGAAAAAAATTATTGTGTTAATTTTAAATAATAATTCCTTTCATGTGCGACCATGGGAAGAAAATAAATAACGAAGGTAATTTGATTAAGGAATGTACATAAAATAGTATTAAAAATCAGGATATAAGAAATTGTAATGGTTGAAGAAGGCACAATTAAATTTGGGAGCCACTTCAAAATTCAGGTATCTCAATGAAGCCATAATTGTAGGTGAATTTAATATATTATAGGGTTACTAAGGTAGTGATGTAATTATAGAGCAAGTTTCCTGCAATGATTATGATACTATACTTTGGAGTTTGGAATTAGGTTAAACATGACTAGAACTTCCTTCATGACAATTTAGGGTTTTCAAGGGTGGATAAGCACAATGACATCACCCAAACCCTAATGTAGTTAACAAAATGAAATCCAAAATGAAGTTGTGTCCATCCATATATGGTACCTCATCGATTGAAATTCATATTATATAATGATAAATTTTGAAGTCACATGAGACCCTCGATGCGTAATTTAAGCAACTGAATTTACAAAAACTTAATGTAATCATAAGGTCAATATCCGATATAAAACATAATGAATGAATGTAATGTTGGACATTGGGTTCAACGCTCCCCGTGTGTTTCGTGACATGGACTAACCACCTCTCATGGATCCTAACTCTGGCGATTGTAGCGGAGACTAATGCTTGCGAGTTTTGGTCTAACGGCAATCGTGGTTCCAACAAGTGGTATTAGAGCCACAAGTCTCGAGTTCAAAACTCACCTGGCTCACGTTGGGGGGGAGATTGTTGGACATTGGTTTCAAAGCTCCCCATGTGTTTCGCGACATGGACTAACCACCTCTCGTGGATCCTTACTCTGGCGATTGTAGCAGAGACTAATGCCTGTGGGTTTTGGTCTAACGGGAATCGTGATTCCAACATGTAATATTCATAACGTGAGTAGGAGCATCGATAAGGTTTAATGGAAAAGTGTCATTGGGATATTTACCAATACAAAACATGATAATAACCCTTAAGGCATTAGGCAAGTAGAGGGAGACCCAAAATTTTAGATGTACCTAAAATTTTGGGTGTTATTGTAGTGGCTACAACAATTGGCAAACCATTGGTAAAATCTAGCATCTCTAGCCATGTCCCTATGATAGACAGAGTCTTGATAATAGTGAAAGGAAGTATCGAACAAACATTACAAGTACTTTTAGGGTTGATTGACCCTTTAGGGATATGCCCTCCCCGTGTGTCTCAAGTAGGTCCAATTAGTGGTTAAACACCACATCAAAAGTTCACACATGTCAATAGTTAATGATGATAGGGAGAAAATCATAGAGGGATTATTCTACATGGAAATTTAAAGCAAGTTTCTTGTGTTTCTCTATCATCGGCATGCGTATTCAGTACCCTTGAGGAGTCACTCAAGAAATCACAAACATTGCTTCGTTGTGAGAATGCATGTTCAGTACCCTGAAAAAGTTGTTTCCAACACCTATTTATGCAGGAATCCTTTCTGAGTCATTTATCCTTCATCTAATTGATATTATTTTCTGTGCACATTGGAATCATTTATTGGGAATTTATTATGCCAGGGAAGATGAGGTATCCTGACTTATTTTATGTGGAAGAGAGGTTGTTCCTTGCTTGACAAAAACTGAAATATTTTCTTATTCAAGTTTGTCCTTGTGTCACATTGCTACATCTCATCTTTGATAGGTGAACAATGAAACACACCACTGAAACATTCAAAACTAAGTTGGACACAAGGTTCAGGTTATAGGTATAGGTCACATGTACTGATTATAATTCCCCAAAGAACATGTTTGTATTTTCCTTGCTAGTAAGTTAGACTCATAGGAAATATGTTCAGGACATCGTTTTGATAACTAGCTCTAAGAGAGGTTGCCTTTTGGAGCAACAACTAGAGCCACAGGAAACCATTAGGGTTAGGGTTTTATCATTAGGGAAAAGTGACCAGAGAATATTTTCTAGGGTTTTAGCATGTGTAAAGAGGCCAAGGAAATCCCTCTAGGGTTTGAGCATGTAAAAAAGAGGCATAAGGGATTATCTTCATGACATGCATGGTATGTAGGGAGCAAGGCTCATGAGGGCTCATGTAGTGGCATGCAACATAAACATAAAATGCAATGTTAGGAGAGAAAATGTAATGCAAGGATAACATAGTTCAAAACATAATATGAATGCACAATATAATGTACCAGAAACAACTACGTGCAATATAGTAAAACAATGAGGTGAAATGAAAAATCAACTCATTTTAATTAAAATATCCATGTAATTCATATGAAGAGAATTCATAAATGCAATGTAGTGATGAGAAGTGCAGGGAAATGAATGCAAGTTAAAAGCATAATATGATGCAACAAACTAAACTACCTACAATAAAGGAAATGCAACAATAGTTCTAAACCTTAATTAGCCTAAAATTTAAGCCTTAAGAATAAAATATTGATGAGTAATCCCTAGTTAGAAGAATTTGAAAAGTAAACCCTAATTAGAAAACTCTAAACTAATCTAAACCTAAAACCCCAATGTTAACCATAGATGAGGATGGGTCATGTGAAATCAAAATTCGAATGTAGCCACTGCAACAATTCCCAACCTATAGAAACAAATATGTCTACGATTAGAACCAGTAAAAATAATTGTGCAAGAAAAGACAATGCTTACCTATAAAACATGCACAACTAAAAGAAGGTCATGTTTTTTTACAATAAAACATGCCAAAAAATACTCCTCTATCCAATATAGAACTATATTCTGGTAAACTGAATGATAAAATTGACAATCGTGATCATTCATCCATGATATGCATTCATTTGTATTTAACCTGAATTCAACACAAGTGAGGCAAGATGGTGTCTTCTTGCAAACGAATTTTCTATATAAGAGTCTTCCAACTAATCAGTAATTCTATCATGAAATACAAGATGATCAACTTGAAGACCTTAAAATCTCTCCAAATATGGGCCTCCATCAGGTGCAACTAAGATACAAGATGACTCTAGCATGAAAACCCTAATCTGCGCACATTCATGGATTTTGTTAGGGACATGAGGACCTAACATAACCATCCACAAGAACCGAAGTACCTTGCCACCTTGAAAAACTTCGAAGCCTCAGGTGGTAGATCATTGAATGTCAAGGGTTTTGTAAGCTAAAAAAATGAATGCACGCTATCATCATCAACCATGAGAGGATAATCAGTAGTGAATGTAATGTTGGTTTGATAAAATGTTGTAGTAGTGACATATTGGGAGTTTAAAAGATCAGATTCTTCAAATTCCCAATATGGATATGAATGAAATGGATGAGCCTAAAGAAAGAGAGGAGTCAAATTATTTGTTCCCTTGCATATAGTGGACTGTATGATAGTACTAACTCGCAGATGATCACAATATACACCAACTAGGCAAAAGAAATAAAGGTTTGAAAAAATGGCTAGTGTGATTTCTTTATCAAACAAATCAGTGTACATGGAGAATTGTAAATCAAAATCTTTCAAAAATGAGCTTTCATCAACTGAGATGGTGCTGAGAGGGGAATCATGTGAGGAAACCTTAATTTTGGAAACCATAATTTTACTTGGTTCATGTGTCTCATTAGGATTGTGAGAACATGACATAACCATCAATGGAATATGAAGTGCCTAAACTTCCTGACAAGTCCTAGGTCCTTCAAAAGGTGGATCATAAAATAACAATGGCTTGGTGAGATCAACCCATGAACATGAAATTCCATCATCAGAAGTGTTATTGAATACATTTTTGATAAGACGACGGTTGTTGAAGTCACTGATTTGATCAGATTAGGCATCTGATACATGATACTCTCGGTGGATCAAGAATAAGGACATATTGACTAGAGGAATTTCTTGGATTTTTCGAGATGTGGAATTATCCTCTTAACCTGTTAAATATTGTTGATTGAACAAATCATGAGCTAGGGATTTAGTCTCTTCAATTTCCTGATTGTGATTCAACATTGATAAGTACCTAATTGAAATCTAAACAAGAACAATAAAAAATTAGAGATTGTGGAGACACCATTGGTGTAGCAGACCCTTGAAAAAAATTAAGGTACAATGAATGAAAATATTAGGTGAAGAGGCTTCAATTCCAACCAAGTTTGGTTCAAAACTCAAACCCTTCACATTAATATCAACTTAAGAAATCAAGAGATCTATGTGGATTTCATGCTATATGGAGTTTAATATTGTGGTTTCAGGATTATCTGAGATATTTCCTAGTTCATGGCCAACAAATGAAGGAGGGAGTATAATATGAGGATACTCAAGGACAGATTCAGGAATATTATTAATGAGCTCAAGCTAGATATTTTTAGCAGGGAGTGGTGTTTCAACAACTTGATTCTTATTCTATCCAATTTCCACAAAATGTATGAGAGCTTTAGAAGTAAGACAACTAGGTTCATTACCCTGCAAACAATCTTCATCACCTAGATGGTTAATGACAAAAATTTCATTAGGAAATGAAGCTAAAGGAGGATGAGAAATTTCATAGGCAGTGATTTTCTCCATAGAGGCATGAGGATTTTCCTGACTCAAAAAAATGGGTACGATAATATTAGGGATAAGATAGGACCAATTTGTAACTTGCAGATTACCAGAAAAAAGTATTATTTTCATATTGAAATGGTTACAGAGAAAGATGAGCTATCATCAAAAAATTTCACCCAAATACATCTATTCTACATATCTTTCAGGAAATTGACAACAAAGATGCACAAACCTAGAAAAAAAACCCTGCAATGATTATTCGATCTTCAATCTAACGGTTGATTTATCCTTTAAGAACATCTTGAAAATATTATTTGTCAGAGGCTTGATAGAATTATTTGATGATTAGATCAAATGAATGACTTGAATTAGCTATCAATGTGTGGTACATTTTATTGACATGAAATTCAAGCATGAGGGTGAAAAATCTACCCATATCATATTTACAATGTATTCCATTAGAGTGATAGAAATGAATAATTTGACACATGTGTCCAAACACAATTGTCCAACCCTCGCCGTCAAACTTCAACTGTGACAAGTGATAAACTATTTATGTAGCCATCGAAAGGTTAATTATTTTATAAAGAAAACATAGGATAGAGATTTTGGATGGATCCATTTAGAGATATGAGGTTAAGATAAAGGCTCCACGGGCTTCGCTTTTCATCTGGCGCTCCTAGTGCCAAAATCTATTGACAGGATTCAATTTACTACTAAAAACTATGGGTTCTCCCTAGTGTTAAGTCACAATTTGACCTGAAATTATTTGGGATAGGAGCCCCATCCATTATGTGGGATCGACTACCACCATGAATATTTCACTCTTGGTTGTCAAATGTGATGATGCTAGAGTGAAGGCAAGAAAGAAATTACAAGATAGTAGGAATGAGGTCAACCCACGATTGAGAACATGCATGATACATATTTTATGAAGGAATGAAATGAAATACATATATAAAAATAAACACAGAGATACAAAAAAAAAAAAAAAAACTTAAATTCATTAATAACAAAGTACTGAAAACTATATACACGTAGAATGGAAATAAACTAGCTCAAGCGATGGTAGCTTATCTCTAAGAAGAGATGTGGTGGCTACATGCCTTTCAAACTGTGTTACAATGAGGTTCAAAGGCCTATTTATTATTGAGAAACAATAGAAAAAACTAAACATCGAAAAACCTAACCCTACAATATGAATCCTAAAAGGTCTATGGGCCCCATTGGGGTAATAATGTGCATCAACTTCCTAGGGTCATCACTTTGGCATACAATCTCTGTTTGACACGTACGATACCTCATTAGAAAGATATATTTGATGAATTCAAATTTTGACTGAAAACCCCTACCAATAGCCATGATTTTTTCCGTTTTCCAAAAAAATGTTGTTTAGGGTCTGAAAATGGCTTAAGAAGTTCAGGACCCGAAAAAGTACCAAAAATAGTAAAATGTGCTAAAATTAAGGAAACTGAAAGAAATAATGGTGGGGTTCCTTGTGGAATAGGAAGGTGGCCACCAATATGCACCTGGATCAATGTATGATGAGATACAAGAATGTAATAGCAAAGCATCAAGAAGAAGCATGTCTCAAGAAATATTAGTAAGCTAAAACCATCTCAAGCATACATGAATAGGAACGTGCGAGAGGTTAATTGAAAGTAGTTCAAAATAAGTTACTGACGTGGTGTGGCATAAGAAGCATATATTTGAAATAAAAAACACATGCAACGACTACAAACTAGTTCATAACATATATCTTATATGAAATCACACATACAAATATAGTGAAAATACTAGACAACCAATATAGCCATTATGAGTAAGCATGGGAATCAATGATATAAATGAAGAACTTATTATTGATGTTACTACAAATACAAGTACATGACCTAAAATACACCAAAGCCCAACAATGGAACATCGGCTGCTCATACCATTATCTAATGTAAAACCGTCGCCTCGCCACAACTTGTGAAAATTTTAATCTATTGCAACAAATGGAAGTTATTCTTCAAACCGACTAAAAATTAAGTGGAAAATAACGAATAAAATCACAACTACAATTTTCACCATAAAAATGCCACAGAAAAATAAAAAATAAAAAAAAATAAAAATAAAAAAAAAATAAAAAAAAAAAATAAATAAAAAAATAAATAAAATAAAAAATAAAAAATAAAATAATAATATATATATATATATATATATATATATATATATATATATATGATGGAAACTAATAAATATAAAACACACACTCAATAAAAAAAGACATCATTATTTTTGGACAATTTTCACCATAAAAACCAATCCAGGAAAATTCGTGCAGCAGATGAGGGTTTCATTACTATGCAAAAGTGAAATTTTGAGTACAATAAAATGGATGCAAAACTAGTAATCCTCTCTAAGACAAATAATGAAAAAAATATCTAAGGGAGATTACCCTCCTCTAGAAGCAATATTGCCTCCAAATGGCCACATAAAACTTGTTTAGCAAACCCTTACATAATGCACAGACCCTACACAGTCCAAACTCGCACTCCTCAAGAATTGATTTGGAATCAGTCATTATTGTTGTAGCTACTGCTCAAAGTCAATGACCAAGCCCTCTAGAAATATTCCCAGCCTCCAGCACCTAGAACCTCCTTTTGCTCAGCCAAATCAAATTTCCTTCTTGAGGCTACTGTGCAGTCCTTGCATAGCCTCCTAGAGAAATAACTCAGACTCCTCTCACTACCTCTCCAAAAATGGAAATATTCATCCAGATTCACTCTCCACCTATGATCAATGCCTCTACACCCCCACTCTTGCTCGAAATCTCCTATGTTGAGTCATTGCAATTGGGAAGCTCGATTTCTTCCAAGGATCTCAACCTCTCTGGTGTGTTTTTCTCCCAGCCCATCGATTTCCTCTTATAATCTCTAGTTGGATCAACAATGACCACGATTAAGTCCTTATCTATGGTTGATATCATCTCTGAGTCAATCCAAGTGAGTTTCTAGATAATTATCACCTTTCTCAACATATTCCCATTAATTAATCAATTTCCCTAAGTTAGACTTAAGAATTTTTAATTATTGATCAATTAATTTAAATGAGTTGTCTCTAGGTGGAATTTCCGTAAACGATTTCGGGGTTCTGTAGATCTCAAGTGTGTTATCCTCTCCATGAAATTTGAGACTAGAACGCCATCTGATGCTACAAAAACTAACACTCTCTCTTAGTGAGGAAGGTGCTCTCTACCATAACATCCTACATACACATTGTTGATGATTGACATTTGTGACTAAATAATACTTCCCACAAACTACTATGGAACTCTAATTTATCTATTACTCTAAGCTAAATCACCTTGCATATGTGTTGCTACTGACGCTCCACTATACTATTGTATTGCTTCTAACTCTCACATTTTTTCTGCAACTGATCTCATGTTGTTGTTGCTGCAACTACTGCAACTGAAATCCAAAAATATTGTGTCCCTAGTACTAAAACTAGTTCCCTATCATACCCATCTAATCTCTAAAATAGATGAAATTAGTTTTCCTTAGAGATTTTGTGAGTATATCTTCAACCTAATCTTATGTGGTAACATAATGTAGTTGGATTGCTTCATGCTACACAAAATATTTGATGAAAATACATAAAAAAATATGTCTTTCGACTTGTCACGAAACATTATTTTCAGAGAGCCTGATGCAATTATGATTACCATAGTAAACATTGGTTGCCTCCATCCTCTGCCTAAATAAGCTTACCAGCAGCTTTCGTATCCAAATATCTTTACATGTGGTTGTGCTAGCTTCCATATAATCTACCTTTGTAGATCTTAGTGCCACTCGATTTTTCTTCTTGCTGCACCAAGTAACAATCCCCGATCCAATGTTGAAGTAGTACTCGTAGGTAATTTTCTTTCTACTGAGTTTCCTTCCTAGTATGCATTTTTCAATCGATATAGTTTGACATCATCCCCTCGAGTATATCTAAATCCATACTATACTATGTTCTTATACCATTGAATCTATCCACACCTGATGTTGTATGACCTCATGATAGCTAGAAGGTTCTTCAACTTGTTCCACCAATGCTTCATACCTATTTTGATGTCTATGTTCTGTCTTGTTCATCCTAGGAGCTCCAATGAACTCCCATATATCTCTCAATTACTGACGAAATTCCCTACTATTTTGACCACTAGTGGTGGGAGGATCAATCAACTCCTCATCCTGCCTCTACTGCTCCAACCACTGAGAACTCACTGGATGACCTCCACCTAAGGATATTCTTGTACTGGTAACCATAATAGATCCATGTGATTGTCCTTGCAGAATTCCTATTAGTTTCATCTGTATTTGCCCCTACTGTTGGACCAATGGAGCTTCTTTTGGCTCACTCTGATTAATTTCTGGCATCTCACAAGACTTATTAAATTATTCGTCCTCCATGAACTTGAAGTCTTGTCTAATTATAATATTCCTATTTCTAGGAATGTAAATCATGTATGCCTTGGAGGTTACACTATACCCAATGAAATAACCTCTCTTTGTAGTCTATTCTAACTTAGTGTACTTCTCATCTGGCACATGGAAATAGGCTATGCTACCAAATATCCTGAAGTTACCAACACTTGGATTCTTCCCTAAGAATAATTCTTCTGGTATAATCTTCCCCAATGGCTTTTGAGGAACCCTTTTGAATATACATAGCCATGTTACATGCCTCTACCCATAAGAACCTAGGAAAATCCTGGTCATATAACATTGCCTTTGCAACCCCAACTATATCTTTTTTCTTCTGCTTCGCTAACCCATTATGCTATGGGTTGTATGGATTTTTCCACTCCCTATTGATGCCTTCCATCGTATAAAATCATGTGAAGTCACTATATGTTTACTCACCTCCATTACTTGAACAAAGAACCCCCGATAGTTTCCATTGTCACATTCTCCACCAAATCTTTAAACTCCTTGAAGTGATCAAATACCTCATCATTGGTATTCAGAAAATTGATCCAAGTTTTCCTGGAATGATCATCAATAAAGGTGATGAATTACTCTTACCCCTTGAGAGATCTATCAGACATAGGGTCACATATGTCTGAGTGTATAAGTTGCAACACCCCATCTGATTTGTCATCACTCCTTGGGAATGTTTCCTTAGCGCATTTCCCAATCACACACCCCTTGCACACATCTTCATGTTTCTTTATAGGTTCTAGAACACCTATTATTATCTCCCTGATAATTCTAAGTGCTCCATGATGTAGATGTCCCATCCTCCTATGCTATAACTCATTTCGTTCTTTGCCAATGTCACTGCTACTGCTAACTAGTGTCATTGGAGAGTTGAACTGCAACTTGTACAATCTATTAATTCATAGCCTAATATGTTTGACTCTGTTATAGATTTTGTGTTTGATGAACACCTTCTTACATACAAAATGGACATCATATCCCCTGTCTTGTAGTTGGGATACTAAAATCAGGTTCATACCCAATCCTGGAACATGCAATACATCTGTAAAACAGGTGATTTCTCCTAACCCTCTCTCTAATTCAACAATACCCCTCCTTGCTAGAGTGAATTTTGTCTTGTTTCCCATAGTTATCTAGAAGTACATTTTATCCTCATTATAGCTAGAGAAATATTCTCTACCTTCTATTATGTGAGCTAACGCTTCATTGTCTATATACCAAACTCCTTGTGAAGTTGAGCTAGTTAACCAAGAAAATTCATCCTCCAATCTGGAAGACAATATTGTAGCCTCCTCAATATTAACTTTTTCCATGGCCATACTAGAGGATTCTAGAAAATTTACTAAAGACATCTTGAGTATAATCATTTGCTATTTCTCTTCCACCCCACACTAATATTATACTGCAATTACTACTTAAAATTAATTGTGCCCAAGTCAAGAATCTACTCACCTTTTCCTTCTAGAATCAATTCCCATAAAAATTGACCCTTCATGCGCTCTATAACTGAAAATTAGGCCCTATATCTAGCAATTCACAGTACCTACCTAGGCCCTACGTAGACTTGGAAATCGAGTTGCCAAAATCCCTTTGAATCTAAATTATTTCCTTCTTCCTCTTATGAGATTCCTTTCTGATCAAACTCACTCCGTTACCATGTGAAATTTTAATCTATTCCAAAAACTGTAAATTATTCTTCTAACTAATTAAAAATTAAGTGCAGTTTATTTGCTACAACAAATAAAAATTAAAATAACAACTGTAATTTTAACCATAAACTGTTATGGAAAATAAAATGCTCGAAACTGATAAATATAGAGCACATACATAATAAAAAATTACACCAATTTTTTTGTACAATTGTCCCCAAAAAAATCCAATGCAGGAAAATCGGTGCAACAAATGAGGGTTTTATTATTATGTGGAAGTGAAATTATGAGTACAATAAAATGGATGCCAAACTAGGAATCCTCTCGGAGATAAATAATGGAAAAAATATATGAGGGAACTTACCCTCCTCCACAAGTAGTCTTGGCCCCATTTGGCCATAGAAAACTGCTCTAAAAAAACCCTGCATCAGCCTTCTGCGAAGACACTGGACATGAAAAACTCAAACTCTTCTAGAATTTCTTCTGAATCAGTCATTCTTCCTGTAGCTACTAGTGGAAGTCATTGGTCAGGCCGTATGGAAATATTCTTGGCCTCTGACACCTGAAACCTCCTCCTGCTTAGCTAAATCGAATTTTCTTCTTGAGGCTATTGAGTAGTCCTTGCAATGCCTCCTAGAGAAATAACATGTCCTCCTCTCACTGCCTCTCCAGAACTGGAAATATTCCTCTAGATTCATTGTCTCTACCACTCATTATCTCTGCATTCCCTCTTTGGATCAAAATCTCCTCTATTGAGTCACTACAACTGGGAATCTTGATTTTTGAAAAGGAAATCGACCTCTTTAGTGTGTTTTTCTCCAACCCCATTGACATCCTCTTATAATCTCCAGGGAGATCTCCAATGAAAACGATTAAGTCCTTATTGATGCCTAAGATTATCTCTGAGTTGATGAATGTGACTTTTGAGATAGTTCTCACCTTTATCAATCAATTCCAATTAATTAATAGACTTCTCTAAATTAGACTTAGCCATTTTTTAATTATCAATCAATTAATTTAATTGATCTATATCTAGGTGGAACTTCTAGGATCTAGATATCTCATGATTTTTAGTCTCTCCACAAATTTTTAGACTAGAAAACCATATGATTCTTGTTTGGTTCTAATTGATGATGTCAATTAGAGTTTAATTTAATGTCAACCTGGGAAGGTAAACTTAGAAGTGCTTATCTAAAATATATAGATCTAGAAAGATTCCTAATTTGTCCAAGATCGTAAAGTCCCCTTACAAGAACATATTCATTAAGATCTCTTTCAATAACTAAACAAACCTAGATCTAATAATTGTTTGAGATCTATGGTTCTCTTACAAGAACATATTTTACAAGACCTCTTCCAACATTATAACATCTAATAAGAACTTAAAAGCTAAAATGAAGTAAACCTAGATCTAATAATTGTATGAAATATTATGGTTCTCTTACAAGAACACTTTCAAATAAGACTCTTCCAATATTAGAACATTTAACAAAAACTTGAAAACTGAAATCAAGCAAAAACATAAAATAGATTATACCTAAAATAAACAAATAAGCATGCAAGTGAGGCCATGGGGGCCCTCCATAACTCCACAAGCACACCACTTCAATGGAGACTCAGATGTAGAAGAAAAATTGAAGTATGATCCTTTATTTCAAAATCTCCATTAAAAACCAACTCTAAGATTACAACTCTAAGCTTCTAAGATTACATACTCCAAAATTCTAAGATTACAAAACTTCAAGATTACAAATGGAGGAGATTGTACTCCTATTTATATAATGGGATGAGTAACAAACTCATAATGATCATCCACTAATCTCTCTTTAGTTCCATACATCTCTCGACCATCTAGACACATAACCCCTTTTTGTCCTTGATCTTCTCCATGAGATCATAATCTTCTCCATGAGGTTTATCTTCTCAAATTCGAATTTGATCATCCAAGGCCACATAAAGGTGTCTTGGAAGCTTCCTTGGCACCTACACATGTCAAAAAAACAACCCACTTTCCATATATAAAGTAAAATATATTATTTTCTAATATTTAATCAAGAATTTCTCTTAAAAATGCTTAAAAATAAATAATATTTGGAAAATATAAATTAGACCCATAATAGGGAAAATGAAGTGACTGGTGGTGAATAATGGGTAATATAATGGAAGCATAGGTTAAAAATGTATGGTAATGAGTGACATTTTGAAACCCAAACATACTCCCCAACTGAAGCTCTTGCATGTCCTCATGCAAGCTATTACAATGACTTATCTGATTTGATTCTCAGATGAGCTTCCTTTTACAAGATGTTTGGTTCTTGTGTAACAAGCATCTTCCAATCATGGACTTCTTTTTAACTTTGCACTTCTTTGGATAACTTTTATTTTTGCAAAGCATTTGCATCTTTTAATGATTGGTTCTTGTGTTACAAACATTATTTACTTTGTTGAGATCTCTTTTAATGATTGGTTCTTGTGTTTACAATCATTATTTACTTTGTTGAGATCAATCATTTTAAGAAGTCATTTAATATGCTCATCATATTTAATAAGTCATTTAATATGCTCATCATTTTGTAGTAGTTTTTATTGCGGGAAGACTATGTGGGTTAAGATGTAATATGAATGAGGAAAAAAAATGAAGTGTGAAATTCCCCCCTCCCCAACTGATGGTTTTTGGCAATTTTTAATGAGAAAGGGAATAATGAAATAGTGGAATATTTTCCAAATATCATCATTTTAGCATCTAAAAAGAATTTCAAGATTAAAGGTTAGAAAACATCATACCTTACTTACCTACAGAAATGGATGATTCATGCATGTTCAGCTGCTACAATTCTGATCTGAAGCTTCTTCTGCAAATTGTGGATGAAAGATGGATCTGTATTGTCGTATCTGCTGTTGGATCTTTCGCTGGATAATCTGATGAATCTGATGAGTTTTCTGAATATGGCTGAAAATTTATAAGGCTTGGAAGGTATACAAAATATAGAAGTTACATTTTCCTCCCCCCCGCCTTATTTATTGACTTGTCCTCAAGTCATGACAAGCTGAAAAACAAACGAAAGGAAATCTGCTTCATCTGCTACAAAATATAGGTCTTCAAGTCTTCAACGCTCGATGGCACAAATCTTACTATGTGATTAAATGTGTTGGTGTCAAACATAGTAAGAAGTTGTTGACTTAATGGCCGTTAATGAATGCCACTAGTCAACACGAGAGCTCCCACCGTTGATTCCAATGGGAGTCAAGATGCCTAACACATCTGTGTAGGTACGAATAAGTTTGTTGTGGTCGAGTCACCTACAAGATCCAATGAACAAGGGATATTAATGTACTCCCATTGTTCATTGGCAAGAGTACTTTCCATTAAGGCATGCAAGCCTCTAGGTGTTTTTACAAAGATAATTAGGTTCTAGGACTTTGACTCAGTGATATGTAGAAGCAGGATTTTATTGGCGGAAGATGAAAATGGTAGTAAAAAAGGAAATGGAAATGGAAAATGGTTTTTATTGATGGGTTAGGAATAGATGAAAGGAAATGAACAAGAACTCTTGCTGTCAAAAATGGACATGGAAATGGTATGCTTTATGGATTGACTATTGGTGGAATTCAAAATCTTTTGCAAAAAGGGTGTAAGGTTGTGGTTGTGAACATGGATTTGTCTTTATGGTTTTTCATGAATTTAGTCTTTGGAAGACTAATTGTTGTCACAATGTAATCTTCTTTATGATCACTTGATTATCCTGTAACCTGTAAAAAAAAATTTGGTACAAAGAAAACATAAGTGTGTTCAAGAAGAAATGGCCAGTTCCTTCATGATTCTTACGCAAAAATTTTGTACCAAATAAAACAAATTAAGGACAATCAAAGTGTTGAAATTGAATTAATCATGATATTAATATCACTCCATTATTAAAAATAACCATGAAAAGTAATACTCCCTGTTTGTGTCAGATGAAATATGCTCGACAAAAAGATTGGCATTGTTGTGTTCTGCATATTAGTATGTCATATAAAAGCATTCAACAGGAATATGTTATGAGTTTAATGCCAACTTGAAGCTATCGAAACAAGATAATCATCATCTATAGAATCCTCCAAATGTTTGATAAATCAATCCTCAAAATTTGTTTCCAAGTGTTTCATTATTTATTTTCAAACCTGCGTGAATTTTGTGGAAAGTGTTTTTTTTTTTTTTTTTAAGAAGCAACAAAGAAAAAAACAATATTTTTTTTTTTTTAAATCATTTATGGTGATTTTTTTTTAAGACATTTTTGAAATTCTCTTTTTATTTTTTTTATATATATTTTTTATCTCTAAAAAAATAAAATAAAAATTATCTAAATCTAAATCTAATTAAATTAAAATTTAAAATATTAAAAATAATAAAAAAAAAATCTATCAAAAATGAAAATTAATTAAAATCCTAAAAGGCAATGTTTTATTTTTATTTGCGACTTTTTCTAAATCTAAAAATGAAAAAAAATGAAAAATGAAATGAAAAAAAAAATCGAATTAAACCCTAACTTAACACTAAACTATCTAAATCTAAAAAAAAAACGCATTGAAACAAAACTAAAAGAAACGTTCATTAAAAACTAAAAATTTCTAGTGAAACGCCCTCCGTTCAGGTTGAAAGACAATGAAATTCATTTAAATGTGTACAGCAGGAGTAAACTTAGGTCCTCTGCGCTACTTGATCGCTGTCCCTTGGGCCAAGCACGCTTGTCGAGATTTGAACCCAGGTTATGGCTGTCGTAAATCTGTTGCTGCTGGAATTAACTGATGTCTCAATGTCTTGATAAGGAAAAAAAAACTTCGCTGGCAAAATGAATGGTCTATTATCGCCTGTTATTACAACATCCGTCAAATTGTATCTGTTATCCATGTCTGCCCCTCATTTAAATTTTTGGCTTCCCGTCCCTCCTAAACCTTCGAAAATTTCCTATCGGGACCTAAGGAGCTCATTTTCTGCCTATTGTCACCGTCCTGTGCCTCCAAATTGCGCTGTACAGGTCTGAAAGGTCGTGCCCGAGAGTATTCATGGTTTAGCCTTTCTAGCCCTAGCCCCTCTAATTTTCTATTCCACATGACCTAGCCCCTTGACCATGCGCCAGACCAAAAGTGCTTACCGTATATTGCCATCGGGCACAATCTTAGCCGTCCGATCAAATCATAGATTGACGGTTCGCAGCATGTCCCTGTCCGGTGGTCTCCGCCGCGCTTTCCCCTAAAACCAGCTGTATTCCCCGCACCACTTTTGAAGGGATGGCGGTTTTCCGCAAATCACAGCGATTCCATACGCTGATCGTCGCGTGTCCCTCTGCACTATACCAATACCGCCCCATTTCGCGCGTTAACGTCCGAATCAAGACGTGCAGCGAAATCGGCATGAGCCGTCCAACGGCTGCCAATCTCCCAAGCTGCATGAGTTTTAATTTAAATATACGACACCCCGGGCCCGCCATTCCATCGCCCTATGACTAAGTTTCAACCGTTGATCTCGTTTAAAGGATCGTGTGGCCCAGATCATTCGCGTGACCGCTTATTGACCCAATCTCCCACCACGTCATCATCCACGCGTCTATTGTATTTTTTCTCTGCCATTCACATATTTCATTCATAATTCATATTTCTACGTTTCACATGGAAAGTTATCATCAGCCCGCCCTCCATCGTTTCTCTGCATCTCCCTGTCACCCTGCACCATCTCACCACTCCGCCTAGTCTGCATCACCATCTCCATGATCATCACCGCACCCACCACCCCCCCTGTGTCTGGTTTTTCTTAACAAGTTTATGGTTTTGCAGGTTTTTCGCGGTGGAGAATTACCCTGATTCATCGCCTCCATTACAGAAGCCGAGAATGCACAGCAGGACCATGTTTCAAGACCAAAATTTATAAAAAAAAAGGGACTCGGGAGCTGCTATGATATGACCACTATTAAATAAAGCAAGGATTTAAATCTATTCAGCCCTCCAAGGTCATTCAAATGCACAGGTTGAGCAGATGAAGAATTAATGGTGCAGATAGAGAATATCAGTGAAGAGCAGGGGATTAAAGAAATGCATTTAAAGACTTTAGGGCTCTTACATACCCTTTTGGAGGCAAAGTACCAGACCGAAGACCCTGCAGATCACTAGAAATATCTTTTCACAGAAAACAATGCCCTCAAAGTTTATTTCAGCCAAATTTTCTTCAGGAAGGTACAGAATGTTACATATTTTATTCTTCATGTCTTATCCCTGGAGAAATCTACACCTGCAACATTTAATTCATGGAGCCAGCCCCAGAGTACCTATAGCTCAGCACATTAATTAAGAGACAGGGGCGCGAATGTTTCCACCTTTTTGTTCAAATTAAGCAAATTAAATGTTTCCACCTACTTCTTTTATTGGTTTCTCTTCTCCTTCCTCTATAAAAGGGAGGAAGAAAGACATTGTAAGGGTTCTAGATTTTTATCAGAGAATTGTGCAGTGAAAGGCATTTTTTGTATACATTTTGTAAAGCTTTTGTATAAAGGCTCAGAGCCCGTAGGGTCTCAGTGAGGAGGAGTTCTATCTGTAATGAGGATTCTTGTCTTTGGTATTTCACAGTATGTAAACCTCTCTTATGTGTTTAATACAATATTTCATTTCATACATCTTCTTGTATCATGTTACTGGAATGTGAGTGGCTCACTGGCTTTAGGTAAGGATTCATCCAAGTTGATGCCCATACTTGAAACAGTCAAGCGCTTTAAATAGGCTCAGGCATGATATACTGTTTCATATTCACTTCATCCATCTTTCTACTATATTAGTTGCTTTGGGAGGGTGCTTTTAAAACGCCATTGTCATGTATGGATTCTTAAATCAATAAGCCCATATATGGTTCTGTTGTGTATCTGGGTATCAGCTCAAGGTTAACTAGTATTCTCCTCATGTTTCTTTCACTCCACACTCCTTCTGATAACTTGATTTCTGTGGCATATTATTTGAATCGGCCCCTTGCTGTGCAGAAATTGTCTCTTAACCGTTCGATGCTTTTGGTGTTGCTTTTACTTGTCCCTACAATATTACTCGTAAGGGGCTTCGTATGTTCTCAAACTGCATTTAAATCACTTCTTGTTTAAAAAGAGACAGTAGGGAGTTCTTTGGATTGACAAACAAGCTTTATTATACACCGCTATGCTAAGATGTGTCCTAGACATCGGTCTATGGCAACTATAGACCTGCCTCAGTGGGAGACAATAATTGCTGACAACATCTTTCCAAGGCCACAGCGCAATTTAAGAACACGTCTTCCCCAGTTCGACAATCCTTATTCACTCTCTAATCAGGTGAGCACAGAGAGTTGAAGAGTTGTATATCTCTCACCTTGGTGACTCCACACTGTTGTTTATTTGATAAATCTATTTGTAGTCCTGGCTCTCCGTAAGCCACATCTGAGGTCAGATACATCACAGTCAAAGATACCTTCAGTGTCTGACCTAGAGAAGATTATACATAGAAGAAGTTGGAAAGAAAATAAATAAGCCCGTGCTGAAATCCCCAAGTTTTTCGAAGAAAATTTTCTATCTTCTTCTTCTCAAGAAGTTCCAATAGAGAATCCTGACTCCACTGAAGAAAATCCTGAATATTACTCAGATAGCCCACCCAGGGGAAGGGCTAGAACCAAAGAGAACTTTTTTCCAACCCCTGAGGCTGAAGAAGTTAAAGAAGTTACAGAGGTAGCCCCTGTTAATCGTGAATTGTTTCCATCCACACCTCAGGCTATTGTACAGTATATTCCCATTGTTATTCATACTCCACTCCCACCTCCTCCTCTTCCTCCATTTGTACATCAGATTGTTGCACAACCCCCACTTCCTCCAATGGCAAATGTTCCTGCCTTCTTGCTGAATAAATATGCTCCCCTAGCATTACCTCAAGTGCTCAATGATATGCCCCAGGATTATTTAAAGGTATTGCCCAGATTCACTGGAGAAAATGAAATTGATGCCCAAAAACACCTTGAGACCTTCTGCGCTTTCGTAGAAAACTTTAATGTTGAACATTTAGATGTAGTCTTAAGACTGTTTGTGCAATCTCTGGACGACGAAGCCAAAAAATGATTCAAGACATTGGGAAACCGTTCCATAACCACTTGGGATGATATGGAAAATACTTTTCTCAGAAAATGGGGAGAAAAGAAAGATCATGGACAGTGTCTTACTAAGTTCAATACACTCAAGAAGAAATATAATGAAGGGGTGTCATAATTTATCAAGAGGTTTAATAAGTTATATCTAAACCTCCCTGCAGACATGAAGCCTCATCAGAATGCTGCCAAAGTAGTTTTCATAGCAGCCTTTGACTCAGATTTTGGTTTCTCTCTCAAGGAAATAAATCCTGCCACCCTAGATGATGCTCAGTCAGATGCTCTTGAATTAGAAGCAAATTTTGCTTCCACTGGAGGGAAATCTGAACAGGATACCAGAAGAAGAGGTAAAGAGGAAATATCTACTTCTAATCAGGATAAGGATTCAGATAAAATTGAAGAAATGAGCAAAATGATAAAGAATCTTTCTAATAAACTTGTCAAGCTTGAATTGGAGACCAAGAGCTCAGCTCCCAAGAATTTCTAGAATGCTCCAAACAGGGGTTACAATCCTCAGTACAGAAAGCCACCCCTGCAAATACTCACAAGGGAAGCTAAGGAACAACAGGATCAGGTACCACACCCATTGTACCTGGAAGGCCCAGCAGATGACTCCACTGAAGATGCTGCCTATGAACTGAAAGATGCAAATCTTGCCTTCTCAAACAGTGAGGAAATAGAATGCCCATTGCAAGAAGAATAAGAAGAGATCAGAAACACAGAAGATGCAGAAATTGATCACTATTGCAAACAGTTTAATGATTTCATGCAAGCACATTTCAATAGGAGATATGATCTTAGATCCTCCAGAAAGAGAACTCGGACTCAAGAACAGGAAGAAGAGCCTCCCCAGAAGGAAGCACCTGCTCAAAAGGAGTCAACAAAGCAAAAAGTCACAGACAAAGGTAAGAGTCCTCTAAAAGCTTCTTTGCATTCCAATGATCAAGCTCCTTCTTCTTCAAAAATAGTCACTCCTCCTAATGCTGAGTCTGTATCAAAATAAGTCAAACCTTCACCTGAAAACAAAGAGTCAAAGGAAGCTGTAATAGAAAAGTCCCCTCCTACTTTCAATTTGCAAAAAGAACTTGAAAAAGTCAAAATCCCAGTCCCTTTGACTGAACTATTGAAACAACCCGCATATCAATCTCAAGTCACTTCTTTATTGCTCCCTCCTGAAGCACCCATAATCCCAGATAGTCTTAATCTCTAAGAAGAAAGACCCATGGTAGTTTTTGGCCCTCATGTCGAGGAGATAGACCCTTCTACTCCTCCTTTCTATGTGTCTCTAGTTATTCATGACCTGCTGTTACACAATTGTATGTTAGATTCCGGGGCTTCCCATAATCTTATGCCTTTGTCAGTCATGGAGCAACTAGGTCTACAAATCACACGTCCATATAAAGATCTATATTCATTTGATTCCAAAAGAGTTAAATTCTTGGGGATGATTAAAGATTTAGTGGTCAATCTGGCCCAAATTCCAGCAAAAAGTGTGGTAATGGACATTATGGTGGCTAATATCCCAGCTCGCTTTGGCATGCTGTTGTCAAGGTCCTGGGGAACAAAAATTGGTGGGTCACTCAAACTAGACTTAACATATGCCACTATTCCAGTTTTTGGTGGCCAGGAGAGGAGGTTATACAGAGAAACTAGATTTGTCAAAATGGTGACTAAGGCTGACAGCTCAGAGAATTCACCAGTCTACAGCAAAGAAGGAGATTTCTCATGTTTGACGTTAGAAGAAGATCAAAATTATTCTCATGAACATTCCTTCTGTCAAATCAAAACTGAGCAGTCTTTAGAAGACCGTGAAGCAGGAGTATGGACTCTACATTTTGATGGAGCGAATTCAAGAGAAGGAAATGGGGCTGGAGTATTATTAATCTCCCCTACAGGAAAATGGGTGCCCCTGTCTTTTAAATTGGAATATGAGGCTACCAATAATATGGCTGAATATGAAGCACTGTTGCTAGGATTGCAGACAGCCAAGAGCATGGGCATACAGAGTTTAAAGGTTCTGGGAGATTCTGAGCTGGTGGTCAGACAAGTCAGAAATCAGTGTCAAACCAAGCACCCTCGGTTGAGGGCATACATGAATGAAGTGTGGGACATGGTGGAGAATTTCTTCTCAGCATTCAATATCCAGTTCATGCCCCGGGAGCAGAATAGAATGGCAGATTCACTTGCTGTAGCTGCCAGTACATTTCATCCACCTCAGAACCCCCTCTTGAGGTATGAAATCGAGATACGTTATAGGCCATAAATCCCAGATAATATTAAGCACTGGCAGGTATTTGAAGATGATGAACAGATGAAGAAATTCTTGGAGATAGTGGGAGACTTCTCCAATATGGAGATTGATGATTGTGAAGAAGAGGAAGCTGAAAACATTTCAGAAAATAAATGGGAGGAGAAAATGGTAGGAAGTAAAGTGTTGCAAATAAAGGGAAACATTATACCTAGAGGGCTGGTGCATCTAGAAAGATTATTTGACAAGAATGATATCCCATTGCAGCCTAGTAAAATAGCAGAAGAAAATCAAATGGAAGATCTGAATCTGGGTACCAAGGCTGATCCTAAAATTGTAAAATTATCCAAGAAGGTCCCAGAGGAGTATAAAGAAAAATACCTAAAATTATTTCAATCATACAAGGATGTATTTGCGTGGTCCTATCAGGACCTGAATACATTTGATGTTAGTATAATGCAGCATAAAATTCCTTTGAGGGAAGATGCAAAACCTTATAAGCAGAAGCTTAGACAGATAAATCCTCTGCTGCTTCCCTCCATTGAAAAAGAAATCAAGAAGCTGCTAAAGGCCAAAATAATTGTGCCATTAAGGTACTCTGAATGGGTTGCTAATTTGGTCCCTGTCCGAAAGAAAAATGGAGAAATACATCCCCCATCAAGTGGGAAACATAAATGGATATTAACAACCACATATTACTTTACAAAATGGGTGGAAGCCATACCTGCAAGGAACGCTACTGACACTGTCATCATAAAGTTCATGGAGGAAAACATCATTTCTAGGTTTGGCTGTCCTGCTAGAATAGTGACTGACAACGACAGGCCTTTAAATCTGCAAAATTTGTAAATTTCTGCCAGCAGCACAATATTTCACTTAAGCACTCCACAGCTTACTATCCGCAGGGGAATGGCTTGGCAGAATCTTCCAACAAAACCCTAGTGAGGGCCCTGAAAAAGACAATAAATGAAAATCAGAAGAATTGAGATTCCCAATTGAAATTCGCTCTATGGGCCAATAGAATTACTTGTAAGCGAGAAACTGGGAGATCCCCTTATGAATTGGTATATGGACGAGCAGCTATGTTTCCTGTGCATCTGGCCTTACCAGTGGCACGTTTCATGCAAGACAGTCAGGAGGAACCTGATGACATGATCAGAAGGATAAACCAGCTAGTGGAATTAGAAGAAACACGGAATCAAGTGAGTCAAAGGCTAATTGATTATCAGGAGAAAATGAAAAATATTTTTGATCAGCATGCTAAATACAGAAAGTTGGAGGTTGGTGATCTGGTTCTCAGATGGGATGTCCGGAGGGCTGAAAAAGGAAAGCATGGCAAATTCGACCCCCTCTGGTTTGGCCCCTTCAAAATTGTGAAACAGGGAGGCAATAACACGTTCATATTGGAGAATTTACAGGGTGACGTATCGGATGCCCCTGTAAACGGCCAATTTCTAAAGCCCTATTTCCAGTTCTGACTCAGGCAGCGAGCGCCTGATGTACCATACTGTATATTAGTATTGCTACAATTTTTGTTTAAACAGGGTGAGCAGGTTAATGGATCATGAAGAGAAAGGGTTTGGAAGGGCAGAGTCCACAAAGTTTACATAAGATAATGATCAGGAGGTCTGCAGGTTCTCGACACGTCCAAGTATGAATGCGTCGTCCCCATTCGGAGCCGATGTTATCCATGTCTACCCCTCATTTAAATTTTTGGCTTCCCGTCCCTCCTAAACCTTTGAAAATTTCCTATCGGGACCTAAGGAGCTTGTTTTCTGCCTATCGTCACTGTCCTGCACCTCCAAATTGCGATGTGCAGGTCTGAAAGGTCGCGCCCGAGAGTATTCATGGTTTAGCCTTTCTGGCCCTAGCCCCTCTAATTTTCTATTCCACATGACCTAACCCCTTGACCATGCGCCAGACCAAAAGTGCTTACCGTATATTGCCATCGGGCACAATCTCAGCCGTCCAATCAAATCATAGATCGACGGTCCGCAGCATGTCCCTGTCTGGTGGTCCCCGCCGCACTTTCCCCTAAAACCAGCTGTATTCCCTGCACCATTTTTGAAGGGCTAGCATTTTTCTGCAAATCGCAGCGATTCCATACGCTGATCACCGCGTGTCACTCTGCACTGTTCCAATATCGCCCCATTTCGCGCGTTAACGTCCGACTCAAGACATGCAGCGAAATCAGCGTGAGCCGTCGGATCCCGAGCACTCCATCCAACAATTTCCAATCTCCCAAGCTGCACGAGTTTTAATTTAAATATATGGCACCCTGGGCCCGCCATTCCATTGCCCTCTGACTAAGTTTCAACCGTTGATCTCGTTTAAAGGATCGTGTGGCCTAGATCATTCGCGTGACCGCCTGTTGACCGAATCTCCCACCACGTCATCATCCACGCGTCTATCGTATTTTTTCTCCGCCATTCACATATTTCATTCATAATTCATATTTCTATGTTTCACATGGAAAGTTATCACCAGCCCATCCTCCATCATTTCTCTGCATCTCCCCGTCACCCTGCACAATCTCACCACTCCGCCCAGTCTGCATCACCATCTCCATGATCATCACCACACTCACCACCCCCCCTGTGTCTGGTTTTTCTTAACAATTTTATGGTTTTGCAGGTTTGCCGCGGTGGAGAATTACCCTGATTCATCGCCTCCATTACAGAAGCCGAGAATGCACAGCAGGACCATGTTTCAGGACCAAAATTTATAAAAAAAAAAGGACCCGGGAGCTGCTATGATATGACCGCTATTAAAGAAAGCAAGGATTTAAATCTATTCAACCCTCCAAGGTCATTCAAATGCACAGGTTGAGCAGATGAAGAATTAATGGCGCAGATAGAGAATATCAGTGAAGAGCAGGGGATTAAAGAAATGCATTTAAAGACTTTGGGGCTCTTACATACCATTTTGGAGGCAAAGTACCAGACCGAAGACCCCGCAGATCACTAGAAAGATCTTTTCACAGAAAACAATGCCCTCAAAGTTTATTTCAGCCAAATTTTCTTCAGGAAGGTACATAATATTACATATTTTATTCTTCATGTTTTATCCCTAGAGAAATCTACACCTGCAGCATTTAATTCATGGAGCCGGCCCCAGAGTACCTATAGCTCAGCACATTAATTAAGCAACAGGGGCGCGAATGTTTCCACCTTTTTGTTCAAATTAAGCAAATTAAATGTTTCCACCTACTTCTTTTATTGGTTTCTCTTCTCCTCCTCTATAAAAGGGAGGAAGAAATACATTGTAAGGGTTCCAGATTTTTATCAGAGAATTGTGTAGTGAAAGGAATTTTTTGTATACATTTTGTAAAGCTTTTGTATAAAGGCTCAGAGCCCGTAGGGTCTCAGCGAGGAGGAGTTCTATCTGTAATGAGGATTCTGGTCTTTGGTATTTCACAGTATGTAAACTTCTCTTATGTGTTTAATACAATATTTCATTTCATACATCTTCTTGTATCATGTTACTGGAATGCGAGTGGCTCACTGTCTTTAGGTAAGGATTCATCCAAGTTGATGCCCATACTTGAAACAGTCAAGCGCTTTAAATAGGCTCAGGCATGATATACTGTTTCATATTCACTTCATCCCTATTTCTACTATATTAGTTGCTTTGGGAGGGTGCTTTGAAAACGCCATTGTCATGTATGGATTCTTAAATCAATAAGCCCATATATGGTTCTGTTGTGTATCTGGGTATCAGCTCAAGGTTAACTAGTATTCTCCTCATGTTTCTTTCACTCCACACTCCTTCTGATAACTTGATTTCTGTGGCATATTATTTGAATCGGCCCTCTTTACAGTAAATTATCTCTTAACTTTCTGATGCTTTTGTGTTGGAGATTTGCATTTTGTCCCTACAACATTACTTTCCCTGTGGAAATTTCTGTAAGTTCTGGTCCCATTTAAATCAATTTCCTTGTTTAACAAGAGATAGTAGGGGAGCCTTTGGATTGACACCCAAGATTTATTATACGCCCCCTGTTATGCTAAGATGTCCTAGGCACTGGTCTATGGCAACTCTAGACTGTCTCTAGGGGAGACAATAATTGTCGACAACAGTATCCACTTATCAGAGTGCAGTGCCTTTCAGTCTTAAAAATCCCTGCAAGTTATCAATGCCAAACATAGAATTATCCGACAATGGAAGTTCCAACTTTTTGGTTATTGATTGCAAGCCTGGAAGATTAGTTGTGTTTCAACTGTGAACTGGATTTAAAGCCTGCTATGTGGGAATTGAAACCATTACATTGGCTCCAAAAAAATAAAAGTCTCTCTGAAAAGGACACCCAGAAAATGTTGTACACAAATAAACAGATGAGAACACCCAGAAAATGTTGTACAGAAATAAACAGAGGAGAAGCAGCGAGTATATTTTGATATTTGGCAACCGAACATGGCTAACAAAAGCGATACATATAGAAATGCCCAAAAGGTTGTTTAACATGCAGTGTCCGGATACAAGCCAGGCAATCACCAACGCTGATCTCACCAACACCAAAATTCCCTGCATCCTAGTGAACAGCCGGCAGCAACATCGTGTAACAATGGGATCTACCGATCCAAGCTTAGAATTTACGTATGTAACATAAGGAGAAAGGTAGAATGCAAAGGAAGATGCCGAAGCTACCATAGTAAAAGCTGTCACAAGATGTGTCATTGAAACAAATAGATAGAACATCAAAAGCAGATTGCACGAGTTCGCAATAGGAATCACGAGTGCCTGGGAACTGTCCAAAGTGATTGAAGATTCTGAAAAATCGTGGTTCCTTTCCATCTCTTTCTCGTAGTTAAACGATCTATGAGCCGATGCAAATGCTCCAAATGCTTTTGGAGATATGTGCATGAAAAATACGCTGCAAAGTTGTAGTGATCATGGTGACAGCGGGCAACATGTTGCATAGTAATATGCTCTTCATAATAGCAGAAGGAAGAATAGCCGTGGGGAGGTGACAAGTACGCTTAATTTTAGAAATTGAATCAATTGCTATCCCTAAATATCAGAAATATATTTCCTAGAAATAGCAATGCGGATTTGGATTAATTGGCCTCACACCATGACCGACGCGTAACTGGATGCCACCCTTACACTAAAAACCAGCGATCTCTCTCATCGTTATCTAAAAAGTTATTCTTCGCCATCGCAAGTCTTAATTTCTCAGTCATGGAAGCCGATGGTTGTTATACAAAACCTTACGCTATCGACTGCATGATGATTGCTCTAGGCCAGACCATGAGCATTCTCATGAAAACCGATCAGCTGGTGGAAAGGTATATCATGGATACCAGATCTTACGTAACTGCAAGCGTACCCTTCTATAGCTTAAGCAATCATGGTTGTTACGATTTCATTTTCTGGAAATTTTGTCTTAGAAAAATAGTTTCTCAGTGCCCATAAAAACCATCCCTGCTACAACAACCTCCTATTCGCTCCTCAAACGTGTATATAGTATTTTTCTTATGAGAAAACAATGGAATGAGGAGGATAACAACTTTGGGTGGCCATAGAATCATTGTATGGGGGGTGAAAAAATACTATGAGAAATTCTCAATGAATTTTTGGTGGTAACGTGAGGAATCAATGCTCCACCAGGCCATAGAATCTTAGTTGTTGAAAGCTCTATATCGCCCACCAATTGAACTGATCTTCAAAAGTAGTTTTGAGCAGGCGAAGGTGGAAGCTATTATCATTTGAGTGAGCTACCCTCAACACTTGTTATTGATTCTATCACTGGTCTAAAACTTAAAATTTGGACAGGCACCATCGATCCACAACAATTTCTACAAGCTTTGATACCAATCTGCCCATTCTCTGTAGGATGCCTGCAAATAGGATCCGTGACATCTACGTTTCCTCTCCACTGTTTATGCATACGTTTCTTTTGAAAGGGCAAGTTAACATAATCCTCATTTGAGTGCATTTGTTTTATTGTATTGCATGTGTTTTTTATTATTATTATTATTATGCGTTTTGTTTTAAGTTTGTAAGCAATTTTTTTTTTTTAATTTTTTTTTTTATTATTATTTTTTTATGATTTATTTTTTTCATTTTATTTAAATGAGTTTGTTAATTTTTTTTTTTTTTTTTTTTTAAATCTAAAATATAAATAAATAAAATTGAATCCTATCTTAAAAAAAATGATTAGTTTTCAAATTTTTTTTTTTTTAAGAGTATTAAAAGAAAACTAAATTTTATCTAAAATTTTAAGATGATCTTTTACTTACTCACAAAATTCTTTATTGTCCCATTGCAGATTAATTTTCTAGAAAGAGTATTTTTATTTGAAATAAATCAATAGATTTTCTGATCTTCCTGTTCGCACGAAGCGCAGGAAGAGAGCATACTAATCTCTTGATTTTTTTTATTTATGCAGGTTAGCGTGAATGGATAATAAACACAATTAAGATCTGTAATCAAACCTCGCATTGTCTATACTCTTTCTGCAATGTCACGGGGGCATTTAGACTCTCGGAAGACAAAGCTTTCCGATAATCAAGCTCCTGGCTCACCCGTGATACAGAAACAAGACATAGAAATGCGAATTTATTCATTTATTCATGATGATTTAAAATAAGACTAAAAGAAAATTCTAATGAGAATGACTTCTAATGAGATCTCATTTTTATTTTTCTAATCTATTCTACCTATCTTGCTTGAAAGATTTATTTATTTCCTAAGTAAAAGAATGCTTCCAGTGAAGCCATCTAAAGATTAAAAATTCAAAAATGCTCACATCAAGATTTAAAATTTTTACGTTATGTTTTACAAGTATGTGAGAATCTTGTCTTAGAGTTGGCTCAAGGTTATTGTCCTTGCTCTCCAAGAAGTACCTGTTCAACATTGTCAAATTCTTCATCCGTAGATGGATTAGTGAGAAATGGGGGGTTTAAAATAAAAACTGAATTTAAATTAACTATGTGCGAAAATAAAAATGCTCCAAACTTTGAACTCCTTTATGAACCTGTTGTCACCAAGTTCCACAAATTAGTCCATAAAAACAAATGCATAAAATAATTACTAAATCCTTCTAGTTGCACTTCCCCGGCAACGGCGCCAAAATGTTTGGTTCTAATTGATGATGTCAATTATATTTTAATTTAATGTCAACCCGAGAAGGTAAACTTAGAAGTGCTTATCTAAAATATATAGATCTAGAAAGATTCCTAATTTGTCCAAGATCTTAAAGTCCCCTTACAAGAACATATTCATTAAGATCTCTTTCAATAACTAAACAAACCTAGATCTAATAATTGTTTGAGATCTATGGTTCTCTTACAAGAACATATTCTACAAGATCTCTTCCAACATTAGAACATCTAATAAGAACTTAAAAGCTGAAATGAAGTAAACCTAGATCTAATAATTGTATGAAATCTTACGGTTCTCTTACAAGAACACTTTCAAATAAGACTCTTCCAATATTAGAACATTTAACAAAAACTTGAAAACTGAAATCAAACAAAAACATAAAATAAATTATACCTAAAATAAACAAATAAGCATGCAAGTGAGGCCATGGGTGCCCTCCATAACTCCACAAGCACACCACTTCAATGGAGACTCAGATGTAGAAGAAAAATTGAAGTATGATCCTTTATTTCAAAATCTCCATTACAAACCAACTCTAAGATTACAACTCTAAGCTTCTAAGATTACATACTCCAAAATTCTAAGATTACAAAACTTCAAGATTACAAATGGAGGAGATTGTACTCCTATTTATACAATGGGATGAGTAACAAACTCATAATGATCATCCACTAATCTCTCTTTAGTTCCATACATCTCTCAACCATCTAGACACATAACCCCTTTTTGTCCTTGATCTTCTCCATGAGATCATAATCTTCTCCATGAGGTTTATCTTCTCAAATTCGAATTTGATAATCCAAGGCCACATAAAGGTGTCTTGGAAGCTTCCTTGGCACCTACACATGTCACAAAAACAACCCACTTTCCATATATAAATTAAAATATATTATTTTCTAATATTTAATCAAGAATTTCTCTTAAAAATGCTTAAAAATAAATAATATTTGGAAAATATAAATTAGACCCATAATAGGGAAAATGAAGTGACTGGTGGTGAATAATGGGTAATATAATGGAAGCATAGGTGAAAAATGTATGGTAATGAGTGACATTTTGAAACCCAAACATACTCCCCAACTGAAGCTCTTGCATGTCCTCATGCAAGCTATTACAATGACTTATCTGATTTGATTCTTAGATGAGCGTCCTTTTACAAGATGTTTGGTTCTTGTGTAACAAGCATCTTTCAATCATGGACTTCTTTTTAACTTTGCACTTCTTTGGATAAATTTTATTTTTGCAAAGCATTTGCATCTTTTAATGATTGGTTCTTGTGTTACAAACATTATTTACTTTGTTGAGATCTCTTTTAATGATTGGTTCTTGTGTTTACAATCATTATTTACTTTGTTGACATCAATCATTTTAAGAAGTCATTTAATATGCTCATCATATTTAATAAGTCATTTAATATGCTCGTCATTTTGTAGTAGTTTTTATTGCGGGAAGACTATGTGGGTTAAGATGTAATATGAATGAGGAAAAAAAATGAAGTGTGAAACTCCCCCCTCCCCAACTGATGGTTTTTGGCAATTTTTAATGAGAAAGGGAATAATGAAATAGTGGAATATTTTCCAAATATCATCATTTTAGCATCTAAAAAGAATTTCAAGATTAAAGGTTAGAAAACATCATACCTTACTTACCTACAGAAATGGATGAATCATGCATGTTCAGCTGCTACAATTCTGATCTGAAGCTTCTTCTGCAAATTGTGGATGAAAGATGGATCTGTATTGTCATATCTGCTACTGGATCTTTCGCTTGATAATCTGATGAATCTGATGAGTTTGCTGAATATGGCTGAAAATTTATAAGGCTTGGAAGGTATACAAAATATAGAAGCTACATTCCCCCCCCCAACCTTATTTATTGACTTGTCCTCAAGTCATGACAAGCTGAAAAACAAACGAAAGGAAATCTGCTTCATCTGCTACAAATATGGGTCTTCAAGTCTTCAAGGCTTGATGGCACAAATCTTACTATGTGATTAAATGTGTTGGTGTCGAACATAGTAAGAATTTGTTGACTTAGTGGCCGTTAATGAATGCCACTAGTCAACACGAGAGCTCCCACCATTGATTCCAATGGGAGTCAAGATGCCTAACACATCTGTAGGTACGAATAAGTTTTTTGTGGTCGAGTCACCTACAAGATCCAATGAACAAGGGATATTAATGTACTCCCATTGTTCATTGGCAAGAGTACTTGCCATTAAGGCATGCAAGCCTCTAGGTGTTTTTACAAAGATAATTAGGCTCTAGGACTTTGACTCAGTGATATGTAGAAGCAGGATTTTATTGGCGGAAGATGAAAATGGTAGCAAAAAAGGAATGGAAATGGAAAATGGTTTTTATTGATGGGTTAGGAATAGATGAAAGGAAATGAACAAGAACTCTTGCTGTAAAAAATGGACATGGAAATGGTATGCGTTATGGATTGACGATTGGTGGAATTCAAAATCTTTTGCAAAAAGGGAGGTGTAAGGTTGTGGTTGTGAACATGGATTTGTCTTTATGGTTTTTCATGAATTTAGTCTTGGGAAGACTAATTTTCTTCACAATGTAATCTTCTTTATGATCACTTGATTATCCTGTAACCTGTAAAAAAAAACTTGGTACAAAGAAAACATAAGTGTGTTCAAGAAGAAATGGCCAGTTCCTTCATGATTCTTACGCAAAAATTTTGTACCAAATAAAACAAATTAAGGACAATCAAAGTGTTGAAATTGACTTAATCATGATATTAATATCGCTCCATTATTAAAAATAACCATGAAAAGTAATACTCCCTGTTTGTGTCAGATTAAATATGCTCGACAAAAAGATTGGCATTGTTGTGTTCTGCATATTATTGGGTCATATAAAAGCATTCAATAGGAATATCTTATGAGTTTAATGCCAACCTGAAGCTATCGAAACAAGATAATCATCATCTATAGAATTCTCCAAATGTTTGATAAATCAATCCTCAAAATTTGTTTCCAAGTGTTCCATTATTTATTTTCAAACCTGCGTGAATTTTGTGGAAAGTGTTTTTTTTTTTTTTTTTAAGAAGCAACAAAGAAAAAAACAATATATATATATATATATATATATATATATATATATATATTTTTTTTTTTTTAAATGATTTATGTTGATTTTTTTTTAAGACATTTTTGAAATTCTCTTTTTATTTTTTATATATATATTTTTTTATCTCTAAAAAAATAAAATAAAAATTATCTAAAGCTAAATCTAATTAAATTAAAATTTAAAATATTAAAAAAAAAAAAAAAAAAAAATCTATCAAAAATGAAACTTAATTAAAATCCTAAAAGGCAATGTTTTATTTTTATTTGTGACTTTTTCTAAATCTAAAAATGAAAAAAAATGAAAAATGAAATGAAAAAAAAAATCGAATTAAACCCTAACTTAACACTAAACTATCTAAATCTTAAAAAAAAAAAAACGCATTGAAACAAAACTAAAAGAAACGTTAATTAAAAACTAAAAATTTCTAGTGAAACGCCCTCCGTTCAGGTTGAAAGACAATGAAATTCATTTAAATGTGTACAACAGGAGTAAACTTAGGTCCTCTGCGCTACTTGATCGTTGTCCCTTGGGCAAAGCACGCTTGTCGAGATTTGAACCCAGGTTATGGCTGCCGTAAATCTGTTGCTGCTGGAATTAACTGATGTCTCAATGTCTTGATAAGGAAAAAAACTTCGCTGGCAAAATGAATGGTCTATTATCGCCTGTTATTACAACATCCGTCAAATTGTATCTGTTATCCATGTCTACCCCTCATTTAAATTTTTGGCTTCCCGTCCCTCCTGAACCTTCGAAAATTTCCTATCGGGACCTAAGGAGCTCGTTTTCTGCCTATCGTCACCGTCCTGCACCTCCAAATTGTGCTGTGCAGGTCTGAAAGGTCGCGTCCGAGAGTATTCATGGTTTAGCCTTTCTGGCCCTAGCCCCTCTAATTTTCTATTCCACACGACCCAGCCCCTTGACCATGCCCCAGACCAAAAGTTCTTACCGTATATTGCCATCGGGCACAATCTTAGCCGTCTGATCAAATCATAGATCGACGGTCCGCAGCATGTCCCTGTCCAGTGGTCCCGTCGCGCTTTCCCCTAAAACCAGCTGTATTCCCCGCACCACTTTTGAAGGGATGGCGTTTTTCCTTAAATCGCAGTGATTCCATATGCTGATCGTCGCGTGTCCCTCTACACTGTTCCAATACCGCCCCATTCCGTGCGTTAACGTCCGACTCAAGACGTGCAGCGAAATCGTCGTGAGCCGTCGGATCCCGAGCGCTCCATCCAACGGCTACCAATCTCCGAAGCTGCACGAGTTTTAATTTAAATATACGGCACCTCGGGCCCGCCATTCCATCGCCCACTGACAAAGTTTCAACCGTTGATCTCGTTTAAAGGATCGTGTGGCCTAGATCATTCGCGTGACCGCCTGTTTACCGAATCTCCCACCACATCATCATCCACACGTCTATCGTATTTTTTCTCCGCCATTCACATACTTCATTCATAATTCATATTTCTACGTTTCACATGGAAATTTATCACCAGCCCGTCCTCCATCGTTTCTCTGCATCTCCCCATCACCCTGCACCATCTCACCACTCCGCCTAGTCTGCATCACCATCTCCATGATCATCACCGCACTCACCACCCCCCCTGTGTCTAGTTTTTCTTAACAAGTTTATGGTTTTGCAAGTTTTTTGCGGTGGAGAATTACCCTGATTCATCGCCTCCATTACAGAAGCCGAGAATGCACAGTAGGATCATGTTTCAGGACCAAAATTTATAAAAAAAGAAGAACCCGGGAGCTGCTATGATATGACCGCTATTAAAGAAAGCAAGGATTTAAATCTATTCAACCCTCCAATGTCATTCAAATGCATAGGTTGAGCAGATGAAGAATTAATGGTGCAGATAGAGAATATCAGTGAAGAGCAGGGGATTAAAGAAATGCATTTAAAGACTTTAGGGCTCTTACATACCCTTTTGGAGGCAAAGTACCAGACCGAAGACCCTGCAGAACACTAGAAAGATCTTTTCACAGAAAACGATGCCCTCAAAGTTTATTTCAGCCAAATTTTCTTCAGGAAGGTATAGAATGTTACATATTTTATTCTTCATGTCTTATCCCTGGAGAAATCTACACGTGCAGCATTTAATTCATGGAGTCGGCCCCAGAGTACCTATAGCTCAGCACATTAATTAAGCAACAGGGGCGCGAATGTTTCCACCTTTTTGTTCAAATTAAGAAAATTAAATGTTTCCACCTACTTATTTTATTGGTTTCTCTTCTCCTTCCTCTATAAAAGGGAGGAAGAAATACATTGTAAGGGTTCTAGATTTTTATCAGAGAATTGTGCAGTGAAAGGCATTTTTTGTATACATTTTGTAAAGCTTTTGTATGAAGGCTCAGAGCCCATAGGGTCTCAGTGAGGAGGAGTTCTATCTGTAATGAGGATTCTAGTCTTTGGTATTTCACAGTATGTAAACTTCTCTTATGTGTTTAATACAATATTTCATTTCATACATCTTCTTGTATCATGTTACTGGAATGTGAGTGGCTCACCGGTTTTAGGTAAGGATTCATCCAAGTTGATGCCCATACTTGAAACAGTCAAGCGCTTTAAATAGGCTCAGGCATGATATACTGTTTCATATTCACTTCATCCATATTTATACTATATTAGTTGCTTTGGGAGGGTGCTTTTAAAATGCCATTGTCATGTATGGATTCTTAAATCAATAAGCCCATATATGGTTCTGTTGTGTATCTGGGTATCAGCTCAAGGTTAACTAGTATTCTCCTCATGTTTCTTTCACTCCACACTCCTTCTGATAACTTGAATTCTATGGCATATTATTTGAATCGGCCCTCTTTACAGTAAATTGTATCTTAACTGTCTGATGCTTTTGTGTTGGAGCTTTACATTTTGTCCCTGCAACATTACTTTCCCTGTGGCAGTTTCTGTAAGTTCTGGTCCCATTTAAATCAATTTCCTTGTTTAACAAGAGATAGCAGGGGAGCCTTTGGATTGACACCCAAGCTTTATTATACGCCCCCTACTATGCTAAGATGTCCTAGGCATTGGTCTATGACAACTCTAGACTGTCTCTAGGGGAGACAATAATTGTCGACAACATCTTTCTGGCGCCGTTGCCGGGGAAGAATTTAAGAATATCAGTTTCCCCGGGCCTCGACAATCCTTATTCACTCTCTAATCAGGTCAGCACAGAGAGTTGAAGAGTTGCATATCTCTCACCTTGGCGACTCCACCATTCTTCATTTGGTAAATCCATTGGTAGTCCTGGCTCCTCGAAAGCCACATTTAAGGTCAGATACATCCAAATCGAAGATACCCTCTGTGTCTGACCCAGAGAAGATTATACACAGAAGAGGTTGGAAAGAAAAGAAACCAGCCCGTGCCGAAATCCCTGAGTTTTCTGTAGAAGATTATCCATCCTCTTCTTCTCAAGAAATCCAAGTAGAAAATCCTGACTCCACTGAGGAAAATCCTGAATATTACTCAGATAGCCCACCCCGGGGAGGTGCTAGAATTAAAGCTCATCTTCACCCTACACCTGAGGTTGAAGAAGTTAAAGAAGTTACAGAAGTAGCCCCTATTAACCGTGAATTGTTTCCATCTACACCTCAGGTTTCTGTACAATATATTCCTATTGTTATTCATACTCTGCTTCCACCTCCTCCTGTTCCTCCATTTATACATCAGATTGTTGCACAACCCCCACCTCCTCCAATGGCAAATGTTCCTGCCTTCTTGCTGAATAAATATGCTCCCCTGGCATTACCTCAAGTGCTAAATGATATGCCACAGGATTATTTGAAGATATTGCCCAGATTCACGGGAGAAAATGAAATTGATGCTCAGAAACATCTTGAGACTTTCTGCTCTTTTGCAGAGAACTTTAATGTTGAACATCTAGATGTAGTCTTAAGACTATTTGTGCAATATTTGGACGGTGAAGCCAGAAAATGGTTCAAGACATTGGGAAACCGTTCCGTAACCACTTGGGATGATATGGAAAATACTTTTCTCAGAAAATGGGGAGAAAAGAAAGATCATGGATAGTGTCTTACTGAGTTCAATACACTCAAGAAGAAACATAATTAAGGGGTGTCAGAATTTATCAAGAGGTTTAATAAGTTATATCTAAACCTCCCTGCAGATATGAAGCCCCATCAGAATGCTGCCAAAGTTGTTTTCATAGAAGCCTTTGACTCAGATTTTGGTTTCTCTCTCAGGGAAAGAAAGCCTGCAACTCTAGATGATGCTCAGTCAGATGCACTTGAATTGGAAGCAAACTTTGCTTCCACTGAAAAATTAAAAGGAAAAGCTGAACAGGACACCAGAAGAAGAGGTAAAGAAGAAGTATCTACTTCTAATCAGGATAAGGATTCAGATAAAATTGAAGAAATGAGAAAAATGATAAAGAATCTTTCTAATAAACTTGTCAAGCTTGAATTAGAGACGAAGAGCTCAGCTCCCAAGAATTTCCAGAATTCTCGAAACAGGGATTACAATCCTCAGTACAGAAATCCACCCCTGCAAATACTCCCAAGGGAAGCTAAGGAACAACAGGATCAGGTACCACACCCATTGTACCTGAAAGGCCCAGCAGATGACTCCACTGAAGATGCTGCCTATGAAATGAAAGATGCAAATATTTCCTTCTCAAACAGTGAGGAAATAGAATGCCCATTGCAAGAAGAAGAAGAAGAGATCAGAAACACAGAAGATGCAGAAATTGATCACTATTGCAAACAGTTTAATGATTTCATGCAAGCACATTTCAATAGGAGATATGATCTTAGATCCTCCAGAAAGAGAACTCAGACTCAAGAACATGAAGAAGAGCCTCCCTAGAAGGAAGCACCTGCTCAAAAGGAGTCAACAAAGAAAAAAGTCACAGACAAAGGTAAGATTCCTCTAAAAGCTTCTTTGCATTCCAATGATCAAGGTCCTTCTTCTTCAAAAATAGTCACTCCTCCTAATGCTGAGTCTATATCAAAATAAGTCAAACCTTCACCTGAAAACAAAGAGTCAAAGGAAGCTGTAATAGAAAAGTCCCCTCCTACTTTCAATTTGCAAAAAGAACTTGAAAAAGTCAAAATCCCAGTCCCTTTGACTGAACTATTGAAACAACCCGCATATCAATCTCAAGTCACTTCTTTATTGCTCCCTCCTGAAGCACCCATAATCCCAGACAGTCTTAATATTCAAGAAGAAAGACCCATGGTAGTTTTTGGCCCTCATGTCGAGGAGATAGACCCTTCTACTCCTCCTTTCTATGTGTCTCTAGTTATTCATGACCTGCTGTTACACAATTGTATGTTAGATTCTAGGGCTTCCCATAATCTTATGCCTTTGTCAGTCAACTTCCCATGGCTTCATCCTGATTGCAAGTATATTCTCCTTTCTACACAGCGCAACAACCTTCTCTTGAAGATATTTACCTTCTTTGAGATGGTTGATCCTTTATAGTGGCACTAAGGTCTTTGTAGTGACTTTGATCTAATCTAGCTGGTCCAGTTTGTTGCGCACTTCAGCCTCAATATTTTGCACCTGAGGGTCCTCCTACAGTGACGACCATACATCCAGAGCCTCCCCAAAAATAGTTGCACACTGCTGTATGTAGGACTCGATCTTCTTCGTGACCTCCTTCAGCTCCGTTGTGCACTGCTCTCTAATATCTGGCAGAGTGACAGGCTGTAATTGCAGATGTAGCTCGACGATTTTCATTTCCATTTCAATCCAGACTTCATCAATTTTAACCTTTAATTCCTTGAAAGAAGTGGCCAACTTAGCCACTTTTTACTTAAGCACAACCAGAGCCTGAATTTGAAGCTTTGGTAGCTCATTGCACGCCTTGGAGATAGCCTCCTCTAGCTTTTGTCGTTGTGATTCCTTAGCCTCGTGCTCTTGGACAATGATTTTTTTCTCCGCATCCATCCTCTATCATTCCTGGTGGGCATCCCAAATGATCATAAGAGCACATTTTTCTCTAATATTTAACTCCTTGGTTATGCCCTAGTGGAACTCATGCAAGGCTTGTAATGGAGTCGCAGCAAGGCTAAGCGTCGTGCTTTGCTAGAGAATCATCGATTTCATGCAAAATATTTAACCAATTACTTGACCATCGGTTGATGATGGTTGTTACATCTTCCTCTTTGACCATGTACAGGAGCTCATACCAGACCCCCGCAAGGTCCTTCTTTGCCTGAATGTGGATATGATGGAAGTCTGCTTTGAACTCTGTAACCTATTGATATTGTTCCACAATGCTGGGTGATAACCAGGGCTTCTGGTTAATCACCATGTATATGCTCATTTCGAGCCTAACCATAAAATTTTTTTAGCCAAAACTCTCGATGGCTCCACCGAATGCCATAGTGAAGTATATCTGGCTACGTTTCATAGATCAGGATCTACAATGCTGAACTGCGATCCCTTGGGCTCTCTCCATTTTGTTAAAGCAATGAGCAACAAGAGCCACACGTAGTGGAATTTATTGCCATCTTCCTGAGTGTCCCTACAATATTTAAGTAACTCCTGACAAAAATAGTCAGCCCAATTATATACCACACCCTTGGCGTACTTTGTAGCTAAATCAATGACAAGTGTGGAATTCTCCTCTCTATGGCTCTTCCTCATGATTTTTCCTGCCAAGATGTGCGTGGAGAAGCGCATATTTTTGTCAGAGATAGAGCTAATGAAGTACCCCAAGGTCCCTTCGTAAGTGCATATTCATTCTTCATTTTGTCTGCAAGCTTCTTGTCTTGTATTTTACCCACAAAATCCTCTGTGGGGTCTACCCCAAGACAAGGAAGGGTCGTAATATTTATAATAAGAATCTCATTGACGAGAATATTCTTCCCCAGCCATAAAAAACCATCATGAAGGCCAGCAACTAGTGCACACAAATAGTATTAATGGGACTTCACTCGAAGTGAGGCACATAGAGCATGTTGAGTATCCCTGATTGTTGGATACCTCTTACCCATTTCATCGATTCTAATCTCGTGACACCCCCTCGATATGGTTGTTGGCATAGATACTGGCTAGGTTAAAATTTTGGGTACTTTCTCCTATCATTAAAATATTAGTCTTCCATTCTTAGCTCGGGTACTTTAGCCAATAAATTACCTTCAACTACCACTTCATCAGGATGATCAGCGGAGTGAACACCTTGTACATCACTACATCAAGTTCATTCACTAGATTCTTAGCCTCCAGCTTCTAGGGACGTGGAATTTAAGGAGGGAACCTAGAGATAGGTTCAACCTCCTCAGCATCAACTTCCTCTAGTTCTTCTTTTGTCTCTTCATCCTCATCTAATTTGACTTCCACAGTTATTTCCTTTTTCCAATCCTAGGCTCCCTTAGTTCTCTATTCCTTTGGGAGTTTCTTTCGGGGAAAAGACCACAATGTTGGTTTCTCAAGCTTCATGGATGGAGCCGTGCTTATGGTCTACTATCTGGGTGACCTCAACCCTTTGGTTGTCGCTAGTAGTGTAGTTGTCATGGTGTGATCGACTCCTGGCAGGAATGTGTGGCTAAGCCTAGCCTTGATTAAGGTTTCTCTAACTACTTTGAAACTGTATTCTGACATGTAATATCTTTCTCAGTTCTCTTGCAGATAATGATTATTTATTCTACCACTTAGGGCAAAAAGTGTTCGAACAGGGAGCGGGATCCTTCCTTTATAGCGAAATTTGAATTCAATTTTCATCATTGCCTCTAGGTACTCTTCATAAATGCTGATTTGGTGGCATATCAACTCGAATATGCCCATTAATTACATCCCTACCGCTGCTTTCAATGGCCACATCATTTTCATATAATATTTAATTGTTCTAATGTTCATATTTTGGACGAACTTCGCGAGATTCAACACTGCAGTGAAGTCCTACATCCCTTGGCGTAGTACCCTCCAAATATGCCTATATTTAGTCTGTTGTGTAGTACTCCTATTGCGATGGGGCCATCCTCAACCAACTCAGTTTGCAGTTGTTCCTCATGAGATACGCATATCTCCTCCCCCAACACAAACATGGTAACCATGTCTCTCCCATCAAACGTTCCGCAATCCTCGCAAGTATTTTCCCACTACGCAACCCAATCAAGATGTATTAGAGTCTTTGGTTCCTTAGTAATGTAGAATACTCATGTTTTCACTTCTTGAAGCGCTTGATTAATTCATTCCCAGGAATTCTCAAAGTTATATGTTAACAAGAACCCTTCGATAATTTTTTCCCAATTTGTCGTTCTATGGTGCAATTCTATCTCAAGATACCATTGCGGGGGTATCTTCTCCAAGGAATGAAAGAAAATGTGTACCCATTTTGGTTGAGGTTCATCACCCCAAGATATAGTCCAGTGAGCCAAATGGTCACCTGGATCTTTCTGGCAATCATACTTCTCTGCAAGATTCGTGTAAACCTGACCAAATATCAATCTTATCAATTTGCAGAACTCTGGCCACCCTCCTAATATTTCTCTGTGCGCGCCCCACCAACGGGTTGGAGTAGACTTCAATGTGAGGTCCATAGCTTCATACCTATTTCACTCCGGCACTTTTCACTCAAATTCTTCCATAAACAAGACAACATTCCTCGTGGCATCATAAAAAGGTAAGTCGTGTATTTTTGGTCTGACAGAGTGCAGAGATTTGGTCACCCTATTACAATGCTTAGTAGTCACTTCATCCAATCGTTTATGCCAGTGCTCCAACTCCTCATCCAAATCCGGAACACATGAATTATCACGCTCCCAACATATTCTACCATTTGCGGTGGATTAATCCAGTCTTCATCTTGTGCGGTGAGATTATAAATCTATTCAATCCCAGCATCTACATAATCATCCTGGACAGAATCTATATATCGTGCACCTTTTAAAGGATCCAATGACACAACAACTCGAGTTCCATATTTTTCAAACACCATATACCTATTATTCAGATTGATTATAGCATCCATGTCATATTCCCAATCAAATCCCAACATTGTAGGGTAAGGATTACTATGATCTACAGTGTCGATGACTTAAAAATAAACGAATACACCTACACCATTAATATCTATGCTAATTCCCCGATTCACAAGCGCCCCATAGGAATGATCTTTAGCTGATTCACCATCCTCAGTTGAATTGGCGACCATTGCAACTTAGGCCTTCACATCCGCTCCCATGTTTTCTTCGGAAAAAAATTATCATCTGACCCTAGATCCAGGATGACTTGATCAATCTCATAATATCCAACCTGTACAATCAACCACATCTCCTGATCAGTTCTCTTTTTTGTTCTTATACACTTTATTTTCTGTGCGTTGTTCCAACTGCAGCTTTTCCTTGCTAGCATAGTTATCTATCAGTTTCTGCAATCCTTCTACGACCTTATGGTCCCTTAGTAATTCCATATACGTCTGTAAAAAGTACGTCAAGATAGACTGATCGGGTTCCTTTACTTCGGCATTCTCCTCAGGCTTATTCTTTACTAGAAACAATTGTCTCTATGTGGTAGGTGGAGAATATTTAGGAGTCATGAATGCGTTCATTGCTTCTAAGAATGCCTCTTTCTCATGTTGTACATTAAATCTAACATTTTTATATTTTTCTTTCCTTATCCATGTCTATGTTCAGCCTTTTTTCCTTTTGTGTGGTCCCTTTCAATATGCATACCACTGTGTATTACTATGTTAATGCTTGGATTTTCTTGGCACAGTTCAACCCTCATAACTTGGATATTCTAAGTCAGTTGTGTTAGAGTCGGTATAGTCATACCTCCATCAGAGATCAAAAAAATCTTTGTTGCATTTCATTTTAGGTGTCTCATTCATCCAATCAGTTGCATTCCATTAGAAGCTGACGGAAGGGTCTTGTTTCTCATTTTCCCTCATGTCATGTATCTGCTGGTATGTGTCTGATCACTAAAGTTCATCAAAATTGATCAAAGTCAATTTTACAGTCATTCATAGTCACGGATGGTCTTTTGGTCAACAAGAGTCATTTCAGTCATTAGGTCTAGGCTTTGGTCTTCAGAATGTCAAATAATGCCCGCAGGCCATGAGGATGTCTTCAATAAGTTTTCATTCCAAATTTTTCATCATCAATAATGCTCAAAGATGATTCTTCTTCAAAACTCTGTTTTGAAGAAGAAATCGTCAAATTTATTGTTTATAATAAATATGTAATTTTTAAGGTTTTTCAAACTCTAAAATCTCCAGGCTTAGCCCTGGTCTCCTTTACCAAAATCACATGCCAAATCATCCCTGCAAAAATACACAAGTTTCATCATTCAAGTCAGAAAATCAGTGGAAACAAGCAGATCAAGGTTTACATTAAAAATGTGAAAAGTGCCAATTTCAAAACATTACAAAAGTGGGTCTTTACAAAGAAAAAATCAAAGCCATGACTATAAGAGATATTTTCACCATTCAAATGTCATTTGCAAACAAGAAGTTGTCAAAACACTCAAGAGAAAATCGTGGAAGGCGAAACTGTGTTTTTGAAGACTGACTGTGTGTTTGGAGTGCGCACGGCACATTGGGAGAAGGCGCGGCACACATAAACCACGCGGCGCATTGGGCCAATTATCACAGTGTAGAATTGTACTGTCGCGGCGCATCCAGGAGGCGCGGCGCACTGGGTTTGTGCGCGGCGCACAGAGCCTCCAAGCAAAAATTCATCACGGCTTCATAAAAAACCAAAAAAATTCCATCTCTTCTGCTCCAAGTAAGTTTGGAAACTCTTTTCCATTGATTTTAGATCGTGTTTGGTGTTGTTTGGAGGCAAAGCTATGAGATTTTTGATTGGTGAAATATAAACCCTATATCCATATCAAAATCTGCTCCTTAGGGTTTCAAATGGTGTTTTAAAATATCATTTTCATGTTGAATACTCACCGTCATATTATCATTTCTCACCTGTGATTCCTTTCCCCTCATTGTTACATCATTATACAATCCCTTTCCTATTCCCTCATAATCCCATTTATCACTCATATCACTTGTGCTTAAATCATATTTTCCCTACCCTAAATCCTACCATTTCCTACTATTTTCCCTCTCCCATATCATTTGTAGCAAATTCCCAAACCCCACATCCCTAAACACAGTCAAGTGACTGTTAACACATTTCAAATTTCACTTGACAGTCCACTTTTTCCCCATTGTCCCATATTCCTCACAGTCCCTCATTTCCCTTTGTACATTTGGCATTGAAAACGAAACACCAATTTTACATTTTCAAACCAAACCAAACATACTCTTGACATATATATTGCAGCACCATGACAGAGACAGATTCATCATATGAGCAAGACAATGACTCAACCACTGAGCTTAATGTACCGAGAAGGCCTCATAAAAGCGGCAAGCACGTCAGAGAAGAGCCTACTTCCTTGACTCAATTGCAGGCTTGCCCGCTTGCAATGGCATGATTTCAACAACAGTCATGCTTTCAGTATTGTGATATGATTACTCAAATTCAGCATCATAAGGAGTTAGCTCGCTTATTTGTCCTACATTTGCGTGATGGTCATGTAAACCTTGCTGGAGTGGACTTCACCTTGACACTAGAAACCATTTCTCAGGCAACCGGGATACCGAATATAGGTGAAGAGTGGAACAAGAGACAGCAACTAGATAGAGCATATTATGAACCTTACATTAGGCCTGGCTATTTGAGGCAGCTCAGCAGGGTATTCCCATTTTGGTTTCTGAAAGAGTCCTATGCGCCATTGATGAGACTTATTATCAGGTATTTCAGTTGCGAGGGTAGATTCTCACGCCTTTATGCATACCACATCTGGTTGTTGATGCATTTCACGAGAGTACGGATGATGAGCATTCCATATTTCATGTGCCGAAACATAGAGAGGATGACTACCCCTGTGCAGAAGAATACTCTAGAGTAGCAGCATAACAGCATTTATCATTATGCGCTCATCAAGATCATTGTTGTACATCAGCTTGGATTGCAGGTCATCGCATGGGATGATTTCATTTCTCGTGACCTTTTCACAGCCCCTCAGCCTCCTCCAGAGATTGTTCATGATGCAGGTGAGCCTTCACATCAGTTCTAGGGTCCCGCGACAGAGCATATCAGTGTTCCAGTGTGTGTTACCTATCAGAGAGGTACCAGAGCCTTATTTGCAGTAGCACGACGAGTACTATCTCCACCCGGGGTGGAAGGGGTCTCGTTACCTTCATCAACAGCACAAGTACTATCTCCACTTGGGGTGGAAGGGGTCTTGCCTTCGACATCAGTACAGGTATAGGTTCAGGATAGAGGCAAGAGGCCTATGCATGATGAGGGCCCTTCAGGAGGCCAAGACACTGATTTTACACTCATTGATGTTGATTTGAGCTCTCCCAGCTCAAAGCTGAAAGAAACCATCCAGGAGCAGAAAGCTGAGATCGACACATTGACCGAGAAATTTCAGAGAGATCAGTGGGTTATAAATTACTTTGAGCAGCGGAATAAACAATTGGAGGATCAGCAGACACTCATGGAGCTGCAGAAAATTCGTGAAGACCGTGAATTGGCCTGAAAAAGACCAGGTGACATGACACCTTTTGAGCGGCAGATTTGGCTTGAGAGAGTCAAAATTCATCTTGAGAAGCTGTTGGCAAAGGCCAATAGGGACAAATACATGCTCAGGCACATGAAGAACCACTATTGGGCCCACACACATGTTTGCAAAGCGAAGGCGAAGATTCTGAAAGCGAGGCTAAGGAGGGCACTGAAACGGCGTAAAAGGGAGGATAGACTCTGAATCTTGGCCGAAGCTTCTTTGGCTGAGAATGACACATGATGGAGGACCTTCAGTCCAATTTTCAAAGAATTTGGAGAAAATTTTGTCAATTTTGTTTTTTTGGTCACAAAACAGATTTTCCTGCTCAATGCGTCGCGCCACCTTGCGCGCGCTTATGATTGGGACATCTTCTGGAGGAAAAATTGACATTTTTGGATTTTTTATGAAAATTTATGCATGCTCAGGAATGGCCTAAGGATTTCATCAAGTTCTGGGTGGTTTAAAGGGTCAAAAACACCTTGAAAATGGCCTTTCTGCCACCTTTTGCACACACAGGAACCAGTTTTGGGAGATTGAAGTTTTGGAGGGGCAAATGAACTCCAAAGTGAAACATTCCACTTGGGTTGGATATTAGACAGGTAGGGCTTTCAAACGAGCTATCATGATATGAATTTAGACTTCGGGAAGTGCCTCAAAAACAGGATCAAAGTGGCGCGACGCATTGAGTTTTTGGGCGCGGCGCATAGAGGACTTTTGCCTATTTTTCACCCTTTAGCTCAGAATTTCGCCCAGTTTTGACTAGTTTCACTTTTTGATGTAATTATTGATCTACCTTAATGTAATTTGATGACCATGATGTAATTTTGGCTCATATTTACTTGTTCTAGAGGATTCATTCACTAAAAAGTGAAAATTAAATGAATGAATCAGTTTCCTACCATATAGAGGCAAGTTGTTTGATTGCCTAGATTTTAGTTCCTTGTTTAGAATTGATTGAAACAACTCCTAGAAGGATGAGCTCGACCCCTAGAGGCATGGGAAGGGGTTAGAATTGTCTATATATTGTATTTTCTGAGACATTTTTAGGGTTGGATACTTGGGAAAAGTTTGGCACTTCATTGTACATACACTTCTACATTTTTGGCAAAGGAAAGACCAGGGTTTTGCAACACTTGTTGGGATCCTTGAGGCTCTGAGTTTTGATGATGTTTTTCTCCACGTAATTGTAAGTTCATTAATGTTTTATGTATGCCATTTCCCTTCTCTTTTCTTCTGAAATAAAAAAAATGATTAACTAAGGTAGAATTCATTAGTTTGCTGGTGCTCTGCCTTAAAATTTTGTTTAGTTTTATGTGTTTTCATCTGTTTGAAGAGGAACCTTGTAGCCTCTTGCCCTCTTCAGCTCCTCAACAGTATTTTCTATCCATTCATTCAATCTAAGACATCAAAGCCATTGCCTACCTTGCCCCAACTTGAACTCTGCAAGAATTTTGCCTCATCCCCAAGCCCAAAACTGCCTTTTCCTTTTTCCAACAAAAAACCCCTAAAAATCATTCCAAACTCCTTGATTAATATACCTAGCATAAAATTAACACTCATTTCAGTCATCTCAAGGCCTATTGATACATTTTTACTGAGATTGACCCGGAGAGAGCGCTCTCCTGTTCTGGTAGGGCTAGCTACCAGATTGAGCGTGGTTTGGTGTTACCCTGAATCCCGCCTTCCTTCAGCCTAAGGTGGATTTGGGCTCTAACATAGTGGCGACCATACTGGGGAAGAAAATGGTTTGCTTGTGGGTGTTATTTGTTTTATAAGCTACAGACGGAGCCTGAAGTTAGCCAGGTAGCCTTCGAAACGCTCTTACTTTGCATTAGCGAAAGTAGATAAACGCTGCTTCAGTCAATCTCCGGTGTAGTTTGTAACCGTAACATCTAACTTGTAAATTTCTACAGTACGTGTATCAAGTTCAGATCTGATGGTTGATGGTGGACAACGATCAGACATAAGAAGGTTGAAATCATTCACCTGGTGACTCCAACTCAATATAGAGACTCCACTGGAGGACTAACTCTTTCCCTGAGAAAATGGAAGGATCTTACACAAAGTTCAGGTATCTAAAGTGGAATGGTATTCAGGATCTAGTCTGATTTATTGTAAATTATTTCTTTGCTATTCTTGAAGCTGTCCTGGAAGTTTTTCAGAAATTGTTTTATGATAAAGGTGGTCAAAATCTTTACTCGACCTATTCAAAAAGTGTAAATACTGAGTTTCCCTTTGATCCTGGCCTCCTTACTTTTACCACATCTTATGATGACCCTCTTTAGAGTGATGAGCCTAAAGAAAAAAAAACTGATCCCGTAGCTCTTGTATATACTCCTACACCTCTTATAGTCCCAGATAGGTATAAACCTCTTGTTTTACCTTCTGTTCTCCATGCTTTCCCTGCAGATTATCACCTATATTTACCGAGATTTGACGGTGAATGTAACAATGTCAACACTGAGCAACATGTGCAGAATGTTGAGACTTTTCTAGACCTTTTTGAAGTTGATGAAGAGGATGTCAGTATTAGGCTTTTTTCTCTTTCTTTGCAAGGCAAAGTCAAGAGTTGGTTTAAAGCCCTGCCTGATGCGGGCATCTCAGATTTCCAGCAGTTCGTCAAAGTTTTCCTCGACAGGTGGGTGATCAGACAGAACCTTTTCTTGATTATAGAAGAGTATAACCAGCTGAAAAGACTACCAGGGGAGACAGTACAACAATTTTCTGCTAGATTTAACCAAGTATATTTTTCAATGCCAGCTGATATAAGACCTTCTCCTAGATCTTCTCTTTTGCACTACCCTGGTGCCTTTGATCCGAAAATGGAGTTTCAGCTGAGAGAAAAGAATATTGCAACACTTGTAGAGATACAGAACACTGCAGTAAATGTAGAGGCTCATTTTCTGATCCGAAGGGCAAGGTTGAAGGAAGAAGAGATGAAAAACATGGATCCAGAGAAATCGACATCTCTAGAGGTAAATCTTGACATGTTGGTATGTGCAGTAGAAGAGATGATGCAAAAGAACACCACAAAGAATGAGTATAATGTTCAAGCCCATGAATTGTTGATTGAATAAGAACAAGTTGCTGGTCCAAAACATTTTGTTTCTTATCCCAGTTGTCATAGTGATTGTTTTATAGATCATTTTGAAGAAGAGAGAGTTGTTTATATGACATGTATGCTTGATGATGTGTTGTATACTGATGATTTGCCTCAGTTTGATCAGTATGATGATGATTATGTTCTCCAAACAGAAGCTAATCTTGCAGATAAATCAGCAGCTAGTTTGTGGAAGGAGGAAGTTCAGTTTTAGCAGCTTGTGTACAGTGATCAACCGATGCATATCAGCTATGAAAATGATGAGGAAAGTGCAGCAAATTTTGAAGTAAGTGAAGGATCTTTGCCTTTTTGTTTTGATTCATTTTAGCTCATCAGAGACAAATTTCATGCAATCAGAAATCAACTATCAAAAATTCTTGATTTGGACCATCTTGAGGGCAATGAAAACCTTGTTCAAGATTTCTCGTATTCAGATTTGCAATCCCCGAAAGCCATTGATTGTCAAGTTGCAGAGGAAGACATGGAAGCTGGCATGTATGATCAAATGCTACAAGGTGACTCCGTACCATTCTATTTTGAATCATTTCAGTTTTTGAGAGAAAAATTGCATAGTAAATCTTCAAATGACCAGCCTATAGGAAATTAACAATCTCTCAGTTTTAATGTTGAGGATGAGATAGATAGCGAAATTCTTGAGCAAGTTGGTAATGAGAAATCTTCCCCTGAAACGACTGATGAAATAATTTTGGATAAAAAACCCTCCCTAGCATCAGATTTGCAGCCACCAAACGAAATTGAAGGTCAGATTACAGATGAAGGCCTGGAAGCCGAAATACATAATTTAATGATGCAAGAGGATTCAATACCCTTTTGTTTCGAAGAATTTCAATTTATAAAGCAAAATCTTCGTAATATCTCTCAAGAAAAAGATGAACAGCCAGTAGGATGTCATACATTTTCAATGGATACATCACAGTAGTCTTCTCAAGTTTTTGATGATCCTATTGCTCGTGTGTTGGATGATGTTTGCTGTAAAAGTTCTTCTCCATTAGCTAACCATGTGCCAGAAAAGAATGTCGATAATAATCTTATTCAAAAGTCGCCTTCATTGTCTTGTTTAACAGATTTTTCATTACAAAGCTCATGTCAAGATTTGTAGTCATATGAGGAGATTGATAAAGGAGACTTTTGTTCTGTTTGGAATCAACTACAGAGTTTGGTTATTCACGAATTCCAGGATCCTTTTGACAGCTTGCTGCAGTCACCAAAGAAAGCCAGCACAGATGTGAGGAAAATCCTAATATCCAGATATGAAGATCACTTGGACCAGAGCAGTAATGTGTTAATGGAAATCAATAGCTATGTTTATGAAGATCCTTTCACAGTATTCTTGAAATCATCCAATCAATTCATGCTTTGCAAGTTTATCAACAGTCAACTTGATTCCGAGTTTCCATGGGAGTTGCCTTTCGATTCTTCCCTTTTCCTGTGCATCAAAAAGCATTTGGGAAGAAATCAAATAGCAGCCAGGATGCTTACATGGTTGCATTGGTTGTTCCATTTCACTTGATCAGGTGGTAAAAAGTACAATTAGAGTAGGTTTGATGAATAATCTCAATCGTGAGCATCTTTCCAGTTTGTTAGTTTTGTTTCGGTCATGTTTGATTTTGTTATGGTTTTCAGTTTTAGCCTTGAGTCAGAGTCAGTCTGCATAATGTCAGTTTTTGTGTTTTGACTCCGTTTCCCAATGGACAAAGGCACTGTCTGCTCTTCCAAGAGATCTGCAGTCCTTGGCACCTCCAAGGAGCTACCATCCCCATTGGAGCCAATGTTAGAGTCAGTATATTCATACCTCCGTCAGAGATTAAAAAACTCTTTGTTGCATTTCATTTTAGGTGTCTCATTCATCCAATCAGTTGCATTCCATTAGAAGCTGACGGAAGGGTCTTGTTTCTCATTTTCCCTCATGTCATGTATCTGCTGGTATGTGTCTGATCACTAAAGTTAATCAAAATTTATCAAAGTCAATTTTATAGTCATTCATAGTCACGGATGGTCTTTTGGTCAAACAAGAGTCATTTCAGTCATTAGGTCTATCCTTTGGTCTTCAAAATTTCAAATAATGCCTGCAGGCCATGAGTATTTCTTCAATAAGTTTTCATTCCAAAATTTTCATCATCAATAATGCTCAAAGATGATTCTTCTTCAAAACTCTGTTTTGAAGAAGAAATCGTCAAATTTATTGTTTGTAATAAATATGTAATTTTTAAGGTTTTTCAAACTCTACAAATCTCCAGGCTCAGCCCTGGTCTCCTTTTCCGAAATCACATGCCAAATCATCCCTGCAAAAATAGACAAGTTTCATCATTCAAGTCAGAAAATCAGTGGAAACAAGCAGATCAGAGTTTACATTAAAAATGTGAAAAGTGCCAATTTCAAAACATTACAAAAGTGGGTCTTTACAAAGAAAAAATCAAAGCCATGACTATAAGAGATATTTTCACCATTCAAATTTCATTTGCAAACAAGAAGTTTTCAAAACACTCAAGAGAAAATTGTGGAAGGCGAAACTATGTTTTTGAAGACCGACTGTGTGTTTGGAGTGCGCGCGGCGCATTGGGAGAAGGCACGGTGCACATAGACCGTGCGGCGCATTGGGAAAATTCTCACCATGTAGAATTGCACTGTCGCGGCGCATCCAGGAGGCGCGATGCACGGGGTTTGTGCGCGGTGCACAGAGCCTCCAAGTAGAATTTCATCACGGCTTCATAAAAAACCAAAACAATTCCATCTCTTCTGCTCCAAGTAAGTTTGGAAACTCTTGTCCATTGATTTTAGATCGTGTTTGGTGTTGTTTGGAGGCAAAGCTATGAGAGTTTTGATTGGTGAAATATAAACCCTATATCCATATCAAAATCTGCTCCTTAGGGTTTCAAATGGTGTTTTAAAATATCATTTTCATGTTGAATAATCACCGTCATATTATCATTTATCACCTGTGATTCCTTTCCCCTCATTGTTACATCATTATACATTCCCTTTCCTATTCCCTCATAATCCCATTTATCACTCATATCACTTGTGCTTAAATCATATTTTCCCTACCCTAAATCCTACCATTTCCTACTATTTTTCCTCTCCCATATCATTTGTAGCAAATTCCCAAACCCCACATCCCTAAACACAGTCAAGTGACTGTTAACACATTTCAAATTTCACTTGACAGTCCAATTTTTCCCCATCGTCCCATATTCCTCTAATTCCCTCATTTCCCTTTGTACATTTGGCATTGAAAACGAAACACCAATTTTACATTTTCAAACCAAACCAAACATACTCTTGACATATATATTGCAGCACCATGACAGAGACAGATTCATCATATGAGCAAGACAGTGACTCAACCACTGAGCTTAATGTATTGAGAAGGCCTCATAAAAGCGGCAAGCACGTCAGAGAAGAGCCTACTTCCTTGACTCAATTGCAGGCCTACCCGCTTGCAATGACATGCTTTCAGCAACAGTCATGCTTTCAGTATTGTGAGATGATTGCTCAGATTCAACATCATCAGGAGTTAGTTGGAGTGAACTTCACCTTGACACCAGAAACCATTTCTTAGGCAACCGGGATACCGAATATAGGTGAAGAGTGGAACAAGAGATAGCAGCTGGATAGAGCATATTATGAACCTTACATCAGGCCTGGCTATTTGAGGCAGCTCAGCAGGGTATTCCCATTCCGGTTTCTGAAAGAGTCCTATGTGCCATTGATGAGACTTATTATCAGGTATTTCAGTTGCGAGGGTAGATTCTCACGCCTTTATGCATACCACATCCGGCTATTGATGCATTTCACGAGAGTATAGATGATGAGCATTCCATATTTCATGTGCCGAAACATAGAGAGGATGACTACCCCTGTGTAGAAGAAGAATCCAGAGCAGCAGCATAACAACATTTATCATTATGCGCTCATCAAGATCATTATTGTACATCAGCTTGGATTGCAGGGAATTGCATCGGATGATTTCATTTCCCGTGACCTTTTCACAACCCCTCAGCCTCCTCCAGAGATTTTTCATGATGCAGGTGAGCCTTCACATCAGTTCGAGGGTCCCGAGACAGAGCATATCAGTGTTCTGGTGTGTGTTACCTATCAGAGAGGTACCAGAGCCTTATTTGCAGCAACACGACGAGTACTATCTCCACCTGGGGTGGAAGGGGTCTCGTTACCTTCATCAGCAATGCGAGTACTATTTACACTTGGGGTGGAAGGGGTCTCGCCTTCGACATCAGTACAGGTACAGGTTCAGGATAGAGGCAAGAGGCCTATGCATGATGAGGGCCCTTCAGGAGGCCAAGACACTAATTTTACACTAATTGATGTTGATTTGAGCTCTCCCAGCTCAAAGTTGAAAGAAACCATCCAGGAGCAGAAAGATGATATCGACACATTGACCGAGAAATTTTAGAGAGCTCAGTGGGTTATAAATTACTTGGAGTAGCGTAATAAACAATTAGACGATCAGCAGACACTCATGGAGCTGCAGAAAATTCGTGAAGACCGTGAATTGGCCCAAAAAAGACCAGGTGACATGACACCTTTTGAGCGGCAGATTTGGCTTGAGAGAGTCAACATTCATCTTGAGAAGCTATTGGCGAAGGCCAATAGGGACAAATACATGCTTAGGCACATGAAGAACCACTATTGGGCCCGCACACATGTTTGCAAAGCGAAGACGAAGATTCTGAAAGCGAGGCTAAGGAGGGCATTGAAACAACGTAAAAGGGAGGATAGACTCTGAATCTTGGCCGAAGCTTCTTTGGCTGAGCATGACACATGATGGAGGACCTTCAGTCCAAGTTTCAAAGAATTTGGAGAAAATTTTGTCAATTTTGTTTTTTTGGTCACAAAACAGATTTTCCTGCCCGACGCGTCGCACCACCTTGCGCGCGCTTATGATTGGGACATCTTCTGGAGGAAAACTTGAAATTTTTGGATTTTTTATGAAAATTTATGCATGCTCAGGAATTTCCTAAGGATTTAATCAAGTTCTGGGTGGTTTAAAGGGTCAAAAAACACCTTGAAAATGGCCTTTCTGCCACCTTTTGCACACACAGGAACCAATTTTGGGAGATTGAAGTTTTGGAGGGGAAAATGAACTCCAAATTGAAAAATTCAACTTGGGTTGGATAGTAGACAGGTAGGGCTTTCCAACGAGCTATCATGAGCTGAATTTTGACTTCGGGAAGTGCCTCAAAAATAGGCTCAAAGTGGCGCGACACATTGAGTTTTTGGGCGCGGCGCATAGAGGACTTATGCCTATTTTTCACCCTTCAGCTCAGAATTTCGCCCAGTTTTGACTAGTTTCACTTTTTGATGTAATTATTGATCTACCTTGATGTAATTTGATGACCATGATGTAATTTTGGCTCATATTTACTTTTCTAGAGGATTCATTCACTAAAAAGTGAAAATTAAATGAATGAATCAGTTTCCTACCATATAGAGGCAAGTTGTTTGATTGCCTAGATTTCAGTTCCTTGTTTAGAATTGGTTGAAACAGCTCCTAGAAGGATGAGCTTGACCCATAGAGGCATGGGAAGGGGTTAGACTTGTCTATATATTGTATTTTCTGAGACATTTTCAGGGTTGGATACTTGGGAAAAGTTTGGCACTTCATTTATTATTACCTCCTCGTATTTTTATGAAGTTGGTGCTGACTGTGGTTTTGAAAGACTTGTTGGGATCCTTGAGGCTCGAGTTTTGATGATGTTTTTCTCCATGTGTAATTGTAAGTTCATTAATGTTTTATGTATGCCATTTCCTTCTTTTTTCCAAATTAAACAAATGAGGAAATTAAGGTAGAATTCATTAGTTTACCTATGCTCGCCTAAACTTTTGTTTAGTTTTATGTGTTTTCATCTATTCAAAAGGATCTCATGGCCTTTTCCTTCTTCACAAACCTCCCCCCCTCAACGTATTTTCTATCCATTCATTCAATCTAAGACATAAAATCCATTGCCTACCTTGCCCCAACTTGAACCGCAAGAATTTTGCCCTCATCCCTGCCCAAAACTCGCTTTTCCTTTTTTCCACAAAAAACCCTAAAAATCATTCCATCCTCCGATTAATATACCTAGCCTAAAATTAATCATTTCACTATCCAAGGCCTATTGATACATTTTTACTGAGATTGACCCGGAGAGAGCCCTCTCCTGTTCTGGTAGGGCTAGCTACCAGACTGAGCGTGGTTTGGTGTTACCCTGAATCCCGCCTTCCTTCAGCCTAAGGTGGATTTGGGCTCTAACAAGTTGTTTGTCACGCTTCTCCTGCATTTTAGCTATAAAAATGGGACAATATTTGACTTCATGACCAAATTATTGACAATACTTATAGGAAACCGCACTAGGATTCTAACAATCCCTAGAAAATGTCCAGTTTGCCTGCAGTTGTAGCATATGATTTTCTCTTGCTCGGGACCAGCGACTCCTCCTTGACCACTCCCTCGGCCTAGGAAACCTCCTCACATGGTCGACGAACCCAAAGCTTCATGCCATTCTACCTGCATCTGATAAGCACCCATATTTTTTTGCATCATCAAGTCATAACTATTACAATGTTCTTCATCCTGCCCTATTGAACTGCACAAGTTACAAAAAAATTGCTTTGGCGATCTGAAAAGTTTTTGCAACAAATGACACAAGTCTGTGGAATGTTGGCCTGTAACTTTGCAGAGGATACAACATACACTAGGCCCTACACTGGGCCCTATGCTCGATCAAGGCTTCAATGGGCTTGGGATCCCAACGTTCAAATAGTCCCCATAAACAGGGCATTTTTCTTTATAGTGATGCTCTGCTTTGCATTTGATACACCATACCTTTGTTCTCATCTCCGAGCAAACCCCCTTTCCCTTATTTAGATCCTAGATATCCATATGAAAGCTCTCCAACTGATTTTGAATTTGTTGCACTCCTATACTTGTATCATATACGGGCGATGCTTCAAGCTTCATCATGATCTCTAGTGCTTCAGCCTGAGTTGCAATCTTCTATTGAGACAAGGGAAGTCTGCGATGAGGCAACATCGCTGCAATGAACCATTCTCTATGACGTTCATCCTAGATCTTGAAACTAATTTGGCTCAACAACATTTTAAATCTCTTATCTACCTCCCATGCAAACTTTGTAGTCAGCTCCTTAATTTCTTTGATCTCTGTGATACACTAAGACTGCGACTTTGGTTTCTTTAATTCAACATTTAGTGTGTTCTTTGTCTCAACTAAAGAAGCATTTGCATTTGTCGTAACATATTTCATGTACCAAGAAAATGCTTGATATTGCAGCATTGTAATCAACAACACTTTCTTCATATTTGCATATGTAACATTCAAATAACTCCATATTTCTTCTGTTAGCTCCCGATTTGGACCCCAAGCTGAAAAAGGGCAAAACAGGGTAACATCTAAACCACGCTCAGCCTTGTAGCTAGCCCTACAAGGATAGGAGAGGGCTCTCTCCGTGAAAGTATGTTCAATGAAAGTATAATAATGATCTGATATTAGGCTAGGTAAAATGATGGGAAATTTTTTAATAAAATGAATGAATAATTTTTTCAGGGATGTGTGGGACAAATGGATAGTTTCAATCGGGGAATTAAATCATGGATATAGGTTATCTCATGGGGAAAGGTAGCAGGAAATTTTAGCAATTAAGTTTAAATAAGGATGGAATGGAAAGACAGATGAGGAGCTGAAAAGGGCATGGGAGATGGATCCTTTTCAAACAGAAGAAAAACGCAGGGTATGAATAATTTCCCAAGGCAGGGCATAAAAATGGATCCTACCTTTCTATCTTGAAATAATTCAATAGGAAATGTTTATGGATGAAAGGTGAAACATAACAAATTTACATATGAAACAAAGGAGAAAACAAATGCTAAAACTCATACCACATGGATCCCACAAATCAGAGCTGCATCTCTTTATTAATTCCCTGTCCACAACTGTTACAATGGAGCATGGACGTTTTTCCACATTATTCCCCTACTTATGAGTTACATAATGCTTTACAAGTGATTTACAATTACATTAAATAGGCTAGATTTGTGGGAACATAGATCCACAGAAAGAGGAGTTATTTTAACAGCTCAAAAACAGAAAACTGAAGATAGAAAAGAAGACCAACAATCTTCCCTAAAGAAGGAACAACATTACATTTCACTACTTGGGCAGATTCACAGTTATGCTGTTGAATGAAAAGTAGGAAATATGAGGAGCGAATGCCTACTTTTATGCTGCTGTAGAAATCTTTATTTAATATAATCTTCTCGAACTTTTATTGTTGCTTTGATTTCCCTTATTTGTTTGAAGAACACTAACTTTTTTAATAAAATGTTGATGTTGAAATAAAATAAAATGAATTTATGCCCTTAGCGAAGGGAGAAAACCGATTTTGAATGAGAAAAGGGAAGAGGGTGGGGACCACATCGCAATCGGAATCGGAAGGGGTAGGAGGGGGATACAACATATAACAGAACTTTATAATATGCTATGTGGGGAATTTCAATAATCGCAATCGGGATCGGGGGGTGGATGCATTTGGAACACGCCATGCAAAAGCTCCGATGCGATTGGCATAGGCCCGATTGAATAACAGAACAAGCCAAAGGGATAATGAAAAACAAATCAAAATGTTTTCAGCGCTTTTACAAAGGGAAAGGGTGATTTTATATAAAGGAGCAGAGGGATTTTAAAGTGGGGCCTATGGGAGTCACCATCAGAATCGGGCTTAGAAGGGGAGTGGGATCAAATGGATTACACCACAAAAATTTCCCGATGTGATTGGGGAGAGCCTTTGTATAGAATGAAATAAAATAAAATTTATTTTTACAAAGGGAGAAAATATTTTATGATGAATAGGCGGGGAATGATATGGTGGGACCGGGGTCAATCGGCATCAGGAGGTCGAGGCGGGCATATCATATAACAAAATTTCGTCGATGCGATTAGGAGGAGGCGATGGGGAAAGGCCTTTGTATAGAATGGAATAAACAAAATTTAATTTTAACAAAGCCAAAGGCCCTTTGTATTATGAATGGGCATAAGTATTAAACGGTCCATCGACATCGGAGATCAGAGGAAGGCAGAGGGGAAGTTTAATATAAAAGGCCGATTGGGATGGTTCGATTGGCTGTGGGCCGTCGGATCAGATGATAAGATCGACGGTCAGGATATACATTAGAGGGGTTCCATTGGAAGTTTACAATAGGGAGCCACTTAATGCAATCACATCGGAGGTTTCACGATGGGCCAGTCAGGGCGCACTTATAAGGAGTTGCAATGCGATGGGAAAGGAGCTAGGGTAGGCGGGGTTTTATAATATGAAACTTTGAGTTTTATTATAAAGTTTCAAAGTATGGTGGGGAAGTGGTTAATAAATAAATCACATATGTATTTTAAAGATTTTAATAATGTGATTATGTGATCGGAGGGGGGAAAACGGATTTATAAAAAAAAAAAATATTAAACTTTAATAATACAAAGTTTAAGGGAAAGATGGGAAAAAAGCGAATATTAGGGTATAGGGGACATTTTACTTCACCTAGGCATAAAATTCAATCCAGAAGTCAGTTTTGAGAGTGTAATATACCGTTGTAAAGCTCTTTCCGGGCTCTTTCTGCTAAAACTACTTAGAGCATGATTCTGAACAAAACATACTGTGGAAAACCTCTTTGAAGGTAGGATGATGACTTTGTGGAGATAACAGCTTCTGAATTGTGACTTATTATATATACTGACATAAAATTACATAATAAATGATAATAAAGGCAAAGTATAATGTTTTCACCTCAAAACATGGTTTTGAGGTGAAAATTACATCAAACTACATAAAACATCTCTTTGATTTTCCAGGTGCTGTGACTTTGAGTTTATTGACTTCCTCATGACCTTGCTGATATTTATTGACACTTGAATCATTAATTTGACCATGGTGAGATCCTAGAACCTAATGAGACCCATCCTATGACCTACTGACATGACTCACAAAGTGAAATTAGCTCATGACTAAAGAACATAGAGAGGAGAATCAACAAGTTTCATATGAGGGAAAACTGATGAGAAAATCACTACCATCAATGAATCCATGACCTAGTGGAATGGTGAAATTTATTGGTATGGGACTTCTAAAATGAAAATGCAAAAGAGAAATTTTGATCACTGATGGTAGTATGACTAGATTGACACTAAAATTGGCTCCAATGGGGATGGTAGCTCCTTGGAGGTGCCAAGAACACCGTAGACCAAGTAGCTTTATCCATTGGGCATGGAGTCAAAAATACTGAAAACTGACACAATGCAGACTGACTCTGACTCAAGACTAAGACTGAAAACTGAAATAAACCCAAACCATACACATGACATTCAAGTTTTATAGCCTTCACCTCGGGCCCCAAACTTCAATGACTGTGTACTTGAACTTTGACAAAACATAATATGGTATCTACAATGATGGTGACATGGTTTTCTGATCCATTGTGTTCAACAATCGTAGTGCTTCAAAAGCCTACCATTCATTTCTCCTATAGGGAAATATTGGCCATCCATCTCTGAAAGTAAGAAGGCATTCTATCCCTTATATGCTAAAATCCTGTATGGTCCTTTCCATAGGTTGTCAAACTTACCGTGCTTCCCTTTGTCCTCATTTCTTGCATCCCATCTCAATACTACATCATCCAACTGAAACTTTTCTGCTTTGGTCTTTCGATCATAGATATTTTTAATCTTCTCCTGCAACTGGACAGCGTTCTGTGACACTTCCTCTCTCATTTACTGAAGGTGGATCATCTGATTGATCCTTCGCTGATTGTCATCGTCCTCACTGCCAACTTCTTGCAATAATCTCATAACTGGAATTGTAAGAGATGTAGGAAAGAAAAAATTAGTACCATAAACCAATTCAAAAGGTGACATACCTATGGATTTCTTACTGCTAACTCTGTATGCCCATAGTGCGTTGATGAGCTTTCGGTGCCAATTTCTTTCGTTTGCCTCCAGCCATTTCTTAATTATATTTATCAGCGATTTGTTCGATGACTCTGGCAGGCCGTTGCCTTGTGGATGATATGTCGTTGAATGGCCCAGCATGATATTATAATTACCACAGAACTCCACTATCTTCTTAGACTTGAACAATACTGCGTTGTCTGTTATAATTTTATAAGGGTAGCCAAAGTGAGATAAAATATTTGATTCAATGAATTGAATAATTATCGTATCAGTTGCCTGCCTTGCTGGAACGGCCTCGATCCATTTAATAAAGTAATCCGTGCCTGCCAGGATCCATCAATGCTGCGCTAATGAAGTAGGATGAATTTCTCCTATGAAATTGAGTCCCCACTGCTGAAAGGGAGTGTTGACTGAAACTGGTTTCAAAGGAAGAGGAAGCAATTTTTTCTTCCCTTAGAAAATTTGACATTCATGACAATTCATTACTGTTTTATACAAATCTGAAAATAATGTGGGCCAATAGTATCCTGCTCTCAACACTTTGTTAGATGTAGTTTTCCAAAACAAATGACCACCACAATCACCTTTATGAAAATCATGCATTACCTTATGAGCTTCTTCTTCAACCAAACAATTGAGCATAATACCTCCAGGATATTTCCAATAAAGAGCACCGTTTAAAATACAATATTTTGCAGATTTAAGTTTCAGCGATCTACCTTTACTCTTAGACATTCCTGGAGGTGGATAAAAATGTTGAAGAACATAAAAAATATCTGAATACCAAGGGGACTGCAGAAAAATATCTGAAATTGGGACAAGCAAATATTCAACTTCATTTTCTGCCATTGTTGTTATGAGGTTTATATCCAGGGCACGCAGATTTGATTGGGCCATTAATTTTTTCAAGCCTTGGCCTTTAATCAACTTTGTGGGCTTGATCTCCAAATCGTACTCCAACATAGCTGCTATCCATTTACCTCTTTGACTTTCTGGATCAGTTTGCATTAACACATCCTTTACTGTTGCATTAGGGACATATGCTATTGTATGTGAATGCAGAATATAGACCCTAAAATCCTTCAATTCCTTTATAAGATCCAATGCTTGTTTTTCAATAATGTTATACCTTAAAGCGGCATCTCTAATAGTCCTACTGAAAAAGGCAATTGGATTTTCAATCTGGTCTCTCTTTCGCATCAAAATAGCAGCCATAGTATGCTCCGATGAAAATGAAAAAATAATAAAATCTTGAGTGTAATCAGGACTAATCAAGACTAGGGCATTGGACAAAGAAAACTTTACTAGATTAAATAACTTGATAGCCTCTTCACTCCATTTGACAGTGCTATCCTTCTTCAACATATTAGTCATTTCTCTTATATGTTCAGCCAAATTTGGTATAAATCTGCGCAAGAAATTCATCTTACCATTAAATGCCTGAATCTCCTTTTTGTTCCGTGGAAGATCTATGTGCTGAATTGCCTCCACTCTAGATGGATTGATGTGGATACCATATTTAGAGATGATATTCCCCAGAAAATTGCCTTCATCCATGGAAAAAAGACTCTTCTTGGGATTGAGAGAAATCCCAAAATTTCTGCATCGTTGAAAAACAACCCTCAAATGTTGCAAATGCTCATTATCAGAACCAGAAAATACTGTCAAATCATCCAAATAAACAACAAGAAAAACATCTTTTTCATTTCCAAAAGAGATGTCCATTGCTCACTGGAAAGTAGCTCCAGCGTTCTTCAGTCCAAATGGCATTTTGGCATACTGGAAGGTTCCCCAGGGTGTTGTGAAGGCAATTTTGTCTTGGTCTTTCTCATGCACCAAGATCTGGTTATAGCCTAAGTAGCGATCAAGTAGTGACATCCTAGATGCTCCAACTACTCTCTGCAGAATATGGTCCATCTTCGGAAGTGGATAATTATCCTTTAAGGATGCTTTATTCAAAATCCGAAAATCTATGCACAATCTTATCTCTTCTGTCTTCTTACGTATAGGGACCAAATTTGAAATCCAGTCAAAAAATCTAATAGGAACAATGATACCAGCTTTGTACAACCTGTTTACCTCTTTTTCAATGGATTTCAGCAGCTTGGGATTGATTCTTCTCAGCTTCTATCTAAATGGCTTCTGATCCGACTTAATGGGAATAGTATGCTGAATTATGTTCTTGTCATACACCTTCAAATCTGAATAATCCCATGCAAACACATCAGAAAATTTAGAAAGAAAATTAGCATACTTTTCCCTTACCTCAGGGGACAATGCCTTTGACAACTTCACAAACTTGGGCTTATCAGGTGTTCCAAGATTCACATCTTCAACTCCTTTCTCAGTAGGCATCAAGCTTGGTTTCTTTGCAACATCATCTTAATCAAACAGCTCCTCTAAAGGTATGAGACCTCTAGGAATTACATTATCTTTCAGCTGAAATATGTCCATCTGATTTGATTCAATCTCTTGATCATCAACCTCATACTCACCTTCTATTGGAGTGTCTTTAAATTTTCCATCACTCTACAAAAAAGAATTAATCTCATTGTCATCCCAAAACACTTGCCAATACCTTAAATTGTCTAGAACAGCAGGCCTATGTTTGACATAGATCTCAAACTTGTTGCTGGAGTTCATCGTAATCTTCAAATTGCTTGCAGTAGTGGCAAGAGAATAAAAAATGATTTTCTGCATCTTGGGTACTGCTGTCAAAGTGTACTCAGGAAATGTCTTCAAGATATCCAGAACTACATTTTTGTATGCCCTCAACCGTGGATGTTTTGCTTGGTATTCTGCTTTAACCTGTTTGATTATCAGCTCTGAATCTCCATAGACAAAAATCCTTTTTGCATTTAGCTTCTTTAAAATTTTCAGACCTGCAATCAAAGCTTCATACTTTGCTTCATTATTAGAGCAGTCAAAAGCCAACTTATAAGCACATACTCTAACATTACTAGGAACCTTTTTAGGCTGGAAAACAGGGCTCAAAATCCATATTCCAATACCAGCTCCATCCTGACCAACAGCTCCATCGAAATCCATGTTCCACATGCCTTCTTCTTCTTCTTGTAGATGTTGAAATTTTGCTTCTTTCTCTTCTTTACCTTGGCCGATTTCTGGTTGTTCATTGTATTTTTGCTGCTCGCAGGCAGGAGGCTCGGAAGTGCTTGCTGATTTATCTTTTTCCTGTTTGAGGACTTCCCTGAAATTCTATGAAATTTCAGGTATCTCATCTACTTGTACCAACGAACATTTTCATCATTCAAACCACCATCTGAATATAAGACAAAAGATTCTAAATCTGTGGACAGCATTAATAGGATGATTGACTGGCTTCTCTTTGCTAGTGATCATATATTTCATTTTCTTCTCCCTATATAACTTTCTTAACTGGCCAAACACAGGAATGGTAGCATAAGAGAAGTCAAGCTGCATGGTTCCTTTAATTTTTTCACCCCAAGACCTAGATAGGAGCATTCCAAACCGTGGTGGGACATCGGCAACAACTACATCCATCAAGACATTCTTGTCAGGGATTTGATCTAAGGACACTACCAAGTCTTTGATAAGACCAATAAAATGGACCCTACTTGAGTCAAAGAAATAAAAATCATGGTATTTTCGAGTAATATCAAGGCCTAACTTCTCCATGACGGCTTTGGGCATCAAATTATGTGAGGCTCCAAAGTCCAACATAGCATTATGCAAGATGAACTCATGAAATCTAAGACTCAGGTAAAAGGGAGGGACTTCAGTTTCTTCAGATTGATCTTCTGAGGTTGGGCAAAAGATGAGTTCAGGGTAATCATCTTCAACATTAACCATATCATAAACAGAGTCTATTTGCAAGACTCTAAACACTTGGTGTTTATAAGTGCTATTTTTCACCAACTCAGTTAAGGGCATAGACACTTTCAGCTTAGAAATTTCATTTTCTAAATTAAAAGAAGGAGCTTTTTCTACCTCTTTGACTGGAGGATATTTCTTCTCTACTTGCTCCTTTGCTGCACTCTGCTGATTCTTTTCATTTACCGTGTTAATTTTTGAAGGTGCTTTGCTAAAGGAAGGGTCGGCTGGCTCTTTCCCTTTCTTCTGAGCATCGTTCTTCATTTAGAGTTCCTTTCTTTTCTGAATGGGACTAATCGAAACATCTCTGTTCCTTAAAGAGTAATACCTTTTTTGAGCTGATAAAGCATTCATGTACCCTCTCTGGTAATCATCAGATTGTTCTTCTAATACTGCATCGTTGGCCAAAATGAAATTTTCGTCCCTTTGAAGGTCTGGAGCCGCCAATGTGTATTTTTTTTCTTCAGTGAGAAAAATCGGTGCACCATCAGCAGTGAAAAAGTGATTGGCTTCGATCACAGGGTCATCATCCTCATTTGTATCTATTCCTTGAACGTAGTTCTACTGTAATGGAGTTCTGATTTGCTGTTGTTGTGGCGCTTGGTCTTGCGTTCTCTATTCCCTCTGTTTAATTCTGAATTGTGGCTACTGCCCTCTAAAATTCGGGTTTCTCATTTGAGGTTTAGGTCTATCTGTAATGGTTAATCGATCAACCATCTTTTCCACTATTCGAATCAGAGTGTCCATCTTACTGTCTGAAGGGGACGCTTCCTCTTTCACCGTGACTCTCTTTTCCGCTCTGGTTCGAGCTCTTTTGGCTAGCAAATTAGCTTCTACACTTACAACTATCTTCTGCATGTCTTCCAACATAGTGGGATCTCTCTCCCGCAGCTGATATGCCATATCGACATCAAAACCATCTAGAAATTTCAGCAAGGCTAATCCCACAGGAGGTTTGAGATTAGCTGGAATGGCATTTGATACAGCATTGAATCTTAAACAATAGTCCTGCATAGTTTCACCCACATTTCTTTTAATATTCTCATATTCAGACAAATTTTGAAGTGGGTTCTTCTTTACCTCCCATCGGTCTATAAACTGTGTGTGCAACTCCTGCAAAGTGCGAATTGAGCCTGCTGGTAAAGCTCTGAACCACTTTCTAACTTCACCTCCGAAGCTTTAAACAAACAATCTGGTAGTTACATTCTCTGCTTCTACCTCATGTAGATCAAAAAAATCGTTCATCTTATCAACATGCTGTTGGGCTGTAATGCTCTGAATGGCATCAAAAATAGGATTTTTACTTTGATAGTCAGCAGGCATATCATTCAGAACTTGAGGCAAAACCAGGGGTGCATACCGGGTAGCCATGACTCTGGGTGGATTTACAACAGTGTTTGTAGTAGAAGGATTCAAGGGAGGTGTTAATGGAGGAGATGAAAGATGAGAATTAATTGATGGGAATGCTGATGAATTATGAGGAGGGAATTTTGTTCCTGATGACTCTGAAGGCTCAGGAATATTAGTTATAGTGATAGATGACTGAGGGGAATTCAAAATATAATCATCAATTGAGGAATTTGCTCTCTGAACTTCAATATCTACAAGGAATTCTGGATCTAAAACAGTGCCCTCAAGTGCAGTTTCAGACTTATTTCTAAACAAAGAAAGCTCAAAACTCTCATCAAAAGAAAGATCTTCTACAAAAATCCACTCACTGGGCCAAGTATGGGATCTGAAGATAGGTATAGGACTTAGTGATCCTTCTTGTCTTCTGACAATTCTTGGAATAAGATTTGGATTTTCAAACACAGGGGGAGGATTTGGATCTGGATTAGCCCTTGTGTATCTTCTTGAAGCCAATGTGTGTAAATTTCTACTGTACAAATTCTGTTTCGGCCTAGTAGACTCTGAAACTCATCTTCCAGAGCTGAGAAATTTACAAAAAAAATTACTGGGGTGATCTGACTTATACTCTGATAGCAAAAATATATGACTGTGGAATAAGTGGTTGTAGTTATATTCCTTTCCAACAGCTTCAGCAGTGTTCTCCGTGAAATAATATTTCAAAGCTCTTTACAGTTTAATCTTTCATATGATATACTTCAGCAAACCTTACTACAGTCGTAATATCAAAATGATATAACAGTGGCGCGATTATTTTTTTTAAATCATCAACCTTCGGACTTTATACCATAAAACACATTTATACTACCAGTGTGACATAATTTTATTCAACGGGGGCCCACGCATTCACTATTCGCCTTTTTATAAATCAAATAAACATATAATAATGCAAAATACACCAAATCATACCTTGATTTATTGCTTGTGCTTTTCAGCGCGCAATTGCCATCAGATCCAAGGCTCTCCAGATCGGACGATGCTCGTGAATATTTCATTTTTTCAAAGGCTGAAGTTTAACCCACAAAATTTGTGTGATATGGGCGGTTTTGGGGAGATGACGTGCCCTAATCTTACTGGATCACGTTTTTTTGAAGAAGTTTTTCTCCGGGGCAAAAGCGGCGCAATATAGGTGGTTTTGGTTTCCAAAACCCGCTGGTGGTAATTAAACCGTGCTTTAACTCGGGCTTAACACTGAGATTTAGCACTTAACTCCTCGCATTAACCAATGGCTGGGTCCCACTGATATTTATTCCGCTGGCAATGAATAAAGCTCTTTACTTTCAATGACAGAGATTTTCCAAAGGTTTGGTCACGTTCTATATAACCAAGATTAAACCTTAGACAAAGGTTTACAATACTCGTATTTCACATGGGGCCTGACTATGATTTTCCTTTGAAAACAGAATAAACATGTTCAGTGCCAAGAATATAACCTCGTAGACAGTTAGATCGAAGCGTCCCCAGCAGAGTCGCCAGAGATGTTAGCTCCCAATTTGGACCCCAGGCTGAAAAAGGGCAAAACAGGGTAACATCTAAACCACAATCAGCTTTGTAGCTAGCCCTACAAGGACAGGAGAGGGCTCTCTCCATGAAAGGATGTTCAATGAAAGTATAATAATGATATGATATTAGGCTAGGTAAAATGATGGGAAAATGTTTTAATAAAATGAATGAATGAATTTTTCAGGGATGTGTGGGACAAAGGGACAGTTTGAATCGAGGAATTAAATCATGGATACAGGTTATCTCATGGGGCAAGGTAGGCAGGAAATTTTAGCAATTAAGTTTAAATAAGGATGGAATGGAAAGAAAGATGAGGAGCTAAAAAGGGCATGGGAGATGGATCCTTTTCAAACAGAAGAAAAACACAGGGTATGAATGATTTCCCAAGACAGGGCATAAAAATGGATCCTACCTTTCTATCTTCAAATCATTCAATAGGAAATTTTTATGGATGAAAGGTGAAACATAACAAATTTACATATGAAAAAAATTAGAAAAAAAATGCTAAAACTCATACCACATGGATCCCACAAATCAGAGCTGCATCTCTTTATTAATTCCCTGTCCAAAACTGTTACAATGGAGCACAAAGTGTTTTTCCACACTATTCCCCTACTTCTGAGTTACAAACTTCTTTATAAACGATTTACAATTACATTAAATAGGCCAGATTTGTGGGAACATAGATCCACAGAAAGAGGAGTTGTTTTAACATCTCAAAAATAGAAAAATGAAGATAGAAAAGAAAACCAACAATCTGCCCTGAAGAAGGAACAACATTACATTTGACTACTTGGGCAGATTCACAGTTACGCTGTTGAATGAAAAATAGGCAATTTGAGGAGCGAATGCCTATTTTTATGCTGTTGTAGAAATATTTGTTTAATATAAGCTTCTCGGCCTTTGAATGTTGCTTTGATTTCTGTTATTTGTTTGAATAACACTGAATTTTTTAATAAAATTCTGTTGAAAAAAAATAAAATGAATTTATGCCCTTAGCGAAGGGAGAAAACCAATTTTGAATGAGAAAAGGGAAGGGGGTGGGGACCGCATCGCAATCGGAATCGGAAGGGGTAGGAGGGGGATACAACATATAACAGAACTTTATAATATGCTGTGCGGGGCATTACAATAATCGAAATCGGGATCCAGGGGTGGATGCATTTGGAACACGCCACACAAAAGCTCCGATGCAATTGGCATAGGCCCGATGGAATAACAGAACAAGCCAAAGGGATAGTGAAAAACAAATCAAAATTTTTTCTGTGCTTTTACAAAGGGAAAGGGTGATTTTTTATAAAGGAATGGAGGGATTTTAAAGTGGGGCCCGTGGAAGTCGCCATCGGAATCGGGCTCAGAAGGGGAACGGGGTCAAATGGATTACACCACAGAAATTTCCCGATGCGATTAGGGAGAGCCTTTGTATAGAATGAAATAAAATAAAATTTATGTTTAAAAAGGGAGGAAATGTTTTATGATGAATAGGCGGGGAATGATATGGTGGGACCGGGGTCAATCGGCATCGGGAGGTCGAGGCGGGCGAATTATATAACAAAATTTCGCCGATGCGATTGGGAGGAGGCGATGGGGAAAGGCCTTTGTATAGAATGGAATAAAAAAAATTTAATTTTAACAAAGGAAAAGGCCCTTTGTATTATGAATGGGCAGAAGTATTAAATGGCAGGACCCATGGTCCATCGACATCGAATATTGGAGGAAGGCGAAGGGAAAGTTTAATATAAAAGGCCAATTGGGATGGTCCGATTGGCTGTGGGCTGTCGGATCGGACGAGAATATTGACGGTCACATCGGAGGGGTTCCGTCGGAAGTTTACAATCAGGACCCACTTAATGCAATCACATCAGAGGTTTCACGATGGGCCAGTCGGGGCGCACTTATAAGGAGTTGCGATGCGATGGGAAAGGGACTAGGGTAGGCGGGGTTTTATAATATGAAACTTTGAGTTTTATTATAAAGTTTCAAAGTATGGTGGGGAAGTGGTTAATAAATAAATCGCATATGTATCTTAAATATTTTAATAATGCGATTATGTGATCGGAGGGGGGAAAAGGGATTTATAAAAAAAAATATTAAACTTTAATAATACAAAGTTTAAGGGAAAGATGGGAAAACAGGGAAGATTAGGGTATAGGGGACTTTTTACTTCACCTAGGCATAAACTTCAATCCAGAAGTCAGTTTTGAGAGTGTAATATGCCGTTGGAAAGCTGTTTCCAGGCTCTTTCTGCTAAATCTACTTAGAACATGATTCTGAACTGAACATGCTATGGAAAACCTCTCTAAATGCAGGGTGATGACTTTGTGGAGATAACAGCTTCTGAATTGTGACTTATTGCATATACTGAAATAAAATTACATAATAAATGATAATAAAGGCAAAGTATCATGTTTTCACCTCAAAACATGGTTTTGAGGTGAAAATTACATCAAACTGCATAAAACATCTCTTTGATTTTCCAGGTGTTGTGACTTTGAGTTTATTGACTTCCTCATGACCTTGTTGATATTTATTGACACTTGACTCATTAATTTGACCATGGTGAGATCCTAGAACCTAATGAGACCCATACTATGACCTACTAACATGACTCACAAAGTGAAAGTAGCTCATGACTAAAGACCATAGAGAGGAGAATCAACAAGTTTCACATGAGCGAAAACTAATGAGAAAATGACTACCATCAATGAATCCATGACCTAGCGGAATGGTGAAATTTATTGGTATGGGACTCCTAAAATGCAGATGCAAAAGAAAAATTTTGATCACTGATGGTAGTATGACTAGACTGACACTAACAGCTTCTACCACAAACTAGAACTATTCAGGGTCATTTGTTCCCTTGAACACAGGCATATTTGGTGGCTGGTCCATGGGGTCAAGTGGAGGTGGAGGAACATAACAGGATGGAGTGATGATGGGGGTGGAAGGTTGGTGAATTTCCTCAACATTTTTCTAAATTTCATATCTCAATGGTAAACTTCACAGAGTAGCGGGGTTGATTTCCCCTTTTTCAGATTCAAATAGTGGTATATATTCAGTTTCAACGTATGTTTCCCAACCTGTTCTGAATCCCTTACCTCTTCATGTAGCACCATGTTCTCCTTCCTCAAACATCAATATGTGCACATCTGTAATATATCATTTTCAGACAATAGCATTTTAATCTAGAACTTCAGTGAATTCAGGTACTTACCTTTAGGGTTTCTGAAGACTTGTGCTCTGCTTTGCTATAAGACACAAAGGTCTCGATCGTAGAATGAGTAATGAAACATCCAAGGATATTTTCTATCCAATAATAAATATACCTCACAATCTCTTTATCAGTCTTTTCCATCTTCTAAATCAGCTATGAGGTCCACGCAGTGGGTCTATTGTTGAAATAACCCACTTGTGTTGCTATTCATGATATCCACTCATACAGCGCGCTAGAAAACATTGAAAAAAATATCTCATACTTATATATATATATATAGGTAATGTTTAGTAGATATGTGCAGACTTCTGTTTTCTTGCACAACAAATTCACGTTCTTTTTTATCAACCTAATTTTCGATCTCTTCCTTAGATGAATTCCACATCCAGCTATCCCTTAGTTAGATATTGGTCCTAGAATTGAAACCATTTTGTTGGCTTGATATGGCCTAGACCCAGGTTTGAATTGACTACGCAGTCCAAAAAAACCCACTATTACCAACCCTTTCGGCAATGACCTGCTTGCACAAATCAAAGTCTCACCCAAGAAAATATAGTGGGATGCTAGAACTAGGTTTCTGCATCAAGAGGGAGAGTGGACTATGGGTTTAAGCCTTTTCATTCTTTACAAAGCTTCATAGGTCAGATATATCTAGAACATGAGTGTTGTTTAACACATCTATTGAACTCACTAACAAACTGCACGAACTTACTTATTCATTCATAAAAAAAGAGTAAATAACCATAAACTATACTGCACTATTCAAGTACAGATCTAAACCCTTATTCAACATAGATATTCAAAAATAATTTTAAAAATAAAACATATCAATATACTCAGATCTTTCTCAATATTTATTTAATTAACAGTCGGATATTCTCTTTACATCAAATTTCCACCTTGCACACAGAGCTATAGGGCCCTGTGGACACAATTGCAGGAGTCTGTACACACAACTGCAGAATTCCTAATGTATTCATGCACATAGCTACAGGAGCCTTTACTCTAACCCAAACACAGACTCAAGCTCAATACAATCTTACATCTAAATGGATCATTCAATTCTATTCTATTATATCTATGAATTTTATCTAGACTCCTTATATAGATTTGGATATTACAATACTATGGTCCCAAACCATGGGCAGAGTCAAAAGTTCACAAAAAGTACCCTCCCATTACATAAAAAGTGGCTTTTACCCACCCTAAAGCCCCTAAGACTCAAAAATAGACTTCGCATTGCACGCTCCACTCCTTGATATGTAGAGTCTTCTCTATTGCTTCCTTTATGGGCATCCTAGCTCCAATAGTTCCTTATGTCACATGAATGTAGTTTGATTCCTTCTAATGTATTCTTTGTGATAAGAATATGTTGGTGGAAAATTATATTTTTTATTATCCCTCCCAAAATTGCATGATACTTCCATAATCCAAACACAATATAAACATCAATAGCCCTATGGGAAAAATCTCTATTAACTAGTCCACATGAAAATATATATGTCGAAGCCACAATATCTATAGTTGGGTAAAATAAGGAACCATAAATAGAATGGGAAGATGATGGCATAGGAGAAGAGACTATAGTCCTGTTATTCATTACAAAAATTTATACATGCTCTACAACCAATGCAAATAAACCACCAGATCCAAAATGGCTTCAAATAATATGAAAAAAATCTTTTGTTAATCTCTTTTTTGACCTTTTCATTTTCCCACATTCCTTCAAGAACACAGGCTCAATCTCTCCAAACTAATTCAATTTGATTTCGAGTCTCTTAAATTAATGCATTGTGTGATCATGTTTCTAGACATACTTTTTGCATTCCCATTCATTGACAAAATCTCGTTCATTCATTGGAATATTTATATTATTTCCACCAAGGTCCTAGTTGACACAATTATCATAACTACTAAGAAATCAATACCCAAATTCTAAAGAAGCAAAGAGGATACTTGATATGTGTGTCATTTATGTGTGTTTTTCTCATATCATAAATTAAACCATATTCCAGTTATCAACTTAGCCTTTAGTAAACATCACAAATATTCATTTGAATTATTTTTTTAGATGGAATTCACATCCTTTTAATGGACCAAATTATATATTTTCTCTTCCTCACCAATCACTTTTAACTCTATAGATAGGCTGCATTTGAAAATGTGACTTGGGACTAGTTGTAATTCCAATAAGGTCACAAGTTCAAAGTTCATAAGATAGAGAGTTGCAATTCTTATGGTGATTTGTGGCCAAGTTTTAATTTGGACTAGTGGTGTAGGTCATGTTTCCTTCTCTTCACTGCCAATCACACCTTCAAGCCCCTTGTATGCAAGTCACAGATTGAGGGAGGTCAATATAAAAAGAGATTGTAAGAAAAGGTAGAGTAGGAGGTTTTCAGACTGAAGGTGTCTTTTCATCAGTGGAATTCACTTGTAGGTGTTATCATTTCAACATGGAAAGGTGATGCTCAATGGAGGTCATCAAGAAGAGGCTACAAGAAGGCACTTGTCAAGAAGAAGAAAAAGGAGGAACCATCATGAAGGACATGAAAGAGTCTTGGAACAAGATAAATGGATGGAAATTAATGTTGACTTGGAAGAATCCAAAACTATTTCAAACCATTTGGAGGGTGAAGATGAATTACAAGTCAAAACTATCATGAATAATTGAATACACAACAACAAATAGAAAAACTTGGACTCTATGGACTATGAAGTCGTCAGCCACTGTCAGAAATTCATGTATTCTCAAAGTGTCACCACAAAAGTCATATGCGTCAATGTATTTTACCAAATCACTTGTGGAATGTAATTATGAAATTTCCAAAAATGAGAAAATGTAAAATGTGTGGAATCCCAAGGGTCCCACATGGAATGTGAAAGTCACTAGAAAGTTATAAAGTCATGTAGAAGCTCAAAGGTGACATAAGAATTTGAAACATTATATCAAGGGAAATGAGGGAGTTTAAGATTCACATGGGAGGTGGAAAGTCACCTCATTTTTTATAAATACACCCTCATATATCAAGAGAAGAGGAGATAATATCATTCTTTGGAGGAGAAAGTGGTGACTTAATGTTCCACCATTGGGGCCAGTGTTGCATCATTTTAATTGTGTACCTTGGAATTTTCACTTAATATATGAAGCTCTCAGAGCCATCACACTTTCATGCATATGTTGTGAATGATTAAAAGACTATTCTTTCATTATTTGCGGTGCATGTTTATGTTTTTACATACTTACAAAAATTAAATATTTCATTGGATTGGTATGCATCCCATTGAACATGTGTTTCTTTATTTTATTATCATTCTTATCCTGTGAACTATTTTGTAAGTTAACTAAAAAATATTTCCTATATTTTTTTTGTTTCTTTTAGGATGGTACTATTACTTTGCTTCTAGACGCTCACTCTTTCTTTCCCCTTTGTTAAATTACCTTATATACATTTAAATTTTATGCCTCGCAGTGTCAACTTTCTTGTTTCAAAGATTATTTGTATAATCTCTTATGTTGATAATTGTAGATAGGGAAAATCCCTAAGAATAACAGTGGCAAGGCCTGTTATCAAGATGGGGCTCCTACTCCAAATGGTGTGAGGTCTAGTTGGGACTTCATACCGGTGAGACCCCCTTTGTTGGAGGATTTCAAGCACCGCCAATAGTATGGTATTGTTTTATCAATATCTCCTCAATTTTCACTCCTAAATTTTCTTAACAACTCTTAAAACTAACAATGCAATTCATTGGTGAAATCAAACAACCACAAGGTTAGAAAATAAATAGAATATGGAAACACTCACATATATAAATCATGCATGAATTCTTACTAAGGTGCACATATTCTCGACAACATCTAACTAGTAATGATTTTTCAATCTCAATGGTAGTTCAAGAAATGGTAAAACTAAACACTCATAATCATGTACCCCTTTTTAAAAACATTAGTATTGAGTGGACTCCTAGACATCCCATTGCTGTTTTTCTTATAATGTGCATTTGAGCTTAAGTTGATACCCTTAAATAATAAGTTATTTTATACATTAATTATATATTATCCCTAAAAGAAACTCCCATTGAAGGATCCATATTAACTCTATATCTATCGAATTTTAGAAGGGATCAAAACTCTCGAGGTACAATCATTTCCTCAAATTTTTCATTTAAAAAATAGGTTTGGACATTAAAGGATTTGATTCCTCTCGACACTTTATATACCTAGAGTCATGATGGATCTACGTTGGTTATGTGTGTGTGTGTGTGTGTGTGTTGTTGATGTTGTTGGAAGTATTCTGACACAGGGGGTCTCCCTAGTATGAATTCCCTGCTACACCTCACATAATTTGGTGTAGGAGCATTGTTGTAGTTAAAACCTAAAAGGAGAAAATGATAATTGTTTTTCAATTAAAATTCATGGAATGTTAAAAGGAAGGCATTGGGTCTTGTTGTTCTTTGTTACTTGACAAGGAACCAAGATTTTCATTAGAGCCTATGACATCAAATGCCAAGAGTTTTATGATATTTATCTCTTTAAAAAAAAAATGAATTTGGTGCAACTCTTTGATTCTAATGTAGAGAGACTTTTTTTATAAAAATATTGGGTTTTAAGCACCAATCTCCAAGTCATATCTTTCACTTCTCAAGCCAAACACTGAAGTATGTTAACTGGCATCCAAAGTCCAGAAGAAAGCGTGACATACAAGGCAACAAACCAAGGAAGGAGCTCGTGGCTACAAGGGAGGAGTATGATGTTGTGCACAACACATCAAATAGTCTTGTATGCAATAGAAAATATAAAGTTCATAGTATATTATGGCCATGTGAATGTGGGATATATCCCATGCACACATAATAAAAGGAGTGTTAAAATCATCAGAAGTAATTGTAATTGTTAAAAAAAATTGCGATATCTACTAATAAATTAATTTTACTTCATACAAAACATTATCCTGCAACTAACTTTGTTGAGTGGGCCATGTCAAGGCTTGAAAATGAAGATTCATTTTCAGTTTGGATTGCCAAAAAGTCAAAAGAATACATTAATAAAAGGTTTAGGTGTGGGTTTCTTTTGAGCATGTGCTTCCGAATTAGTGATGTTGGTGATCTATACAATGAAGAGGAACGTCAGATTTTTGAGTTATTGAATGAATTTGGGATATCATCTTTGCAAGAAAAAAATGTAAATGATACTGGGGATGAGATGGAAATAGTGGTGAGAAATGTATTGATAAATCAAGCCAATAATTACTAGTATTCACTTCATCATGCCTCTGTGTTTCTCACTTTCTTGAGCACAAGAAGAATCTATTATGAAACTTCTAGGGATAAAACTCAACCAACATATCTACAAACCCAAATTTAAATTCAAGCTCAAGAATTGCATATGCAATGTTGCGATAAAAATGAAATTAAACCAAATACTACAACACCAGCTACCAGAACGAAGTGTGTCAAGAAATGATTAAGGAATATGCTTTGATTTTTTTTTCCTCGGAGACTTTTTTAAAGAATTTTTGTGTAATGTTAAAAGTCCTTTTGGATGATAAATAAATTTTTCAAGTGATTCCAAATGTTTCTTGGTAACAATATGTGTTCCTTTTCTTTGTAACGCATTCATTGTATAGGTTCTTCCTTTGAAATTTTTGTATGAAGTTGTTAGTTTATTTCTGTATAAACATATTTATCAATGATTTGGGAATAGATAAACTTACTAGTTAATATTTATATACAAAATCCTTAATGAAGCACTACACAATTTCACCACTCCATCTTCTTTCATTTCACATTTTCTGCTAAGAGTTTCTATATGGGATTTTTTTTAGCCTTGCACATTAAATATTTATTCTCAAAAAATCATTCTACAATATTAAAACTTCAAAAATACTCTGGCCAATGATATATAGTTCATCTTGAATGGGTTTTTTTATTCTTTCGAGAGTTAAAATGCATTTTACCTCAAGGGTTGTCTCTAGGAAAGTATAAAGGAAAAAATATTTTTATTTGAACTGAGTGGATGTCCTAGGCACTAACCTCCCTTCAACCAAAGGTTGTATATAGGGTTAAAAAAATCCCCAACCAAGAATTAATGTTGGTTGCCATTATCCTTAGGGATTTTTCTTGGCTTCAATTATTAATATAAGAGATTATGCAAACAATATTTTAAGCATGCAAGTTGACATTGTGAGGCATACAATTGCAATGAATATATGGTACTTTCATGGAAGGGAAAAGAGAAAGTGAGCCTCTAGAGTAAAAGTAATATTACCATCCTAAAATATACACAAAAGACCATGAAATAATCATTAATTAACCGACAAATAATTTCATAAGACAAAAAAAATAATTAAAGTAGTAACAATTCACATTCAACAAGATGTGTGTCAAAGCCAACAAAATTGTTCATTTTCATTAGTATATGTTAACATAAACACACATCACAAAAAATGAAATAATAGTCTTAAAATCATTCACAATTTATGCATGAAATTGAACCAGCTCAAATAGCTTCATATGTTAAGTGAAAGTTCCAAAATACACGATTACAATGACACAACACTAGCCCCAGTAGTGGAACATTAAGTCACCACTTTCTCCCCCAAACAAAGATCTTCTCTCTTATGACAAACTAGAGAAGCCAACGTTAAAATTCCAAGGTCCATCCCCTCTCTTGAGCTATGAGGGTGTATTTATAGCAAATGAGGTGACTCTCCACCTCCCATGTGACTCTTGATCTTCTACTATGAATTTCAAATTCCTATGTGACATTTGAGCTTGTAAATGAATTTATAACTTTAAAGTGACTTTTAACATTCCATGTGGGACCCTTGGGATTCCACACATTTTAAATTTTCTCATTTTTTTAAATACAATAATTACATTCCAAAAGTGATGTGGGAAAACACATTGACACATTTGACTTTTATGGTGACACTTGGACAAGACATGACTTGGAAATGATGACATGGAACTTCATTGTGATGTGTCAATGCCAAGCTTCTCTTCTTGCTACTATCTTCACATCATCATGATAGATATTGCATGTACTTCATATTCATCCTCCAAAAGGTGAGAATGATAGGGAGTCTTCAATCTGATATTGATCTTCATTCTTCTATTTTAGTCTAGTGTCCCTTCATCTCCTTACTTGATGATCTCTTCATGATTTTAGCTTGACAACTGTCTTATAACATGATATATTTGGCATCCTCTTTAAGCATCATCCTGTCAAGACATGATACTGGCATTGTATAAGTAATTCAATCATGAAAACACGACATCAATCTCGAAATATCCTAATCTAACTTGTTCTTCATACAACATACTGATTGAGCCTAGAAAATGTGTAGGATTGAGAAGGAGGCTCTGGGATTAGAAATTTCATAGGAAAAAGAGATAGAGGTGAGGGTATAGGATCTGGGACTGTGTAGTGCATATAAACTGAGGTTTAGGGAGGAAAATTTTCATAGTTGAGGGAGTTATAGATGTAGTGAGGCATGCTTACTCACTGTGATTGCGTAGTGCACAGTTATAGAAGGACTGAGACAATTGATTTCATAGACGATCAATTCAAGGACTGAGACAGGGCCTAACTATTGACTGAGAATGCATAGTCCATAGTGGAGTCCTAATTAGGAAATGTTTACTCAATAAGAAAGTGCAAGAGGAAGGGACTTGACACTGAGATTACGAAATGCATAGTTCTTGGAGGCACTGACTGTGCAATGCACAATTTCAGGTGGAAAGGATGGATGATTAGGGATTATGACTATAGAGTTCATAGTTCAATAAGGGAAGATGATGAATGTTTGGGCGGGAAAGTTTCAAAGGTAAGAAAACTCAATAATTAACTAAGTGTGGGATAAATAAAGAAGAAGGATGATATCAGTGCATTAACAAGAATTAAACACACTCATAAATGATCAACCACATCACAACGAAACACTTAACACTAAAAATAAACATGAATCCATTGAGACAACAATAAAATTATAGTTACCTTTGTTGAGAAATCCATGAGGGCAACATTAGGTTAAGTTATTTTTTATTTCTCTTACTTGACATTTACATGGGATATTATATTTTAATTTTTTTATTATGTTATTTTCCTTATCAAATAAATGCCAAAACATTGATATCATACACAATGAACACCATATGTAGGCACTTAGCTAGAGAAAAAAACCTAAGAAGGGGAAAAACTAGTCAAACTTTTCTACTAGTAGAACCAAGTGAAAGTGAGGAGACCAAGACCCTATTAACCAATAATTAGACCTTCCTCCATCCACGAAGTCATACTTTGGGAAGAAAAGTAAAAATTCCAAAGTCAAATCAAGGAGAAATTCTTGATACTCATCCCTTTCTTTCATTCCCACAATTTTTGGCATATCACCATAGTACTTTCGATCCTGCAACATTTTAAACTTTTCACATGTGTGACAAAAATATGATGAGTTGGAAATTGTTACTAGACTTTTGTTTTACTTCACATGGCTTCATTTACTTATTTTAGGCTTTTATATTTATATCTGCACTTATTTTCACTTTGGGTATTGCAGATAGAACTTCATAACATGTTTACTTCTATAATAGGTTGAATTATTTTCTATATATAGTTGTTGTAAGCTCCTCTAATAGGCCGACATGAATAGTTGGCTAACCGAATTTGTGGAGGGGACTAATTTGACTTAATTATGATATGTTTCTTGACTTAAAAAGCCCAATAATGGACTATAATATAGTGGAAATGTTATAAACCTAAAAGCCTTCATTGAAGGCTTGGCCTAGACACATAAAGTATGAAACCCATGCTAGAAATAAATTTCTTGTATAAAAATTATTTTTCTTTCTTTTGATAATTACATTATGTTTGAACTACAATTTTGAAGACTAACACTAGTTACATACTTCAACACTACCTCTTAACTAGGTAGGTATTCATAATTATATATATACATAGGTATAAGGATGATCTCAAAATGATATTTCCTACGAAGAGTCACAACAAACAAAGTGTTATGGATTAGATACTTGGCCGTGGTATATAACCGGTTGGGACTAAGGTGTGTTCCATGCTTTACCCACTATAGTTACCATCATATTTCATCTATAACACCCAACCCATGAATCTAAGTATCTTATCCAAGGTCAAAGCTCCATAAGACCAACGATACCCTCCCTACTTCAGGATCTAGACATAATCTCACATGCTAGCCAAATGTCCTTGTTGTGGTGGATTCGACACATGGGTGTACAAAATCGCACGAGTTTAGAGAGTGTGGTTTACCCTCTAAACTATAGGTAACAGGCAGTATGTGGGGGGAGCTCAGAAGCATAAAACTTAAATGAAGTAATACACTAAAGTATGCTCTGTTAAAAAACTAAAACTAAAAACATAAAAGAAGCTATACAGAGAGTTACAGTAACAAGGTAAACAATGGCTCAATGGCATCTTCTTATTGAATGCTTGGAACGAACACAGATCTTACCCACTTGCCAAACGGCCCCTAGGCAATGGCTCTAGGTCCCGATGCAAGGAAGTTTGTCCTTCAAGTTCTGCCTTATGACGTAGTCTAACTCTCTCTCTCTGCTGTAGTGGACTAAGATGTTGGGTGGCCAACCATCGAGTCCTCTCTTGATCCAGATCCTTGGGTCACACATGATGCTGGTGTTGCTTGGGAAACTTTGGCCAGCATAATCTTGTGATCACTATTTGTTCATCTCTTGGTGGGTTTATATAGGTGAGATTCAAATCCTCCTTCCCTCCCTTGGTACATGATAGATGGTGACCCAAGGGAGGGGTATGATTCCATTGTGTGCTCAAATATGATTTTTTGTGCTCACACAATGCCTAAGGAGGCGCTAGTGTTGTCCTTAGGTGACTTTCACATAAGGAGAAATTGTCCTTTGCTTGCTTGTGGTCCCGAAAAGTGAATTTTTTCTACTTCCAGGAATGCATGCTTATCGGGCTCTAGTGCACGCAGAAGGTGCTCTTTTCGAAGGAAAAAGCGCGCATTTGAGCATTGATGGCTAGTTCAAATTTGATTTTCTCAAAACCTTAGAGATTTTAAATACTTCTTGATTCCATAATGTATCCTTGTCCTATAAATCCTTAGGCTCGACATTAATTTATGTCATCTTCTTCTGTACGATTTTCTAGTGTTAACAGTTTCCCCCTAATGTGTGAGGTCTAGGAAGAGTTGTATAGCCGAAATACATTATAGTTTCTTTTCTGTATCGTACGCAAAGAGAGAGAGAGAGAGAGAGAGAGAGAGAGAGAGAGAGAGAGAGAGAGAGCAAGGCCTGCATGTATAACAGACAACACCTTGCACCGTTTCTGAGATAACCATGGCCTAAGGGACCCCCTGCAAGCAGACAAAATATACAACATATTTGCAAGATTTCAATGAGGTGGGAATGTCCCATGCTTGTGATGCTATAGCTAGTTAAACAAAATTGACAGATACATGTGCTGTCTCTACCACTACTGTGGTAGTGATGTTGGTGGTTGTTGACGACGACTGCTAACGCCCTCAGGGGCATTTTTTCTTTAACGATAGGTGGAACGTGGTACCCATATGCATAATCTTGGTATGGCATGTAACTGTGAAATGTATGCATATGTACTAGCTGGGACCTTCCCGTGTAAGCATTATTGTCAGAGATTCTTATAAAGGCACGGGTCTTCGACAGATCTTGATCAAAGTGCAATGGCTGTAAGGTACGATACCATCGTGACATGAAAGCTTTTGTTGTAGTCGAATGTCAAGAGGATCGATGACATCTATGGACAATGATGTCTCCAATTGTGCCACCCGAGGATACCCCTTTGCATGGGGAGGGGTCATCCAAGGTACTGCTTCCTTTTTGGAAAAGAGGTGTTGATGTCGACAAAAAGAAATCCTTAATCGAACCATAATGGGTTTAACATAGGCATGTTGGTGAGTGGTAGCTGAAAACGGATGATGGTGATTCAGTGGCCCGAGGTCGAAGTATATTTGAGTAGCTTGGCAGCAGTCATAGGTATTTCTGAAGGGAAAATTCCCTGGAGTCGGTAGGACTTCTAGGGCGGGTATGAACCGGATATTATTGTCGTAATGGTGCATGCATGGGAGGTATGAAATACTTCGACCAAGGGAGAGGGGGATTTTTTCCATGGGAGAAAAAGTGCAATATGAGGGCGAAGAGACAAAGGGAATTGTTTGTGACCTTTGTACACTTACCAAAAAAATAAAATAATGGGGCTTGGTTTGTACATAACACAGAGATGGGTACCCCAAAACATGAAAGAGAGTTGGTCACTTGATGGTGTGAGGACGGTGTTTTTCTGGGGGTAGGGGTCCCATTGGTTGGTCTCATGTGCGGGGTTGATGAAGCGGAATATTTCTCAAATGGGTTAATGTTGATGGAGATATGGTGGGCCAAATGCGGTGCGCAGAGGTGTGATTTCATTTTGCTTGTAAAACCCGATCGTCCGGAAAGGGGGTTAGTTTAAATGGTGAAATTTACCTTACGCATGGTATATGGATGGGCATGAGGTGCTTCCCGGACTAAAAATGTTATGGCCATGGCGTCACTTGTGGGGTGATGTATGATCTACTTGAGATGACGATCGCCATGGAAGGGAGGCTCTACCGACCATCGCAGACGTTTATCATATGTAGGGTAAGGTGATGATAAAAGTGGTCGAGTATGAGGACCCTATGGTTTATTTCTGATGGAGAAATGATGTCAGGATATGCAAAGTTTTCTGGGACTCTACCATGCTGAGGGTAGAATGATACCTGCTCCGGAACTTTCGGTGGTCGGTGTTGTGAATGGTTTGCAGGTTCTTCCTGCAAAAAAAAAATACCTCAAGTGAAAGCATCTTCTTTTCATTCAATATTATTGAAAAACATGAATCTTGGAAAGGAAGATGGGAGGGTGCATACCTGCCGGTGCTTGAAAAAGTATTTCTTCGGAAAGCGAATGTGGGGCATCGCTTTCGTTCGTCATGGTATACTGATGATGGTGAAACTTACGGTTTGCAGAATGGAACTTCTGATCTCCTGTTATGGACCTCTGAAGTTTTGGAAAAGGGCGATAAATAAGGGATTATGGCCCTAATCCTATTCATTTGTACTTGCTGAGTTTTGGGAGATCAGAGGTGATAGCAGAACCTTTCTTGCCGTTTCGATCAGCCTGTGTACTGGGGATTAGTGATATTATGCCAAGGTAACTCTCATGACGTCCTGCATTTTTATTTTTCCAGTTTGGTGGCATTGGGGGCCGTACAAATTAGGTTTTTACGGCCTTAAAGGGGATTTTTTCCCTAGATTGCGTGGGCAATCTAGGAAAATAGGCGCCCCCCTTGCGCGTATTTCTTAGGTACAGCCACGTGAAGGCACGATGTTCCTACCTCTTTGCGTGCAAGGGCGTGCCTGTGAATGAAATAGGCATGCAAGGGCAGTGCTTTAAAAAAAACTTGGGTTTTTTGCTGTCCCTTATGATTTTTCTCCTTTGTACTGATGGGTGCCTGTTGCTTGGCAGGTTTTTGTGGAGAGAACGAGATTGGTCCCAGATTAGGACTGCTCATGTTGCTGATGCTGGGGTGTGTTGTCAGTTGGCTGCATGGCGCCTCCTGAAATTTGTTGAAAACGAGTTCCTTCGATCACAGGACCATTTTTTATGTTATATCATACAGCATTGGAGTTGGAGGCACAAAATGTTTGTTCTGAGGTGGACGAACCTGATTATCTGTCCGGAGACAGATATTTACTTTGTGACTAGATTATTGACTCAGGGAGAGGTGCTAAGGTATCTGCTTCCTGCTAGACGAGTGAACATGGACAGGTTCCAGAGGAGGCATTGCGGTGGTGTGCCTCTTACTGAGAGGTGCATCAATATCTCCTCAATGACAAATGTGGTCGAGCGATGTCCTCTAGCCATTATTGTGTGACTGGCGGGGTTGTTTGCGCCTCATCGGGCATCGGGCCCACAGGTGGGGGTTTTACACCATTTGAGGAATGGGCATTTCTTTGATTTTACCCATTTCTGCTTTGATGGTATGGTGTCGCAACTAAACCAAGTCCAACATGGATCCAAATCATTTGCGTACGCTAGCATTTTGTGCAGCATTATGTACGAGAGGGTCGTGCTGCTGAGGCCCGTGGTGGCTGTGACTATTGGGGGGCCAAGGGAGCCACGCATGAGGAGGTGGGATCCAGTGATGCCACACGGCAGTGGTGGCATGGTGGGTTGTTATTGGAATGACATGACGGAGGCCTAGTTTGAGGCCAATCCACAATTTTTTTTCCATACCCTTACGCAGGGATGGACTTTTAGGGTGATCTTGATATTGGTCTCCCTTTTGGTTATGTTTGGGGTCCCGCAGGTATGTGTTATATTTCTGTATTTACTCGATTTTTTGTGTTCTTGAGTGTTTTTCATTGACACTGACATTATTTTGGTTACTCATGCAAATGTTGGTGAGGTGGGACACCTAGTGGCCCTACTGGTGGGTCACAACCCTCCACCACGACTGCTTGGTGGTCGGGGAGGTGGTGCCGTAGGTGGACCGGGCGGGGGTGCTGGTAGACCTGGCAGGGATGGTGCTGGTCCTTCTGGTGAGGGTAGCAGCACAGGTGCAGCTGAGGTAGCGGCTGAGAGAGCTCGCGTAGATGCAGCTGAAGCGCACATCGCAGCACTTACAGCTCAAGTAGAGGCTCTAGATGACTTCTAGGGTCGAGTGGACCGTTTTACCCATGGGATGCCTACTCGAGGTCTTATGGATGACTTAGAGGAGGTATGGCTAGAGATAGTGATGGCCCGTGAGAGGGACTCCCGGCCTACTCTACGACGGGTAGTTATTGCAGTTGCGACAACAGCTCCGATGGTGGCACCAGGAGCAGTGGTGGGCCTAGGTGCTCCTCTTGAGGGGGCACCCCCTAAAGTAGATTTGTACACAGGGAAAGCACCCATTATGAGGATGCTTCCCTTATTTTTGACGACCTCTTTATTTTTGGGCTAGCCGATGGGCCAATGATACTATTTTTTGTACTCCGATACACATTTTTTGATATATATATGAGAGATCTTTTTTGCGGCTCTACATGGTGTGGTGTCTATTTCGGTTTATGAATTTTGTGTTATGTTGATGGATATACATGTTTTTGGATTTTTATGTATGGTGGTTTGCTCGTGATGCATTCCAGTCTGGGATATTGTTAGCTATGCGATCAGTTGTTTGGTTTAGATTCCTTGATACATGTGAGAATGTAATATAATCAAATTGTCCGCTTAATCTTCTGGCATGCAAATATTTTCTAAATAGGTTTGCATCTATGGTTTCAAATGTTTGGTTTAAATATGAGAATACTAACTGGGAATCTAGGTAGACATGCATATGGCGGATGCCTTGGTGGAGGGCCTCGCACATAAGTCTGATAACGACATCATATTCTACCTGATTGTTGGTTGTTGATCCAATGCACACGTCATTTGAACATGGTAGCGATCGGTCAGGGTAGTAGATGACCCAGGTGGCTGCAGCTAAGTTTTTGAGACCCTCGCGATGCTCCTTTAGCAAATCCGAAATAAGGTTCAAGTTGGTGATCAATGGTGATATTTTGAGCGCGTTTAGGTTTTTTGGGTCAAAAATATTTTGGTATTGGGATTTTTGTGTACTCTAACTCTAGGGGATAAGGGCTACAGGGGCCCTTATGGGTAGAATTTCTTGAGGTAAAGGCCGTTGACGGGGTTAGTGAGGTAGGTCCCGTTCAGTTCCGTCAAGATGTATGCCCCCTGCTGGAGGCAATGTTTGATGATATAGGGCCCTTTCCAGAGGGTTTCAAACTTTCCCGGCCCTAAGACTTCTTTTGCGACATCATAGTGAAGGACTAGCTCTCCTTCAGTAAATGAGCAAGGGGTGATGTGGCAGTCGAATGATTCTTTTACCCTTTTCTTATGGGCCTCATTATGTTGTAGCGATTGTCACCTATTTTCGTCAACTAGCTCTAGTTGTACTAGGCGTTGTTCTAGAGGTTGCGTGTCATCAAGGAGTTTGATGGTTGTATGCAAGTTTGGGATCTCGTGTTCAATGGGGATCACAGCTTCGATCCCATATACTATTTGGAAGGGAGTAAAACTGGTGGAATTCTTAACTACTGTGCAGTATGCCCATAGGGCAGAAAAGAGCATGTCATGCTAGTTGGCTTTGTGGTTATTCACCATGCGCTGTAACATAGTTTTGAGTACTTTGTTAATGGCATTAGGGGAATTTTGAGGTCTAAAATGGGCCTCCTAAGGAAATAATAAAATAATACCTAAACCAATAAAACAATATTTATGAATTTTCAATTCACTTTTTTCACCACAATCCATGTAACCATAGTTAAATTCAATTTAAAAGTTGTACCAAAATAAAATTAATAAAAAATTTGTATTTATGTGACTATAAATAAGAATGATTTTTTCAAGAAAAAGTCATTATCATTGAACAACTAATGCATTTGTCCTTTGTACTTAAATAAATTAAATTAAAATATAAATATAAATTTATAAATTCTTAATTATATTATATGCTATTAATTAAAATTTATATTATTTAAATTGTACAATAACATGTAATTAATATACTATATAAAAATAATATAATATAATATAATATAATATAATAAATGTATAGGGATATGCATTGTTTCTTTCAAGAAATATGAAATGACAATAATAAATTTTTATTCAAAAAGTGTGAAATGACATTTATTATGAGTACTTTACTTTGAATTTAAAAGTACTTAGAGCACTACCATGGTTAACCATGAGTTTTTATCCACCTTTGAGAATGTGACAAGTACCTTTAACTCAAGTAATGCCACCTCAACCATTAGGGATGATGTCATCCCCTAAAATGTGATTGGTTCTCATAAAGTGAATTTTGAATGTACATTTTCCTTAGGAGGCCCATTTTAGACCTCAAAATTCCCCTAATGCTTCTACCTGTCTGTTGGACTAGGGGTAATATGGTGAAGCAAATTCATGGGTGAATCCAAGATGATGCGATAGCTCCTCGAAGAATTCATTTTCGAAGTGCTTTCCGTGGTCAGAGACTAACTCTTTGGGGATGCCAAATCGGGCTATCACGTGGTTGAACAGGAATCGAGCAGTGATTTCTGCTATATTGTCGTATGTGGGCATGGCTTCGGCCCACTTGGTGAAATAATCGATGGCCACAATGATGTATTTATGGTTGCCTGATGAGGTTGGGTTACAAGTCATGAAGTCAATTCCTCATTTACAGAAGGGGTTGGCTATGATGATAGGATGCAGTGGGACGAATAATGATCTTGCCTTGTGGGTGAACCGTTGGCACTGTTCGCATCTTTTGATGGCCGTGATACAGTCACGAAACAAGGACGGCCAAAAATATCCTTCTCGTAGGAATTTTTTGGTGGTAGCTATTCCAGATAGATGGCCACCACATACACCTATGTGGCAATCGTTTAGGGCCTGCTCTGCTTGATTGTGAGTGAGACATCGCCACAAGATCGTATCAATGCCTCTCTTATATAATACATCTCCTATGAGGAGGTATCGAGGGGATTTTTGGCGTATGTGTCGGCGGTCATCTCACGTGACATGAGGTTTTAACTTTTGGGTTTGTAAAAATAGGAGAATATCCCTGTACCAAGGGTCGCCAGTTGCTACAAAGAACAGGTGTTCATCTGGTAGCGAATCATTTACTGGTGACCCTTTGGAATCTCCTGGGAGGTATATAATGAGCTCTGCTAGGGAAAGTTCCTTTTTTCTTTTGGGGGAGAAAAAATACAAGTCATATTATTGGAGAATGACTATCCAACGGGCATACTTGTGGTTCATTAGCTAACACGTGAGCAGGTATTTGATGGGATTAGTATCTGCTATGACCGTGGTTTTTTTTAAGATGATGTAATGGCGAAGTTTCTATACTGCATGGATTAATGCTAGGGCAGTTCTTTCTTTAGGCTCTTATCTTAATGCGAGGCCTGATAGGGTTTTACTGACGTAATAGATTACATGCTCCCTTCTTTCTGGGCCCTCCTGGACCAATACTCTAGCCAAAGTGGAGTTGGAGGTTGATAGATACAGGATATAATCCTTGTTATAATTGGGGGGACTGATAAGTGGTACTGAAGATAGCTTTTCTTTCAGTGCATCAAATGCTTGTTGGGCATGATCATCCCACTTAAATGGGATGTCCTGGTGAAGGAGGTGCAGGAACCCTTGAGCACAGGAAGTGTAATCTAGGACAAAATATCACAGAAAATTGGCCTTGCCTTGCAGGCTTTGGAGTTGCCTAAGGGTTCGAGGTGGGGGGACCTCTTTAATGGCTTGAAATTTTAAAGGGTCAACTTGAATCCCTTTTTGGGACATAATAAAACCTAACAGTCTTCCTGCGTTGACACAGAAGACACACTTAAGAGGGTTTAAGTGCAGGTTGTATTGACGACATCGTTGGAGTACCAATCGCAGATCCTCGAGATGGTCAGAGTGTTTTTTGGAGCGTACCATAAGGTCATCCAAGTAGGTGAGGATAAGGTGTGCCAAGTCATGAAATATGTAATTCATGGCCCTTTGGAAGGTAGCTCCGGCATTCTTTAGGCCAAATGGCATTACCTTGTATGCGAATGTGCCCCAGGGGGTGGTGAATGCAGTTTTATACTGGTCTATATGGCGGATCTAGATTTGATTATATCCGGAGAACCCATCCATGAAGGATAGGGCCTCGTGGACACCACAAGCATCGATAACTTGGTTGATGAAGGGGGTGGGATAATTTTCTTTAGGACAAGCTTTGTTCAAATTTTGAAAATCGGTGCAGATGCGTATGGTCCTGTGTTTTTTCATGACGGGAATAGGCTTAGAAACCCAAGATGTATAGGAGATGGGGTAGATAAACCTGGCTTTGTGAAGCTTATTGATTTCTCATTTTATTTCTTCTGCCTTTGATGGGTGCAGTTGACTTTGTTTTTGGCGGACTGGGGTTACATTCGGCCAAGTGTCAATATGGTGCTCTATGATCACGGGACTAAGCCCATGAATTTTTTAGTAGTCCCAAGCGAAGATATCTCGATACTTTTGTAACAAGTTGGTATAAGAGCCTACTTATTTTGGTGACCATGCTACACCCAGCAAGATTTCTTTGAATTTCGATGGATTTTGAGATATTTTCACTTTGATGGTAGGTGAAATATTTGACATATTGCCTTCCTTGAACACATTGGGCACGGGGATGGGGTTTTTAAACCAGTCGAATTTTCTTGATGGTAGAAAGTCTTTTGATTCGATCGCATAGATCTTTGGTTCGGTTGTCTTGTCAGGACTGACTGCCTTCCTGGTAAGAAACAGTAAGTAGTGATGCATTCCATCCCATGGGTAATCGAGCTCTGTCATGGTTTCCAAGATATCCTCATCTGAATGAAAGAGGGTATCGAAGGGGGAGTGTTCCCCCGTAGGTTGAGATTGAATGGGGGTGATCCTCGTGGAGCTGGTTGAGAAACACGACAAAGAATCCATCGTGGATGCGGTGGAACCAGACGCCGTAGGTAGAGTGCAGACAAGTTAGGTCTGTACTTTCGTAGGGCCAGCTATTCTTGTAGCTGCAACTATCTCGACACCTATGGTAGATGAGCAGATAGTTCGAGTCATGGTTCTGACGCATGATGTCATGAACCGTATGTGGTGTGTCATGTCGTTGACATTTGGAGGGGGACGGATCTCCCTAATTGGTTGTCTTTCAGATGGCCTCGACAGGGTGGACGTATTTGTCACATCCTCTTGGGTCATCAAACTATTCATGGAATCCGAGTCTGCACCATCTTCTTGGGATAGGCGGACAATGGTTGATCGCATATAGTCTAAAGCTGTGCGAAATCTTGGTATGTAGTGGCAATGATGTACAGGGTGGTTTTCCCCACATATCTAGCATGATTATTGGATACCCATGTTAGCGTGGTACACTACATGGACTGGGTACCATCGTTGGAACATTTCCAAGGTTGGGTAGTCAATGATGAAATGAACGATTTCATCGCAAAGTACGCACCTTTCGACTGGGGGAGGTGGTATGGCGGGGGGTCGTTCAGGTGACTGTTGTTCTTCTTGTAAGTATAATATGGTACACGACTCGTCATAAATAGACTGGATGGAGGTATCCTCTTGATAGGATCACTCGATCACGTGTAAGGCATCCCTATACCATGGTATTTCTAGAAAATGGTGGGTATAATGCCCATAGGTGTTACAGAGGGTGCATGCGTGATTGGTACGCAGCGGTTTTCCTGTACTTTTGGTGGCAAGTTCCTTTTTATGGGAATGCCATTTTGAGGTGCCTACCTCACAGCCGAGGAGTGGTTTTAATTCATCCAACTCCAAGCATATGTGAGTAGGGTGTCCTGTGACATCACATATAGCGCAGGTTGATGACACCCTCTATATGGTGGGGGTCACCAATTTCTTTCCTTTCTTGGCAATTTTCTTTATCATGGTTGCCAGTTTCACAATGGGGATTTCCCTTACGGGGGTGATTTCGGATGCTACTTAGGTAGGTTGGGGCTCCTTGGGACCGGGGGGATTTAAACCAAATGCAGTAAATTTGGTAGCTGGCGTTCCTGGAGGGGGAACGAGATACCACACTGGGAATGCCAATGATATGTTGGGTAGTACCAGTGTTGAAAAGACCTGCTGGGAGGTGAAGTGAGGAGGTGGGTATAGGAAAGGATTTTGGGAGGCGGCATAGACTAGAAAGGCTGCAGTAGCTGACGCCTTGGTATCGTTACTGCTTGATTCCATGTCCTGAATAACCTCGGTGGTTGATGTGTAAATCATGCATACTGGGGTCACTGTGGCATCAGGTGATACCTCAGGGATAACAGGAGGATCTCCTAGGAATGTTCCTAGGATGGACAATGGTTTGAATTGGCCAGGGCCATATTCTTAATACTGTAAAATACCATCTGTGGCTATGTCTACATAGGGTATAACCATATCCGTGTTTGTCAAAGGACGTATTTCAGTGTGCGTTAGCTAGTCTACTGTAATGATTTGATCCTCGTGGGGAACATCATGATGCGGAAAACGGAGGATGCTATGGCAAACATGGCATACATGTAACTCCTCCCAAGGAGTATATTGTAATCCAAGTGAACATCCAAGACTTCGATATCTATGTGGACCGTTTTTCCAGCTAAGCAGACCGGTACATTTTGGAAGAGACCGACAGGGGTCGAGGGCTGACCGCCGTATGCTCTGAGTGTGATGATGGAAGGTTTGAGTTCTGGGGCTCCTAACTTCTGCCATACATTCTTTGACATGATGCATGTGGATGCACCCTCGTCAATGACACATTGGTGAATAGTGATATTCTGTACCGATACTGGTATCTAGAAGGCGACCATGAAGGGAAGCCTAGGGGTGGATTTTTCTAAATCAAAAGCCATCATGCGTGTTTCGGCAGGGTCGACGGTGCCTAAGGCGGAAAGTAGGGCTTTCCGCTGCTTCGGGCATGACTCTAGTACCTCTAGAGCAGACATAGTAGCAGGGGATTGGGCTAAATCGTCTACGATTCTATAATTGTGGGCTGCTTTAGAGTAGTTACATGCTCGCTTATTAGGCCCTTTAACCATTTTTGGCAATGGTTCCAAAGGAATATTTGGAATGGTCAAAGGTGAAGTCAACGCGCTCGTACTAGCCCCTGACATACTGGTGTCTGGCGAGGTGTCGTAACTGCGATTCCAGGTTTGGAAAAACATTTCTTCTCCAGCCATGTAAATTTCATGGTTGTTTTTCTTGGAATTGTTGGGGTTTTGCTGCTGAGTGCTGACCGTTCCTTGATGGGGGAAGGGTTCTTTCATAACTGCAGTTGTTTGGGAAGATCCTCCTTGTCCTCGGTTACTCTGAAGCTTTTTAAGCTTAGGGATTTCGAGACAGTGGTGAGTATAGTGCCCGTACTCACCACATATCGAACAAGAATGGTTTGTTCGTATGGGTGTCCTTTTGCCTTGCTTTTGGGCATTTCTTGGCTCCTGGTACTGGTTTTGGTTGGATTTATCTCCAACCCAGGATCACGGTGGGTGTTGTTGTTTGCTGCCCCCTTGTCCAAGGTTCCCTTTAAGTTTGTTTTTTACCTTTATTTTGACCACATTAGGAGGGTAATTCTCTTGATCATACTGGTGTGGTTTATTTTGGGACGACTGCACAAAGTTCACCTATGCATTGTTTTGCGTCGGTGGGTTATGTGCTTAGGACTGAGCATACTGCTATCCCATGTTTTCACCTGGTCATTGGGGGGAGTTCTTCCGTTAGTTTTTCTTCCTGCGTACTGGGTCCCCCCAACCAGAGGGTAAGGTCCTCCTTGGTGATACACTTGCGCCCTATTAGTCAAATTCTATTGCTGCATATGATGACTTTGAAATCTGGGTCGAGACATGTTTTGGGTAGACCCATGTGTGTAACCGGGATTCTGACTGCTGCTGCCTAGGTACCCTTGGGTCATCGACCCAATAAATCTGTCTATAGAGTTAGACGCACGTGGAAATTCTTGATAAGATTGCAAGCGCAGGGCGTTAGGCAAGATATTGTATATGTATCTTAATTACGTATAGATCGGTTCAAGCTGTTGGGCTTTACTGATTGCGTCCTCTTCGGATGTGGGGTTATGTTGTGCCACATCCTTTGAAATCTTCGCCATCAGAGTTTTCAAGAATAAATCTAAAAGGACTCGGTCGTCGATTTGTGCTTTGCATAAGCTGCGACGCTGTCTCCACTCATGGAGATGTTCAGAAATGTGGGTAGAGGGGGATTGTCTGAAATGAGTCACTAACTCCATTCTCGAATCGTGGTGAATGGGTAACTGAAAGTATGTGAGGAATGTAGTAGCGAGGGCGCTAAAGGTTCTATGTGAGGCAAGAGGTTGCTCGACGTACCATTTCACAGCCACTCCTGTGAGAGTGCGTTGAAACAACCTCAATCGAATAGTATCGTCAATGATGCTATTCGATGAGCACCATAGGTGAAAGGTCATTATATGATTCCCTGGGTCTTTTGCTTGCTTGCCCTCAAACTTTGGTATGTTTGAAGGGAGATTCATGGGCATGGGAGGCTAATTGGGGTTGTGTGTGATGGGGTCAATGGTGAGCTTGGTTAAATCCAGTAGATTTAACGCTGCTAAGAAGGGTGACTGAGAGGTTGACACCATGGAAATGTGTGAAGACACAAAGTTCTGGTTAGAATGAGGGCTAGTCTGTGACGTACCCGGTTGTGAATTCAGTTGGCTTCCCGTATGGGATGCACTCTTCTGCACCCTAGGGGACAAGGGGGGAGTGATGTGTGGTGTGGTATTGGGAGACCGGCTAGGGTTCCCAAATAAGGTTGCTCCAAGAAAGGAGGAACCAACCACTGTGGCAGCGTTCCGTCTTTGACGCTTAAATGGCGAAAGACCTGGAACCCCTCCTGATAATGGGGGGAGGTCCAAAAGACGCATGGATTGAAGAGGTTCTGTTGAAACTGCTTGAGGGTCGTCCAGGTTGGGTTTTGAAAAAAAAAATGAGGGGATTGAGTCTTTGATCATGACAATTTTATGGCCACATACATAAGACAAAGTGAAAATGAAATGATTTTTCCTTTAACTTAATCTATGTGAATAATCAAGCAAAAAATGGTTTTTTTTGTTTGTGCGTGATACTCAAAAAATCCTAGAAGACCTAATAACGTCCTCACACACTCAAAATTAACTGGGCCTTGAGAGGATTTCTTGTGAGTGTTGGCACAATGTCGTGAAATAACTCGCGACGCCCCCAGTCAGCCGAAGAAAATAAACCAAGGTAAGGGTAGAGGGTCTGGCGCTTGCCTGCACTGTCACCTATAGGGTAAAATATGCCCTAGTTTTGGCCACTAAGAACCACCATCCCACGTGAGCGTTTGAGTCTTGCACTTCTTGGTAGTCATCTAACAGTATCGAGTATCAGCCAGGTCAGGTAGCCCCAACTGATACCGCACACACTGCACCTAAGCCTAACCCCCTCTGAATCGGGTCTTTGCCGCACTTGGGTTTTCTTTTGCATTGGATGATAGGTGGATTTTAAAGCTCCCTAAAAATGCAACTTCTATGTTTCAAATGTGAAGCGTGATCAAGGCGGCTTATTGGATGCCTACCCCCTTGATCCTAACTTAATCTATAATTTCCCTTGTGGCCCCTGTGGGGAGAATTTAGTGAGTTGGTTTAAGTTATTTTTAGGTGGCTTTATTTTCTTAATGGGTGAATGTGTGTGAGTTTATGGTGAAAAATCTCATAATTTGAACATATGGATATCGGTGATCCTTTAAAAAATTCCCCTAGTTAAACTATGTGACGTTGTTCCTTGGTCAAATAAAAATTATTTGAAGATAATGGGCTGCTTCCAAAACCTCCTAATTAGTCTATGTGAGTGACTAAAGGGAGATGGCGAATCACAAATGTAGAGTGTTCATATGCTTGTCTAGGGTCACCCAATGGTGCAAAGATAGCAGAGATTACTTGCTCTAATTTTCGATTCAATCCTAGTCCCGCAATTTCCTAAATGCAAAAACTGAAATTTAAACTAAACAATTTTTACACTAGATTATGCATGTGTGGTCATGAACCACTTACTTGGACTAGTTAAACTAAGTGTGCATACCAAAATTTGCAAAAAACATAAATTGTTTGGAAAGCAATGGTTAATTGGCCCCCTACTTAAACTATGTGAACACTTTTTGCAAAAAACCAACTTAAATGAAAACTAACTAAATGCCTACCAAAAGCAGCAAAAATCAGTTCTCAAAAGCTATGGGGTATCAACACAGGTGTTGGAAGATACATTACGGGTTGCCCAATAGACCTAAAAGAAGAAAAAAATGTAGAAGATAGGGAGAAAAATTATCTCTCAAATTGCGCACAAAGACCTCTGACAGGTGCGCTTTCCTTCACGCAGGTCACTCCTGAACGCACGCCCTGCGCGTCTATGTGTAAAAACTATGTGCAAAATTCCTACAAGTAAAAAAATTATGAGTTTCCTTCTTTAGTCTATCACCTCAGTGAGTCTAGGGACTGCAAGATGGGTCAGAGGACTATCAGCTCCACTCCAGCATAGACTAAGGGTCTCCTGCAAAATATGACACAACCACATAAACTTGAAACATGTTAGTGGAGTCGCCAATCCTATTGTGGTGGATTCAACACACGGGTGTACGAAATTGCACGAGTTTAGAGAGTGTGGTTTACCCTCTAAACTATAGGTAACAGGAAGTATTTCGGGGGAGCTCAGAAGCATAAAAGTTAAATGAAGTAATACACTAAAGTATGCTGTGTTAAAAAACTAAAACTAAAAACACAAAAGAAGCTATACAGAGAGTTCCAAACAGTAACAAGGTAAACAATGGCTCGATGGCCTCTTCTTATTGAATGCTTGGAATGAAAACAAATCTTACCCACTTGCCAAAGAGCCCCTAGGCAATGGTTCTAGGTCCCGATGCAAGGATGTTTATCCTTCAAGTTCTGCCTTTTGACGCAGTCTAACTTTCTCTCTCTGGTATAGTGGACTAAGATGTTGGGTGGCCAACCATCGAGTCTTCTCTTGCTCCAGCTCCTTGGGTCACATACGATGCTGGTGTTGCTTGGGAAACTTTGGCCAGCATAACCTTGTGATCACCATTTGTTCATCTCTTGGTGGGTTTATATAGGTGAGATTCAAATCCTCCTTCCCTCCCTTGGTACATGATGGATGGTGATAGAAGGGAGGGGTATGATTCCATTGTGTGCTCAAATATGCTTTCGTGTGCTCACACAATGCCTAAGGAGGTGCTGGTGCTCTCTTTAGGCGGCTTTCACATAAGGAGAAATTGTCCTTTGCTTGCTTGTGGTCTCGAAAAGTGACTTTTTCTACTTCCAGGAATGCGTGCTTATCGGGCTCTAGTGCGCGCAGAAGGCGCTCTTTTGGAAGGAAAAAATGCGCATTTGAGCATTGATGGCTAGTTCAAATTTGATTTTCTCAAAACCTTAGATATTTTAAATACTTCTTGATTCCATAATGTATCCCTGTCCTGTAAATCCTTAGGCTCGACATTAATTGATGTCGTCTTCTGCTGTACGACTTTCCAGTGTTAACAGTCCTCCTAAGTTTCTTTTCACCCAAAGATGATTCATATCTACTTATTAACTAAATTAGATATATCCACCAATCCAAGCATGCTTCAAAATTTTCAACCTTCTTATGGAGAGATCTTGCACAATCACAACCTCAATTAGTAATAAAATTTCAATATATATATAAGTTAGATCAAACCTCTGAGGTTCTCAAATATACTGATGTTTCTTAGGTCATCATTATATTTCATCTCATCGAGAGATTTATTCTTTAACTTCTCTAGTAGAACTAACCTCAGCCTCAACACTTCTTAACACAAACAAGCCAATGTTTACAATCTTCATGTATAAAGACCATCTTTCTGTAGTATTTTACCTATTCTCAGATATCGTTCTTCCTTTAAGGTATTTACTATAATTGTCACATTATGTCCTCCCTCTAAACTAGGGATACATAGTTTCTTTTATCAAGATCCAAAGCTTCATTCCTTTAGTAACATAATTCTTTCTATGGCAACAAATTCATCTTATCCATTTTAATGTCATCAACATTCTTACAACTCCCTCTTTTAATCATGCTCAACATCATTATCAAGTCATCATCAGGTAAGAATCTTCAACATCTTGAAGATTATGTACTCCAAATCTTGAAGCACAACCAAACAAAAATATACAGGAGCATGAAGTTAAATTTAATAGTATAGGTTTAATGGGATCATCTAGGGTTATCAAAACAACAAAACTAGTTAGATTAACAAGGGTTACATTTTTCGTACCCTATACTTTCACATCTATTTAAGCTAGGGTTTTTTTCATAAACCCTAGATTTAAGTCATCGTAGATATTAGTAAATATATTAGGTTAGAATTAAAATAATTATAGAAATAATTTTATATCTAGGGTTTCATTAACAAACCCTAGAAACTTATATCAATCTCTACTAGGATTTGTGTTGTAAGCGCTAGACACAAGCATAAAAAATTCTAACTTAGACATACAATAACTTGACAAAGCCAGGATTTAAATCAAGAAGAAGCACATGCACCTAAGGTTTATGATTTTACTAATACAAGGGTCATAAACTCTAATTTAACAAACCCTAAAAATCTAAGGTTTAATCATATATCTTGGACGTTGACAACAAATTCGTAAAGGCGAGGGTTTCATAATATTAAAAAACCATAAACATCAATAGTGAAGGATTTCATCATAGGTTTTAGACCTTTTCAACAAACCTTAAGTAGAGAAGGGATCTTTTATTAACATAAATATACCCTAAGCATCAAATACTAGGGTTTTTAGAATGAACCCTAAAAATTAGGGTTTTATAAAGATGGGAAAATAGTAATATACGGTATGAGAAGTGTAGATTCAATCTATATATTAATCAACCTAACGAGAATATTTTATGATTCAAAACCCTAGACATAAGAGAGCTAGTAAAGAAACTTTAAAAATGAATGTACCATGTAAAGGAAAGGATTAGTCGTAAATCTTATTCATTGAAACATGCCTAGAGTTGTTCCTATTACAAACCTTGTAGGGTTAACTTATTAAAGTGGATCCCTTTTGTAACAAAGGCTTCTATCATGACTTAAGTCTTTGAGAGTCCCCCCTTTAATATTGACATAATTCCTTTTCTTTTATTTTCAAAATATTTTATAAAATACCTTTGAAGGAAAATATAGGAAAAGATATTATATTTGATCAATAATAAAAATGAAGCTAAATATGGATCCTTTCATGAGATCGAGGAAGCTTCATTTAAAGGGTTTCATTTTATATATAAGATCATTTTTTCTTCATGTACGTGCAACATTTATTTAAGAAAAATACCAATAACATACAATACATATGCATTTTTATGAACTAGGGATTTGTAGATAAAACTCGAAATCATCTTTCAAGATATTGATTTAGGGGTTTCCAAATACTAGATAGAGATAAATAGAACTTAGATGACAAGAAAATTCAATAATATCAAAAACTGCAAAATCAATAACTACATTTCAAAGTCATAAACCAAATTAAGTTAGACCTCGTATAGGCAAGAGTGATTATACATACCTCAAAGAATACTTAACTTAGTTCTCCAAGATATGAGTTCCTTGTTGTTCTCAAGAATGATCATTTTAGGAGATGTTGAGATTAAGGATTACTTTCTAGGAGAAAATATTACTAATGCCAAATGGTACCAATTATAGCTTCTTATTTACCACTATTTGGTAGTGAAAAACAAATCTAACAAAATACCACAAATTGTAGGAGAGAGGGATTGGTTTATAGATATCTCTCTCTCTCTCTCTCTCTCTCTCTCTATATATATATATATATATCAAAATCAATCCCTCCCTCCTACAAATTGTGGCATTTCTTTATTCTTTTTCACTAACAAATGTGGCCTTTTAGTTGACTGTAATTTCTTCTAATAATCTAAAGATTGCTTCTATTTAGTTCGATCTTGGTTCATTTTATAAGAAGACTTTTTCATGTAAATTAGGACTACGTTATACTTGGTATTTCCTTACTTATGTGCACATATCCTCATTCTATTCAACAAAGATATTGGTTCTTATAAACTGATTGTATCTTCAAGTTGGCCCTTCTTACAATGCCTCCAATCAACTTGGCAGTAGGCCTTTTTCTTGGTAGTTATCTACCCTCCAAATGTTTCTCTATTCCTTGAAAATAATACATATACTTTGGAATACTTTTGGATCCCTTAGGAGACACAATATTTTGATTAGAAAGTTGAATTTAGACTTAAATATCTATGCTCAAGACTTTACTCTTTCTACCAAGGGATTTGACCTTGAATGGGCTATTAATATAGCCTTTCGGTCTTCAAGAACAAGCACTATTAGTAGGGGTTGCACAAGGTCTATGAGTTGCATAAATCATGTTACCAAGGACTATGCAATCATTGTTACTAGTGACTGCGCATAGTTTATTTCCATAGGTTGCGCAAGAATTGTTCTCAAGGGCTATGTAATTCTTGTCTACAAAGGTAAAAATTGACTACTGAGATTTCAAGAAAGAGGTACACTTGTGAGTGCATCGAAAGCTAAGCATGTGTAAGAAAGTTGTTTTGACAGTTTAAATCTCGAAAGAAGGCTTAAATACTCGAAAAAACATCAACTAATCATGAAGTGACTATGATCAACTAGGAACGAAAAATTGTAAGATGACAATAATATGACAAGGAGACTCAAAAATTCAAGTGTATATGCATATGTGTATGTATGTATGTATGTATGTATTTATGTATGCATGTACGTATGTATGTATGGGGATATTATAACATATAGAAAAAATAGTATTTTTCATTAGAATCAAGTGATAAGATTTCAATAAAGATTGAGATTTTTTTTTAAATACTCTTTTAAATGTATAAATGGATTCAGTATCTTGAAAAACCCCAAGGGCACTCGAATTATATATCTATATATTAAATAACTAAAACTCAATCTTTTAAAAATATTTTCTAGAATTTCGTTAAAATTATCTAGAAAAATGTCTTGAAAAAGGATATTTCGTAAGTTAAACTACACACACACACAATTATTATTATTATTATTATTTATGAAATTTGATTGAGTGACATGACATTACAACATCTCTTCCATATTGGGATAGAAAGAACCTCTCGATCATACAAATTATTTATTTGAAATAATTCAATTAGCTCTATGTATGTAGTAGTAGTGTTAATTATAAACCATAACTCATTTTATATGATGCTTGTGCATATGATTTTTTTTTTAACTAACCAATTTTATTAAAAGTGAAAAAGGGCATAACAACTTTGGAGATAAATCTCAATCATTAATTTGTGTATACTACTATGAATATTCTATAATATTATATGGAGGTTAAATACCAATCATCTACCTAATAATTATTATTGATAATTAAACTATAAATTTCACCAAGAGGTGCAAAGAGAACACCGATATAAGTGTAGATGAATTTTGGGTGACAGAGAGGTAGCGCTATAGAAAACAAGGATGTGGACGTGGAAGACATTGAGAGTTAGGAGGTGAGAGGTTACTGATACTTGAAATGATCTTACTTGACCTAAATGATACTTGAAACGTTCCTGAAAATTTCAAAAAATTAGGCCATAAGACACCATTTGTTACATGTATATGCTAAATGAAATATTTCTAGGTCCCAATTTATATAACCTTTTGAGCATTCTAAACAAACCATCCTAGAGACATCATGAAACATATAACATGGAAGGGATGAATTGAATAATTTTCTCAGCTTATTTCAATATTTATTAAAACTCCAAAGGCTTTACCAAACATTTAATTCAACCAAGTTCACAATATTAGAAAACTTCAAAGCAAGTTATCCCGTAGTTAAGTTGAATTTTTCTCACCCTAGTTACAATAAAAGCTCAAACATAAAGCTCAAACATAAGACAATCCAATAGCACAAGAATTATAATTAGCACAATTCTTGTTACCAGATTTGGAAACCTTTTCCATATATATATATATAACTTGAAATTCATTTTTCCTTGAGACACTAAAATCCCCGGCCTTTGTAGTATCACAATGAAATTTCTATATCCTGGTATTTGGTAAATCATTCTTTTTTTCTTTAAGGAGGTCCATATTTACGCTCAAATTTTTAGTGGAAATGTATATGGGGTAATACATGATTCATAAAAAAAATAATAGAACACATTATATAATCCCACTAAAAAATAATGTCCCCACGTGTACAATGACATGACAGCTCCTATACATGTGGTGTGCTGAATAAAATTATGTTAGGTAAATGACTCATTAAATAAGTGATAGATTTTCCATATTTTTATTATGAGTCGTTTTGACCTTCAGCAATATTTATCTGCTCAATGTTCCTTTCTTAGATGATAACATATGTGCATGAATGGAGTACTAGATAGGTACGATGTGGTTGTTTTCATTTACATTTGACTATATGTCGAGCACTCATCAACATTACTTCGGAAAATGATAGCACATGTACATTCCAAGAGTATTAGATAAGTGAGGTATGTCCCATGATTGTAGTGCTGGTTAGGTGAGGTATGGACCTTCATCTTATACATTTTAATATTTGACAAGTAGTAGTAATGTTGATTGAGCCTGGGATGAAAAATCAGAAAAGTTGGGTTTTATGTGGCTAAAATTCACCCAGCGAAGAGAATCCTTGAAACTTGCTCGTATGGTTGAATAGTAATTATGTCTTGAGTTGTGCCATCCTTTGCATAGGTGTATTTTTTCTTTCTCATCATATTTTCTTTTATTTTAGTTTCCTATAATAGTGTGCAAGTTCAAATTATCCAGAAGTTCACATTTTCTGCATGCATGGGTGAATATGGATAGAGGGAAAACCATGGTTTCAGATCATCTAGTTTTAGTGAGTAATTCAAAGGGAAGAATAAACAAAGCCTTTTTTTCATTATGATTCACCGATTTCAATGTAATTGAGAAAGAAGGAGATGCCTGAGTTATTGAAGAATAGTATCCAAATCGAAGAGTATTGATTTGTTCAACATTTATTGTTGTTAGAAGGATAGATTCAGTACCTAAGTAAACTTGGGATGGAGTTTGAAAATAAATGTGATAAAAAAATGGGTTTACCTTCTTGGATTACAAGTGTTAATCAAGGTTCTAAGTGCATGGTTGTAAAATGCATTCTGCGGCTAGATTTTTCTTTTGTTGGCAACAATTCAAATTCCTTTAAGTTAATCTCTAACCTGTCTAGTTTTGGATCCCTAGTAGCGGTTATGGAAGGATTTGAGCATAGGAAGTACTCAAATTATAAATAGGATGGTTGTTCTGGTTTGTGAGGACTTCTAGGTGAAAGAATTGTAATGGATGTAATAATTAATGCTATTTTTATTTTCATCTAATTCTTCTGTGAGGATAACCATAATTCCATTTATTTCAGAATCTAGACTCGCTGCATCCATGATTCTATGAATGAAATCCGATGGGAAATTCACGATTTTATTCGATGTAACCATGAGCGTACATAACGATATTATTGTAGATAAGATATGTATATGGAGATTCAAATGGTAATGTGCTAGACACGTATCTTTACCTAGTTTAGAATATAATAGCATGTGTTCTCTTGTATAGGTCAGGGCCATAATGTTAATGGACAATGGTGGAAATTATACGATTTATCCACATAATTATTTCAACAATGAATTTGGATCGCAAACTGAGTAGAAAATATCAGGTCTTGTTCTAAACTTATCAGAGGGATCAAGGATCGATCCCCAAACTCTAAGATACAAGGTGAAAAAAGTTACACATATGAAAGTTAATCCAAACTCCTTGTCATTAAAACATACAAAATTGTTTTTCACGTTGCATAATATGATGATCGGTATTTAGAGAGCGATGTTACTTGGTTAAATTAGTTGTGTATTTTTAAGGCTTTTTATTCTATTATGTGCCTTTCGTAGGACAACGCTTCACCCGTCCACAACTCCTGGAGCTTAAGAAAATTATTTATAAATCATTTCTATGGATTAATATTGTAAATGCACAAAATTGATTTCCACTTATCTCTAGATATTTTGGATAAGATCCATAGATCTTCCACTCATGGCTAGAGATGATGGATTAGAGCCATGGACCTTCCGAGTGTGCATAAAGGAGATATATGTTATATATGATAGAAAGGAGAAAGGAGATAGATGATAGAAAGGAGAAGGGAGATATATGATAGAAAGGAGATTTACAAAAAGAAGATATATGACCCATAAAGAAAGGAGATAGATGACACATGTCCAAGACAACTAGAGGAGGAAATATCTACAGTGGAGGATGACGAATCTCTATACTTTCCATAATAATAACTTCATACTTTCGAAATAATTAAAATTATGGAAGCCCTACTGTGATATTCTGTTCGAGGGAGTTATCTTGAACATGAACTAAGAGAGTTTCCTTTGTAATATATGTTGTGACAAGATTCTTACTCAACGTGAAAACCCGGGTGGCAGGGCATGTGCTTCAGCCATTTCAAACCCATTCCACCCCACATCTCCTCTGTATTGTTCAGTTGGGACTAGTATACATTATTATGATAGGGATTGTTTGAGGCATGGTGTCATCATCAATTGATTCCATCCGAGGAGGAGTTATTTACCATACAACTATGTTCTCTGGGCATATCCTCGTTCATACATACGACCCTGTCTACATTGGAACGTGGATGGTGGTCCATCAGGTTCTATTTTTCACTCATTATATAATATAAATTTTAAATCTAGAATGGAAGGAGGAAGCATCTGAAATATTTAATACATTTTTGGAATGGTCGAGGAATCATCTGAAGTATTTTTATTTTGGAAACAAGGTACGACGTGAAATATGAATCAAATCAAAGGAAATCAATCGATATATATATATATATATATATATATATATATATATATATATATATATATATATCGATTGATTTCCTTTGATAATATTTCTAAGAACTTTATTATAATTATCAATTTCAATCAAATTAACTTGGAAAATATGAGAATTCAAAATTTCATTCTACAGAAAATTAATTATAAAACGTCTAGTAATAAAGGCTTAAGTTGTGTGAAAATTCAGGGAAATAATAACCTCAACATGTATATGAGATATTGATACAAATTACATTAGGTAATTAAGATTCAAATACTCTTGAAGGTCTGATTCAAACTTGTCGGATTTTCTTCGATCCATGTAAATAGGTTAGGATTTTGAGTTTCTGTGTTTGAAAGCATTATCAAATAAATAAAAATAATTCAAAATTTTACATATTTTTTTTAATTTGAATTTAATTAATTCAAGTTTTATAATTTTATTTTCATATATATATAGAAGTGATTACATATTATTATTATTATTTTTATGTAACTTACACAACCACATCAATAAAGTGGTTGATATATGTCGATAGGCATCATTTTCCACTCTTAAGGGGACCAATTGATGTATGAAAGGTGGAAAATGATGTTAATTTGTGTATATAAACTATCTTATTGATGTGGTTGTGCTATTTGAAAACCGTTAGCATGCATGGCACAGTAGTAAACCATGGTGGACTATGGCTAACTTGTTGAACTATGGTTAAAATTTGTTAACACGGGTGTTTGGTCAATTTAATTGTCTTAAATTGATTACATAAATTATCGACCAAAGTTTGTAATCTGATGAAGTGTGGTGCACTATATAAGCTTAGTTCACCTTAGTATTACTTCGTTGTATGTATTTTTATGTTGTTTTGGAGGTTTTATGCTTTATGTCCAAATGTTAATTTAAGAAATAAAGACTATGAAATAAATCAACTAAATCTAGTGAAATTTGAATGTGAAAAACTAAACTTTAAAGAAGGAAGAAAAGTAAGTTTTCTTAAGTTAAACTAATTTGCATAAAAATGAAGCAAAACTAGTAAATGATTAAAATCTAATATGAAAAATAGAGTGCTTATGCTAGTGACTTCCAATTTAATGTCAGTCCTATTCCATGGATATAAATCTTATGACTGAAAAATGAAATTGCAATGCTACTCTAATTGAAAGCAAATTCAAATATAAGACAAGCTAATGTATGTTTGATTACTCCAACATTCAATATGAAGTATGATAAAATAACTCTCTTGAAATGATGTGTAAGCAACCAATTATACCTTAGTTTTTAATGTTCTAGAAAAACAAGTAAAGTGTGAAAACGAAAAATCAATAATTGCATAAATTAGATATTTGAGCATTTACTTTAGAAATATGATAAAATCACCTTCTTGAAATGATCTTTAAAAAGACCCAATTATACAATTGAATGAGGATCTAAAAAGCAATGTAAAAGCATGTAAAAGTAAAGCTCAATGATTGTATAGTTTGAACATTCAATCACCCAATTTGGAAGTATGACAAATCACTTTCTTAGCCTAATATTTTAGGAACATTCAATTATACAATGAAGTGATAGTTTGATATAAGAAATTAAATAACAGAACATGAAAGGAAACTAAACAACTGTGAACTCTATTGCCTCAAACTTAATCCAATTGGAAAATAGATAAATCTATCCTCTTGAAATGTTTTTAGAAAAGCAAAGATTACACAGTCATTCTATTGTTGATGCTAAGAAGACATTCATGACTTAATTTTATGCTACTGATAAAAAATTGTAATGTAATATTAATCTACTCAGAAAATTGACTAAACAGAATTGACAAAACAAAGTAAAGAATTTAAACTAAAACAATGAATGAAAAACCTCCTCCTATGCAGGGGCCCTCTGCATCAGATTTGTTCGAAATCCTAACTGGTTATATGTGCACTAAGCAATCATTGGAACCATGAACGCAATTCTTATATTATAATAAAACAGAGTTTCAAAACAATACACAACATTTCAGCAAAATTACTATTTGTCTTTGGTTCTATACAACCAGTATTTAAATAAAACTAATCATAACTGTAATGAGTTGATTACGCCTACAGGTGGCTATCTTAACTCAATTATAGAATTGGAGTTTGACTGTTTAACTCTTGATCTGCTACATCAGAGAAAATCAAGAGTTATTCGCTTCTTGACTTACGTCCTTTGACCATGCTTTGACCGTGATCTCAGGCATCCTTTTCTATCGATTTCGATCAAGTAAATAGGATGAATTCCATGTGTGAATTATTCTAGAGATGCTCATGTGACTCATTTATCTATTTTCTCCTTGGAACCTGCCAAAAAATGAAAGTAGTTGCGGAACCAAAGATTAGCTACAAAATAGGTTGTGTTCTGTAGCCAAATTACATAAATTAATTCAAATAACATGAACGTCAGAATATAACAAAAAAAACATTTAAATGCATTCCCTGAGACAAAACATGACATTTATCATTGATTGGAATGTATGGAATTATGAGAAAGTAGAAAAAGGGATGAGAAAGGATGTTAGAGAAGGGACAATTATGAGGTTCAACATACCCCCACAAAGAAGGCATTGCATGTCCTCATGCAATTTACCAAAGATGTGAAATCTCTTCTCCTACTCCATTTGTTCAGACACTTTTGCCAATACATCTAGTTTTCTTCGTTTGCTTTTCTTTGAAGTGATTTTCATCATGGGCTTTCTCATAAGAAGCTTGTATTTGAGATTGATTATTTCCTTGTTTAGTGATTTGTTCTTCCTTTTTAGCTTTCTGTTCTTTTTGTACCACAACCGTAAGTGCAAGATGGTATTATCACTAATCACTTTCTCCAATTTGTTATGCTACTTCAAAGCTTCATTATCTTGTTTAATATGCCTATTCAATATTTCTAGTTCATAAATCTCATGTTTAAGAGTATCAACAAGAGGTTTTTGTGGATTTATAGGAGGTTCTAGATTCATTGTTCCATTTTTCTTCTCCAACGATTCTATGAAATCATATATTTCTTTTTGTACTGGATCTATGCTTGGAGATCTCCAGCTGGGACTACCTTCAAAATTATGTATAACAGAATTTTCAGGGCTATGTAGAGGAGAAATATTGATAGGAGATGGTATTGTATTTTCTTTCTCTAAATTTATAAACCTTATCTCCTATGGAAGTGTTTTATTCATTGAACCTCGGGGTCTAGAGCTCCTTCTCAACTATAGAGGATTTATATTTTCCTCACTTGTAACTTTTCTCCTCTTTTCTATTTTACCTCTTGTCTTAACTTTTCCTTGCTTCTTGTTCTTCATCAGTTCTAGTAGAGCGAGCTCCTCATCATTTTTCTGAAGTGGAGATATAGGTTTTTCCTTAATGCTTGTGTCAATTTTTTTCCTTCTGCTTCTGCTAGTATAGTTTTCTCTAGGCAGCTCTGGTACATCTTGAAAATGGTTTCTGATAAGAAAGTTCTCCCAAGAATATCCTATGTTTTTCAAATGAAACTCAAGAAGTATTTTTATCAGCCCATGATGGTGCATAATATTATCTATAAATTGAATTCTCTTATGCATGTTTGTAGACATTATTTTTAAGCTATTTAGTAAAAAAAGGGAAGATTTATTTCACCATCCTCTAAGAAATTCATCAACAATCGAATATGATACACATACATGTAGCCAAATCTACCTTCACATGTGATAAATTTCTATAAACCTAAGAGCATGTTCCTCCATTTATTTTTAAATGTTGAGCTGCGGATACCCTTTCTGAAAACAGAAATATTCATACCTGGGTTTTTGAGGATAACTTTCCTTGATTCATTGTGAAATTTCTTGTTTTTGAACCACCTTTCACCAACCCTTGGGAGTCTTCTGGCTTCGGCTATGAATGTCTCAGTAAATGTGAGCTTGATGTCTCCAATTTCAACTTTTGTCCCATCAAAAGACCTAGCAAAAGACTTTGTGATCTCTTTGTGGAAACCATCAAATTTCTCTATGAATTTGAGCCATTTAGCTTTCTACAACATCTCCTTCATCTGAGGATATCCTTCCATATATTTTGTTCCCACTAGTTCTGATATGACTATCAAACCCATACTTTCTATTGTGAAGAGTCTACCTTCAGAATTATCCTTCTCTGTTATGAAATGAATCGGATTACAAATCTGATGAAAGGCATTGAGGGTTTGTAGGAATAAATAAGTGAAATGGGTTGGGGTTTTGAAGAAACGTAGATGGATATGTCACGTCAACAGGTCATGACTATTAATCATGAGGGAGTCTACTGTGGACCATTATGAAACATAATGTGAAGGATGTGGTTGATATGGATATGATGAAAGTCTCAATCAAATAAAATGATGACATGTCACAGTAGCATATGTTTATCTATGTTATACATGCTAATGTTTTGACCTTGTTATTAAAATAAATTTTTGCAACTTTACCTTTAGAACTAACCTTTCATTGTCATTTCCTTGGTTTTGATTCTTCAGGTACTTTTAGCATGGTGGTCTTCAAATGTAGTCCTTCAATTTCTTGTATTCTTCATCATTTTACTTTGTAGAATACACAAATGTGTCAGAGCCGGAGAACATAATGTACTTGTAGAAATGAACTATGGCTGTAGAATGTAGAATCAGTTATAGAATGGAATGGTATGGAATGTAGCTATAGAATGTGAGTTAGCTACAGAATGAAATATGACTGTGGAATAGAATGTAGCTACAAAATGTGAAATCAGCTACAAAATGGAATATGACTCTAGGATGGAATATGACTGTGGAATGGAATGTAAGCTGCAAAACAAAATGTTATTGTATTATTGAATTTATTTTTGTACTACTTCTTATTACTTTTCAGAAAATAAAGGAAACAAGAGTTTTCTTTTGAATTTTTAGAAATGGAATGGAAAATATAGGATGTCAGAACTTCTGATTTTCATCCTATATTTTCTGTATAAGGATTCCAATCATTGATTGGTTTTCATACTTATACAACTTATTATATATATATAGATAGATAGATAGATAGATAGATAGATAGAGAGAGAGAGAGAGAGAGAGAGAGAATAAAACTTAAGTTAGGGAATAAATTGATTACATAAATTATCAACCGAGGTTTGCAATCTGATGAAGTGTGGTGCACTATATGAGCTTAGTTAACCTTCTTCTTACTTCGTTGTATGTATTTTTATGTTTTTTTGGGGGTTTTAAGCTTTATGTCCAAATTTTAATCTAAGAAATAGATATTGTGAAAGGAATCAACTAAATCTAGTGAAATTTAAATGTGAAAAACTAAACTTTAAAGAAGGAAGAAAAGGAAGTGCTCTTAAGTTAAACTATTTGCATAAAAATGAAGCAAAACTAGTAAATGATTAAAATCTAATCTAAAAAAATTGAGTATTTATGCTAATGAATTCCAGTTTAATGTTATTCCTATTACATGGATATAAATCTTATGACTAAAAATTGAAATTGCAATGCTACTCTAATTGAAAGCAAATTCAAAGAGAAGACAGTATAATGCATGTTTGATTACTCCAGAATTCAATATGAAGTATGATAAAATCACCCTCTTGAAATGATGTGTAAGCAACCAATTATACCTTAGTTTCTAATGTTATATAAAAACAAGTAAAGTGTGCAAAGGAAAACTCAATAATTCCATAAATTAGATATTCGAGCATTCAGTTTAGAAATATGATAAAATCACCTTCTTGAAATGATATTTAAGAACACCCAATTATACAATTGAATGATGATCTAAAAAGAAATGTAAAAGCACGTAAAAGTTAAGCTCAATAATTTTATAGGTTGAACATTCAATCACCCAATTTGGAAGTATGACAAGTCACCTTCTTAGCCTAGTCTTTTAGGAACATTCAATTATACAATGAATTGCTAGTTTGATCTAAGAAAGTAAATCATAGAACATGAAAGGAAACTAAATGACTGTGAGCTCTATTGCCTCGAACTTAATCCAATTGGAAAATAGATAAATCTATCCTCTTGAAATGTTTTTAGAAAAGAAAAGATTACACAATCATTCTATTATTGATGCTAAGAATAAATTCATGACTTAATTCTATGCTACTGATCAAAAACTGTAATTTAATATTAATCTACTCAGAAAATTGACAAAACAAAATGGACAAAACAGAGAAAAGAATTTAAACTAAAGCAATGAATGAAAAACCTCCTCCTACGCAGGGGCCATCTGCAGTAGATTTGGTCGAAATCCTAACTGGTTATATGCGCAGTAAGAAATCACTGTAACCATGAACACAATACTTATATTATAATAGAACAGAGTTTCAAAACAATACACAACGTTCCAGCAAAATTACTATTTGTATTCAGTTCTATACAACCAGTATTTAAATAAAACTAATCATAAATGTAATGAGTTGATATATCTTAACAAAATTAAAGAATTAGAGTTGGACTATTTAAATCTTGATTTTCTACATCAGAGAAAATCCAGGGTTCTTCACTTCTCGGCTTACGTCCTTTGACCATGCTTTGACCGTGATCTTAGGCATCCTTTTCAATCGATTTCAATCAAGTAGATAGGATGAAATCCATGTGTGAATTATTCTGGAGATGCCCATGTGGCTCATTTCTCTATTTTCTCCTTGGAACCTGCTAAACCATGAAAGTTGCTGCAGAACCAAATATTAGCTGCAGAATAGGCTATTTTTTGTAGCCAAATTAAAAAAATTCATTCAAATAACAATAACATCAAAATATAACATAAAAACCATTTAAATGCATTCCCTGAGACAAAAAATGAAATTTATCATTGATTGGAGTGTATGGACTTATGATAAAGTACAAAAAGAGATGAGAAAGGATGTGAGAGAAGGGACAATTCTGAGGTTCAACAAGGGGTTCACCATGGTTGAAAATGGTTAACCATGGTTGTCGAGGGCTTTTGATGGTTGATGATAGTTAACAATGGTTAAAGAGGGTTGACAAGGCTGATCACTATTGAGGAGGGATGAGCATAGCTGATAAAATTTGACCTTGGTTTACCATTATTGCAACAATGTATTTATGGTACATTAATGTTGAGCATTTTTGCATTAATGTTTGTCAGTTATTTTTTACCATGGTTGATGTTACATTAGTGTTAATGTTACATTATTGTTTAGTGTTAGGTACATATAATACTAGTGTAACACCATTATTGTAATAGTTAGTGTAGCCCCCTTATTTTTATTGTTAATGTAGCCCCCACATTGTTATTGTTGTGCCCCATAGAAACCCACTGTTGTTATTTTTTTCCCTTACATTATTTTTGTTATGTAGGCTCTAATTATATTGTGACCCCTTAGAGTAATATATAAATAAAGGAGGCCTTGTCATTTGTATCATCCAAGAATTGTTCATTTATGTGATTTAAAGGGGGTTTCCCCCTCAAAGAGACTAATTTTCAAGTCGTTGATCTAACCTTTCTTCTGTTTTGTGAGCTGGTTGTATAACATTTGGTATAAGAGATTTGGATTCTAGGGCTTCATTGCTTCAAATAGTTAATCTTTGAATTTTTGAAATAATTTTTTTCTACTAGGATTTAGAATCTAATATTTCGACCATGTAGAGCCGAAATCTTGGTAAACTTTGTGTAAAAATTTCAGATCTTAGTTCGCTATATTTTCTGATATATGGTTTGTAGAAGTTATGATTTTTGCAGGCTCAAGAATTCAGTCTCAAACATGTGACCTAGGGAAAATCGTCATAACTTTCTAGTGAAAGAGCATGGAATTTAGTTTTTTGTGTATCATTTTCAAGGAATAATGTTGAAACAGTTACGTGTGGAATTCCATACAAGTTAGCTCTATTGAACGAGTCCAGAACCAAGCCATTGTGGGAGATTGGGCATAAATTTACCTTAAGGAATCCAATATTGGTATGACTTGTGGTTTTGGAAATTAGACTCAAATGGCTACCATAGGAATAAATTCCAAAACATTTCGAGTTGAAATTATAGAGTTACAACCATTTCATGATTGAGCTCCTAAAAGCAAGAAAAATGTGTGTATTCTTTTTTTAAATTGCATAACTTTCGTTTGAAAAAATAGTTTTAAGTGATTCCAAGGGAATAATTAAGCATATATATCAGTATTAGGTTCTAAAATTCCTCACAAAAAAAATAATTATACACCTCAATCCGTCATAAACATCTACTACGACTCATGAAGAGGAATAATTGCAACATGATATATCAAAATTATGGGACCAAGTGCAACAAATTTCACTCTCAGAAAGAGAAACCAAAGATGAACTAAAAGGGTACATGGAAGGATTAAAATCGGACATGGATGTCTTAAAAGGGGACATGTATGGTTTAAAACAATATATTGGAGTTTTGAAAGTAGACATGGATGTGATGAATGTCAAATTGGAAGGGTTGAGAAAGTTGTTGCAAGAAAGGCTTCCCAGTGGTGACAAGGTAATACATGCAAATAATGATGTGGAAAAAGGGAATACAAATTATGATTTTAGAGACTTTAATGTTGGGTTTAAGACCCACCACATTCTAAATATCGATATTAGGAAGGTTGATGGAAATAATACGGTAACATGGATACTATGGAGAAATTATCTGATTTACATGATGTTCCACACACACAAAAGGTATGCATTGCATATTCATATTTAGAACAAAATTGATTTGTGTGCCATCGATGGATTTGTTCTCATAAATCAATTTTCACTTGGACAATTTTTGTGGAAGAATGGGTAGCGCATTATGAGGATACAAAGAGCAATATCATCTTTAGCCAATTGATAAATCTCAAACCAAAGGGTTCAATGGCAGAGAAAATTGAGCACTTCCAAAGATTTAATATCAAGGTAAATGATATTCCAGAGGGGCATATGATTGATGTCTTTGTAGGGACTTTAAAGGATAAAATCCAACATGAGGTTCACCTTTGGTAACCTAATTCGTTGGAGAAGGCATCCAAGGTGGCAAGAAAAGTTGAAATAAAAATTATGGCAACAAGGAAATCTACCACTCACAACTATAAAGATGTAAGTGTTGTTGCTCCTAGCCTCCCACAACCTACAAGGTTGACACCACAATAACTGGATGAGAAAAAAAGGGCTTTGTTACAATTGTGATAGAAAATGCACTAATGGGCATAAGTGTGCTGAGAAGAAATTATTTTACATAGATTCTGAAGAAGAGGAAGAGAAGGAACAAGAAACATCAAAAGAAGAGGATCTTTACCATGAACCAACCCTAGAGAAAGAATAAATGAATCTGACTATATCTTGTAATGCATTGGTAGGAATTACCACTCCTAAAACTCTCAATATAGATGGATATATCAAGAAAAAAAGGTAATATTGTTTATTGATTTTGGTATTACCCATAATTTTATTCATTATAAGATAGCCAAGGAATTGAATTTATTTCTATATCTAGCACCAGAGTGTCAAGTGATGGTTGCAAATGGACAAAATACAAATTTCTCAAGGAAGTGTCATCATATCAATATAACCATGGCAGAATATGTATTGAATAGTTCAATTCTTTCCATTCCAATGGGTGGTGTTGATGTTGTATTAGGAGTCCAATGGTTACAATTGTTGAGGATGATAGATTTTAATTTTCAAGAAATTTTCTTGAAATTTTTATGGAAAGGAAATGAAATTGAATTAAGGGGAATCACAGAGAAACTACATAATATAATCAGCTCTAATTACATGAAAAAAAAAAATTATAAAAGAAAAACAAGGAATAAATTGCACAATTATGCTCACTAGATTTTCAAACATCAAAATCATCCATTTCTCCATATCTCCAAATAATCTTGGACAAACATTCAAAGGTATTTGAGACTCCAAAAGGCCTCCCACCTATTCATGATCATGATCATTCCATTCACTTTTTTCCAGAAAGCGTTCCTCCAAAATCAGGCCTTACAGATATCCCTATTCCCAAAAGAGTGAAATTGAATGAATGGTTGCAGAAATGTTAGAGGTCATTATAGTTCAACCTAGCTAATTTTTGGCTTGAGGGGTCCTAACCCAAGTTCGGTGTTTATGGATAAACCAACAAACCCTCCAATAACTGGCACTTTTGGCAGTGATGTTCTTGTGCTGACCAAAGTCTCACCCGAAGCAGTATGGGGGAGTGCTGGAACCAGGTTTCCACACCCTCAGAGAAAAATTAATGAAGTGGTCCTCAGAAAAACCCAATGTGAACTTATACAGATGCATGCAACGACATATATAATAGACTTACATAAAATGTGTGATCAATAACAAAATAACATAGAATTTATGTTTGCCACTTAACAGATGTATTATTCATCAATAATCATGCATAATCAGATTAGATATCCTTGTGCAATCATCAACAAGTAAATAGAAAATGTGATCTTAACAGAGAATAAAAAATAAACAATATAGATGCATAGCACAATAAACTTCACCAAAACTGTCCTTTCTATTATCTTTTAGATCTGTCAATCAGTACATCAATTTCCCTTACAAAACCCTTACAAACCCTTCCATGCAAATAGCTAGCAGAGTCCACACACATCAAGGACTAGGCCTCCATGCACACAACCAGTAAGAGCCTCTTAACCCAACCCAAAACCCTAATAGATAAATAAAATTATCTGAACATCAATATCTCATAACACATATATCACTCCTTAGCTTAGACATACTCTATCTATTTATATACGCCTAACACGCATATACTATGGTCTCAAACCATGTTTTGAGGCCCATAGTTTACATTTAAGCCCATTTACATCAAAATTGGGGACTTTGACCCACCCCAAAGCCCCTTGACTCTATTTTCACAATGCACACATACAAAATCATACAAAAATTCCTTCGGAACTTGTGCCTCAGGGGACCCCACTCCAACAGGCCCCCAACACAATCATGTGACTCATCCCGAGTCACTGAGGAACTGATTCCTTAGTCTTGGCTTGAAGTGTCTTGACAGAAGTCTGGAGAGGGAGCACTAATTCGAGACTTTCCATTGCTGCACTGTATGCTTGTTGAACCATATTTTCAATAGTAGGCCCCTCAACTGCCATCTAGACAATGTGCTGAGTCTGTTGAATGATATTCAAATTTTTTTCCAACATCTGGGATAGTTGCAATGCTTCCTCTTCCCACAGTTGCATGCACTCCTTCAGTATTTGTTCCTTCTAGTGAAATTCTACAATCTCCGTCTGAATTGTTCTACCCTGTTGCAAACGAGTGAGGCATTGTGTGAGGACCAATGTGGGTGCCACCGTCCTAAGTTCTTAAAATTTCTCCTCCTTCTGGTTTAGTGCATGGCGTAGCTGTTGTACGACCGAATCATTTTGGATAGACGCAAAAATATCCATAGCCTCGTTTAATAAACTGTCACACTAGGTGACCACAGCAACAATGTTGTCCTTTTCCTATTTAAATTCCACATCTCTCTTCCCGCAAACCTATGGCAGTGTCACTAGATGCAATTTGGTCTAAATTTCCATGATCTGTTGCTCATATTATATCCGGATGATTTGAAATTCCGCCTACGCTTCTTTTACTGCAGTAGTCAATCCCTCTAATTTCTCAGCGGGCACAGTTGTGTCGAGGATAGGAGGAATGTCGCAAAATACTTGATTGATTTTTGGCTCCAGTGTGGTGCGTTGTACCTCTGCTTCTCTGCAAGTGGCTTATGCTTGTTGTTGTTGCTGGTATGCTTGCACAGCTTGCTACTGTGCATCCCTGGTGTTTGTCTATGCGGTTTCTTCTCTGTATTGAAGTTCGTATGCGATCATTGAATGTAGTAGATGTAATTTACCTACAGGCAACACCGAAATATTAACATGTACATCACATTTTCCACTGAATTGAACATAATGGTTAGCGTACATTTGTATTTTTGGCAGGGGGATGTGGAAAAATCACGCATCCCTTGATGCTGGTAGAGTAACATCCAACAGTTGCATATTGGTAACATGCACACTGGTCTAGCTTGTCTAAATAACACTCTCTTGAATCTTGCTTACCTATAATTTCAACTCCTACAACCCAACTTATATGATCTCCAACGCAGACTTTTATTGGACTTCCATGTCGTTCCATTGATCTTCTGTCGCAGATGTGATGGTGTTTGTGATTTCATTCAGGTCATCCTCTGTGAGCGTCAGGACCTCCTGTCCTTCTTTCTTAGACCCTTTCTTATTTTTGCACGATCCACCAGTGGCCTAAGAGCCACACTTAGTGCCTTTCAATCTATGAACTTCTTCGGTCAGCTTAGGCGTAGAGCCATTTTTCTCAGGCATTGTTGTTGTGTCAATAGTTTCTCCAGTTGGGGTTGGTTCCTTCTTTGTAGGTTTCTCTATAACCATTGCTGTCACTGTCTCTGTAGGTTTCTTAGTTGCTTTCTCCGTATATTTTCTTGTCGGAGTGCATTTCTGCGTTGGTGTATGTGGGATCAACCAGGTCGATGGCCATTCTACTGTCACTCTGATTAGATCATCTTTGGTCACCCAATAAGGTAGCTCATACCAGACTCCCTCTATAGAGCCCTTTGCGTGGATAGGGATATTATGAAACATAGCCTTAAAGTATTCTACCATTTTTTATTGATCATACAAAGTGGGTAATAGTCGAGGCTTGGATTGCACCGCTTGGTTTAGTGTTGCAGCATATAGAACCAAGAATATCTTTTTCTCTTTCACGCGCATTGGGTCTGATGAGTTCCACAAATTCGCGTAGCACGAAGCTTCACACATTTTCCCTTCAATTTCAGTGAACTATGTCTCTTCAGGGGTTCTCCATCCAATTAGTGCAATTAGTAACAAGAGCCACACATATTGGAAGGGCTTGCCTTCTACCTGTGCCTCGTAGACATTCTCTAGAAATTATTTGCACAAATACCCGCACCAGTTGTATATGATATCCTTTTCACATCTGCCGACAAGTGAAATCACATTCACAAGCACCTCCTTCGGCCTACACTTGCACAGCATCTTCCAGGCAAAGATGAGTGTACCAAAACAGACGGCTGGGTCATTGATCTCCTCCACAACGAACCCTCATGTCTTGCGTGTAATTTTGTATTTTTTCTTGATTTGGTCTGCAACCACCTTCTCTTGTGGTGTTGTAGCCGCTACAACACCACCCAAAATTTTGGGTGTATCTAAAATTTCGGGTCCCCCTCTACTCGCTTAGTCGTTAAGGTATTTCACCGAACCTGCAGTTAGTGACATCCCAGCGATCTATCCCCAACCCCTTATGAGTTGTCTCGCCATCATGATCAAGCGCTGTTGTTGCAATCACGCCATGTGCGAAGGATTGCCATGCATACATTCGAAAGGAAACTTGTGTGTATTTACATTAAGAGTGCTTGCATCATGGATTGTCCGGGCACTTTGTTTTAGCACTTCGCCGAGCTAATAGTCTAATATTTATTATTTTGGGGGCACCGTTCTCTAAAATGTAACTGTAAATTAATTAGTGTAGAATGTTACATGCAGGCGATCCTGCAGATGATATACCGTAGAATATCACCATCGCGTTGGGAGAAAGAGATTGGAACCCAAATAATAAGAGCACAATGGGAAAATGATGACGCTCTTGAAGATGCAGATAAGGCTATCATTAGATTCCAGAGCGAGCGACAGTCACGGATTCTTAAGAAGGACAAATACACTTTATCAGATGGAGAAGATGACATTCTTACTCAGCATGGTGTTGCTCTATCAACTCTTGACGACCTTGAGGATGAGATTGTTTGAAGATGAAAATGATGATGAAACATTACCAGGAAGTTGCATTTTGGTGGGGTGCTGATCAAGAAACAATCCCAATTGTTGTTATTTTAGAAGGAGACAAAATAAGCATAAATTCAAAAAGGAAGTTTTGAAGATCCTGCACAATGTCAGCTCCATGCCGAGGTCTACACACAAAGGGACGTATTTCACCACTTCGACAAGTCTGGCCTAAAGTATAGCCCGGTGAACAAAGCGAACTCAGAAGATTTCTCTAGAGAAAGACAATCTCATTCGAGGCATTCTTGTGCCGGGCAGCAGTGCGAAAGCACACATGTTGGTGTGGCAAGCCAATGGTAGAGTTTCAAATATGTGAATGCTCCTTTGAGAAGAAAAATTTATTAATCCTGAGCTACATAGTGTGGAGTTATTTATGCCGCAAGGAGTACAATGTGGAGGAATGAAAAGGCCTCGAAACCCTAGTCTCCTTTGCTCTTAAAGTTGTCTATGCGAGACCATAAGATACGGGGAACTTCAAATTGAACCTAAAAGGTCATGTTTAAATGCATACACCTTTTGGTAGCCAGGCACATGGATGTATATGCAAAGAGAGTCTCCAGAACCACAAGATATAAAGGGTTAATATTAAAAGCGGCCATCAATGTGGCTTGAGTAGCAGATTTCACTTCTCGACCTTTCAAAACAAGAAGCATTCATATTATGAGGTGGTGGCTTGCCATAAAAATTGTTATTTATTTGTGCTAACAATCGGAGGAAAAGCAAATGGTCAATGTTGTATAATTAAAACTAAGGCGCAAAAGGGATAAAGCAATGCGTTCTTCAAACCATGTGAGATGGTGCAATGAAACTGCATGGACACGTGACATGGAGCCCAACGTTTGATGGCAGGTTTTTGTTTGAGAGTGAATATATACATACAGCGGTCAACGTTATAATTAAAACACGGTCAGAGCTATATGAAAACACATTTCAAATGGGCTTAAATATTTCTATGGTGGACAGAGTGATCAAAACTTATGTTTAAAGCATGAGGCGGAGTGTATGACAAACCTATGGTGTGTTATGACTAGGCGCAAAGGTTTTGATGGCAAATTTTCATCCCATGCTAAATGTTTGGAGCAGACGTATATATATATATATATATCGGTCAAACCTCACTATTAAAATATGGATCAAAACTACATATGGGCACGAAGGCTTCCATGCATGGAAACCAACGTAAAGGATAGCGTGTTTTAGTTTTCCAACTCACGGTAAATGTTTGGAGCAATATATATACATAGCGGTGAATCTTTCACATTTGAAACATGGACCAGAACATGATAACAAATCTATAACGGTGTTGTTATAATAACTGTGGTGCAATATATGTAAGCACATAAAAGCATGTTGTTGCCATCGTATTCTTTGTATGTTGCCAATATATGGTAAGCACGTAAAATCACGTAAAAGCAGGTTGTTGCCATGGTAATCACGTAAAGGCAGGTTGTTGCCAGAGCTGCTTTTGACATATAGAATGACCATGTCGTAGAGATTAAACATCGCCCAGGGCTACGACTCAGCCGATTTTGCGACCTAGCGACCCCATCAACCCCTAGTCATAGGGTCGCACATTTGCTCAGGTCGCAGGGTCGCAGAGTGATCTGCCCAAGGAGAGTTGCGACCCAGGGATATTATCCGACCTTGTGACCCCATCAGAAAAACGCAGATTCAACGCTGATTTTGTGGCATGGGCGATTTAATTACGTGGCCATATGCCATTATCAATGCCGTGATGACCTCCCACATGTCCCGGTCCCCATCTAAGCTATTGATACTTGTTCACGGTGAGTTGTATAGAACGAATCCCTGCTCTCATGCCACATTACATGGACGCAGGTTGCCTATGCATGCTACCATGCATGAACGAGAATTATGTTATTGCACGCAAATGAAGAGTTTTGATCGAAGAAGTCACTGACACGCAGTTTTTCAGGGACCGTTTGGCTCCGCATCATCAATAAGCCCGGCATGCAAGGATCTGATGCCCCTTCTGAGCCGCTCAAGTCTGGCAGGCGATAATAATGTTTGGCATGGTTGATTTTCAGCGTGGGAGAAGGATCGAATCCCTTCCGTCCTGGTTGTGTTAGCACAGCAAACAAAACCTCTGAGTTACTCTTGGTCCTCTGCAATACGTTGCTCTGAGTTCATTCTTCACGTCTCATAAGTGACTGTTGCGACTTAGACACAACTCTGCTTGGTTGATGGATGATTTTTGGTGTGCAATTTACAAAATGATTCAAGGAGAGAGGCAACAAAGACGAAATCGATGACGCACGCACACCATCAAGGGAAGGTCAGTTGAAGGAGGCTTTGTCTCACGTGAAAATGCGCAGTTTCCAAAATCGGCAGCATAACGAATGGCTTGAAATGGTGATATTGTTTAAGTCTCCAGGTCGCAGAGATTAAACATCGCCCAGGGCTGCGATTCAGCCATTTTTGTGACCCAGTGACCCCATCAACCCATGGTCACAAGGTCGCATGTTTTCCCAGGTCGCAGGGTCCCAAAATGATGTGCCTATGGAAAGCTGCGACCCAAGGAAATTTGGCGACCACGCGACCCCATCAGAAAACACAGCATTGAGAAATGGCTCTTGAACTATTTCATACATATGATGGAGCATGTTAAAGCCTTCAAGAGATGATTCAATGTTGCTCACGGCCCTATCAATATTTCTCATCATCTCCCACATGAGTTCAGGATTCCTCGCTGCATCCAGAGTCTGTCTAAGAGTTCTAGGATCATTGAGTATGTGCGCAAGGCATATTCATCATTTCACGAATCATGTTGGGGTTCCATGTAAGTTGTTGCTGAACCTATTGCAACTCAATAATTCCTGCACCAAACAAACCTCCTGGATTGTTCCCACCCAGGCAAAACAAAAAAGAGTATTGTAACGTGGCATGAGCACAAATAAACATTATGAAGTACAAGCCTGCGTGTCATTCAGTCTTGGGACGTCCACAAGCATTCTTGGCATGCTGCGACTACAGGCCATGTCAAAAAGAAAACTCTAGATATGTATAGACTTGCACAACAACAATCTCAGGGAGGATTCCTTTTGTTTACGTTGCATCGTCAAAGAGATACAAGGGGTTCGAAGATTAACATGCACCTTTCGTTCGGAATAATACCATTCAAGACTATTAGTGAATGTACACGGTTGGAAACTCGTCTACTGGTACACTCTAAACACCCAAGTGAACTAGACACAACTGAGCATGAGGAGAGCGAAGCGCTTCCTCATGCCAAGCATAGCTTCAGCTTGGTGGAGTTTGAGGAAAATGTTGAAGATACAGTGCAGTGATTAAAGGGACATAGAGAAGCCTACAATAATTTGTTGACCACACAGGGGTCCAACTAATCTTGGCTTTGACAAATTATCGCATTTCATGTGTTGATTTCCTAACGTGTGTAAATGTATATGTATATGGCTGATTTAATTCGCTTATCTGCAGGCTATATGAGAGGATGCTAATTTACTCTGTTGTCTTGCAGGTAATACAAGGAAACAGTAATGCCCATCCAAATTAAGAGGACTGCTAGCTCTCTCCGGAAGATGAAAAGCTGGGTTTCAAATCAACTTCAAAACCTCATGTCATGTGGATGCTCAACATCACCGGCAGATAGAAGTTGCTGCCTCACATGGTGAGGGCTAAGGCTGGCCTCCGGAGAACAATATTATGATATATCTGAAAGAGAAATGCAGAAGGGATGACCGAAGGTCTAAGGTCGCAAATCTTCTCAAGTCGTCGGGTCGCAGAGTCGCACTCCCTGTTAAAAGCCCGACGGCGCGACCTAGCGACCTAGCGACTAGGTCACAAGGACGCATAATCTGGGCAGGTCGCAGGTCGCACATCTACCCAGGTTACGAGGTCACAAATCCAAGGAGGTCACAGGTCGCAGATTTTCTTGAGGTCGCAGGTCGCGAATTGCCCGAGGTCACAAGTCACAGAGGTCACCAGGTCGCTAACTCGCATCCACTCGTATATAGAGTCTACTCTTCATATTGGTGTCTCTTTTCATGGAGGCATTCCACTTGGGAGGCCAACAGATTAGGATACCATGAGGCATGTATCACATCATGATGCACCATTCATAGATCCAGGAGGAATGGGAGCATTAGGAGGCCATGATACAGCGTTGAGAGTCTTGGGTAGACCCAAGGAGGAGGGAGACATTCTCCCAACATCATCATTACCTACTCTCATTTCAGATTATGCACTTTGGGAGGAGAAGCATGGGAAGGATAGCAGCCTTCCAAAATATACCTTTGGCATGGGAGATGTCAAAGAGAAGGGAAGCCATATGACATATTTTCTTTGTGATTGATCATCAGCGTTGTCACTATGGAGGATAGATCCATATTGGAAATCCCAACTGTTGGTGGATTATTCAAAGGATCTTTTCACATGTATGATACTTGATGACCATCTACATGAAGAGGGCTATTCAATCCAAGATGAATTCATCTATTATCATGGTATGATCTTATTATCTATAGCCTCCAATATCAAGGAGAATTTTCTACAAAGAGCACACGAAGAATCCCTTCTTGGCCATACTTATTCCATGAGAGCCTACAACACTATCATGGAGAGCTACACTTGGGAAGGCTTTGGAGAGGATCTATATCAACATTTTCAAAGATGCATGAACCATGTGGAGATGGGAGAGATACATAACTCAATGGAGGAGTTATCACAGCCACCTCTTTCCTCTTTTGGAATTAGAGGGGATATATCTATGGACCACTTCATTTGTGTGAGCAGAAATTTTGGTAAGGAACATGCTTATGTACATAATGTTTTATTTGATGATCACTTGCATTCCTTTACCATGTATATGCAGGTCATTGCTCCAAGGAAGAGAATTATTCCATATAAAATTCATGGCAAAATTTGGGCCATAAACATTTCTGAACATGGCCACTCCCTTGGAGGACATAGGGAGATGTTGTATCATTGTGGGTGCACTCCAAAAGCACCAAACATTTCTCACATTTTCAGCCACTGTGAGAATACTTGGGAAAAAATTAAGTGGTGGGGAAACCACTTACCATATCATTATCTAATGTAGACATGAGATATATTGTGTTGGTTCCACATGTGGGACTATGATCCACCTCCACTATTGCATTTGATTGTTTATGCATCACTGGTTTTGATACCATATATTGATGATGTACTTATTATTTTTATGGGAATGATTGGAGGGACGATGGAAGGATTGGATGTGCCCTTTGGGAGAGGGATTATGCATGGTTCCTATGTTTCATATTTTTGGGAGAACATTGGACCATCCATGATTGCTACATTGGGTCTCTTGTTTCCTTATGGGATGAGCCATTTGGGTAACTTGAGCACTTGGGAAGTGACTCTCATGAGTGGATGGGAGGAGTGTTTCTATGAATTACCAATCTGGAGGGTGATTATTTTATATGAATGATAGCTTGGAGATTGGAGATCCATATGGGAATGAAGGTTCTCTACATTTTTAGTTCTGTCCTTGCAGTTTCTTGGGGACAAGCAACAATTGGGAGGGGAGGATTGTAATATTCCTAAATTAGCCATGAGCTAGTTGGAATATTAATTTTTTCTTTTGCTTTCTATTTAATGAATAAGAGGATAATGGAGGTCCATAATTCTCCTTAATAATGAATAAATCATTGCCAATGTGAAATGGATAGATCTTGGCAGCTTAATTGAGCACCTTTAGGTGTGAAAAGGGGTTGGAACACCTTGACTAGGTCAACTTTGACCAAATCAACAACGTTGTCATGGAGGAGTGGTCATCAAGGAGAGACATCATAGTTTTAGATGGAGATGCTTTGCATGGAAGTAGTGCTTTTATTGGATGGGGCTTAGGGTTTTCAAGCTCATATCGTATTTAAGGAAGAGGATGGAATCCATATTCATCATGTTGAGGTATATGAATTTTATGAATATATGTTCTGTTTAAACATATATCTTTCTCTTGCTGTTTAACTGATATTGAGTGTTGTTTAGCACTGGGTGTTCCTGATCGGGAATCCCACCTCTTCCATTGAGAAGATCTTGGAGGAGTCTTGTACTACATTTTCCACTATCAGGCTTAAGGCCAAGCTTCATCTTTCATTTATGGTGCAGATCCTATTGAGGGTTGAGTTGTTTTATAGCTTGCAGTAGTGGAGACTAGATCTGGGTCATTTCATTGCTTATTTTTAATGGAGAAGGCGTCCTTTACATTGGGAGGTCAGTAAGGAAGGCCCTTGTGCATATTTTCATATCTTGGCATCAGGCCAACTATTTATTTATCCCTACAACGCAGTTTACTTCTAGGTCTACATTATTTCTATATGTGGAGTTACAAGGTGGTTTGGCACACCATTTGGAGAGAAGGTTTTCTAGTGAAAGGGATCTGCCTTTCATTTAGAAGATCTATTGGAGGAGGCTATTCTATTGTGCATATCAAATTAGCCACACTTTCCATATCTGTATTTTGTAGGGAATATTCAGCCCTAGGGCTTAGATCCTCATCTTGTATATGGTGTTTTGTTGAAAACCCTTAAGGGGTTCTTCAAAGGAGGTTGTATAGTGCTAAGATCTGTAATATATCTATCTTTTGAGGCACATATCAGCCTTAGATATGTTGTGTAATCATTTATAGTAGCAGTTCCTTTAAAACAATGTTGTAGTAGTCTTCTAGTCATTATATATAGTAGCAGCACCTCTTTTCTAGGGATTTTGTCCATTGGAGGCTTATTATTTCTAGTTGTACATTTTATGGCCCATTATATATGGATATTTTGCTGATTTTATAATGTATGAAAGGTCTCCATATTGGCCTCTTGCTTTTATATGATGATTTACACTATCGTTCAGACATTTTGCAAAATATTCCTACTTTTCCTATTTAGGAATATTACAAATCTTATGTCTTCATTTCCTCATCATCCTTGGGAGGATCTCGTTCCAATAGGGATGGAGGATCAAATCCATTATTTGAGAACTTGGAACACAATGACACTCCAAACACTCTTCCAGCTAGGGTCATCATTCCCACCCTTGCATACTAGATCAGCTCCCTCTATCACATAGGCTTGGGGGAAGTATCTCATGCTTGGGGCATGATGGAACCCCTAGACACATTCTCATTTGTTCAACATAAGTCTCAGCACAGACCCCAACTATATAGCTATGGTCAATTATCCTACCATTCTTTGGATAGTTTGTCCTATCGGCCTCTATGGTGAGACATACACACATCACATCTCATACATTATTCATACCATACATTGAAACAGTCTACAATATTTGATACCACACATACCACTTAGTTCTCGTTTTTACCTATTGGGAAAGAATGACCATAGACATTTCTAGGATTTCATTCTTGTATTCCTTTCCTACATTGATTCTTCACTAGGAACCATCCTTCCAAGAAGCATTCAGGTGATCTTTAGACAAGTAAGGCCACCTACCTGAAAGTCGCAAACTCAAATTACGATGGTAAATTTTTTTGTTATGATATCCATAAGATTTAGGGCCTTCTTCCTCCTCCCCAAATTATTCAACAACTCATTATGCAAATGAATTGGATTTATGGCCTTCTTCCTCTTCCTCAATTGTCTCTGGAAATTTTGCCATGGGCACCTTCATTTCTCTCCCATGGAATGGCACGGTCTTTGGATTTTTTCTCTGGGAGATCGCACATTCCATAGGATTTACCCTTCTTTGTTTGTATGGTGCAAGTGTTTCTACAATAGGCACTTCTAATGGTTGTCATCTCACCCTAAATTATGTACCCTAGCCCTAGTCAGCGCAATGCGTCCTCAAAACCTGGATCCAAACTAGACATAGAGGCAAAAAATGCAATGGAAAACATGGTGCTCAAAGCATAAAAATCACTTAGAACACAAAGGGAACTATTGCGATCCCATAGGTCATATTTATACTTGTGGCGCATCTTCAACAACTCCTTGTGCATTAATGAATCTACATTACTGACAAAACGGTCCCAAATATGGAAAATTCCCTTCATTAAATGCATCCTAAATGCTCCTAAAAATGGTAATAAATCTGTCTTTTCCAGTTTTACTGTTCCAACAGCTAGTTTTTGATGCCTCTACGTGCCAGTTAGCCTCTTGGTGCAGATACTGCACGCACGTCGCACTGTACTATGCATATAATCCAGAGCTAAGGATAACCATCTACAACCCCCCCCCCCCCTCCCCAAAAACAGGCTTGTTGACCAGGTAATTCAAAGAATATTGAGTCATGTCTATCACATCCCTCAATAACTGCAAACTTCTTTGACATTCCTCATCCCAATGGAGTTTCACACCTCTTCCGACTAATCTGGTCATGGGCGCAATTATCAACTCATACTTTTGAATGTGCTTGTTGTAATATCCAACAAGGCTTGGCATGGGGTGCACTTTTCTGATATTCAAGGGGATCAAGGTTCCTTTGAGCGTGCGTGGATCCCTAACTTCCACAAGTGCCAATTTCCTCCAATTCACAATCTCCCTTATCAGTGTATTAATAATTTTAGGGATCAAATCTAGTTCATCATGTTCCAAGCTAAATGTAAGAATAAAGCTCCCTATCAGCACAGACCATTCCCTAGTGCCTATGTGCAACTCTGTCTCCAAGTACCATTCAGTAGGCACCTTTCCCAATGTGTGAATAAAAATATGGACCCATTCAGGTCTTGGTGCTACACCCCATACCTGATTCCATCTGGCTAAATATCTATGTGGATCCTCTTTTCCAGAATATACATCTTGCATTTTAATTATTGGACATTCAAACCTCAACCTCATAATGCGTGCACATTCCTCCTAGTTTCCCATATTCTCCTTATGTGTTTCCTGCCATCTTGTTGGAGTAGCAAGCAATCCAAGGTCTAAAGCATGGAATCTTTGTCCCTCAGGAACAGTCCTTTCCATCTCTCCTATAAACATTTTTACATCAGTTGAGCCATCATAGTTTGTTAAATCACATACCTCAGATGTTATACAATGCAGAGCTTAGGTCACACGATTACAACGCAACACAGACACCTAATGCAACTAGTTCTGCCAATTCTCTAGTTCTTCATCAGAGTATGAAAACCAAGAACTATCCTTCTCCCATTTAAGGTTCCCATCTGCTATTGGAAAAATCTAGTCTTCCTCACACAAAGTTAACTTATAGATTTTATCAATCACATCCTTAGCGTGCATTGGTTCAGTATACCTTTGGACTTTTGAAGGATCTAGAGGAATGATTACCCTAAACCCATTGCTCTCAAATTCCATTCTCCTTCTCTTCATATTGATAACACCATCCATGTCAATGGCCCAATCCAATCCTAACAGAACAGGATAGGGATTAGTATCATCTACAATTTGTATGACTTAAAATTCTGCCAACACCTTAACACCTTCTATATTTACCACAACTATTGATAGCCTCCTCAAAGGAATGATCTCTCATTATCCACCCCAAAGGAATGATCTTCTGCTGATTATCCATGCATAGTTGATAGTAGACCATTCCAACTTTGGCTCTCCCATGAGCTGCCAGGTTTGTTTAGGTATAACATTAGCATCTGATCCCATATCCAAAATAGATTGGTCCATTTCATAAGTACCAATTTGCGCAGTCATAAACGTCTCTCTACCTGTTATCTTTTTGTTCTTGTATATTTTTTTGGTTGATCGATGTTTTATCATGGGTTTTTCTTTCTCTTTGAAATTATCTATCAATTCCTGCAAATTTTCAACAACCTTCTTTTTGCGCAAAAATTTTATGCAAGCTTTTAGAAATGGCCTAATCTCCTCATCTCCTCTAACTTCCTTAAGTGTTCTACCAGTTTTTGATGTACCTCCTTTTGCAAAATCTTTCCTCGCTTCAATAAAGTTCTCTTTTCCGCATTGAAGATTAAAGGCTTCTTTATTTTTAGGCGCTTTCTAGATCTTTACATCAGTGGCAGGTTGCTTTCCTTTATATTCATTGGTAGCTACGCCACTCCTAGTAACTACATTCACACATGGATATTCTTCACAAGTCTCTTCACGAACCATTTGAATATTTTGTGCTGGGGTATTCTTTTCTTACATTTTAGCAATCAAGACAGGAAAATCTTCTATAACATGATCAAATTTTCTACAGTACCTGCAGGACTACCACACTAGATTCAGACAGTCATGCACATAATGGAGATCATCTCCACAGTTATAGAAAATCACTTGTCCTCTTCCTCAACCAACCGATCCACCTCCTTGGCCTCTTCCTCTGCCTTGGAAGCCTCCGCACCTAGAAGGGGATGCTTGTGATGTAGTCTCAACCTGCATTCAGTATATATCTACTTTATCCAACATCATATCATAGGTATGAAAATTCTGCTCATCATGCCCTAATGACAAATAGAACTTGCAAAATAAATTCTTTAACTTAGGCTAATATTTTCTAATCCTTGGGCAAGAATCTGTGACATGTAGTCTAGCAATTTGACATATAGTACACCATACAGGATTCTTCAATGTACTAGGACCTCCAGCATTCAGATAATTGTTGAAGACAGGACACTGGTCTTTATGATTCCCAGACGCTTTGAATTTTATACACCACACCTCTATGCAGACCTCCTTTCCTTTGTCTTTATACAGACTTTGAATTTCTAGATGCATGGCTTCCAGCTAACTTTGAATCTGTTGAGTTCCCATCGCAATAGGGGTTGGGATAGCCTCCAGTTTCATTGCAAATTCTACAGCCTCAACTTATGTGGCATTCTTTTGCTAACCTAATGGTTGGCGTAGATGTGCGAGCAACATAGCAATGAGCCATTTCTTATGTTGAGTATCATCAATCATAAATCCACCATATTTGATGGTGTACTTAAACCTTTGATTGGCCTCCCATACAGACTCATTAAGCTCTTGAAGAATATCCTTCATCTCTATCACCAGCTGTGCATATGACGTAGGTTTCAAAAATTGCTCTTTTAGGGCTACTTTAATTTCTTCCAAGAGAGCATTAGGGTTTTCTTTTGCATACCTAATGTACCATTCTAATGCATGATCTTGAAATGTAGTAGCCATTTTTTCTTTTCTAATATCAATATTGTTCACTTGTTGAGATTTTCATACAGCCTCAGTTACAAACTAGAAGTGATCAATTTCCTCATTGCCAATGCCTCTAAAATTAGGTAACTTCATGGATGCGGCCATATCTACTTCAGGGGGAGGTGGAGGTGGAGGTTGAGATGGACTACGTGGTGGAGTAGGTGATCTATGGTGTGACTTCAGAAGTGGAGTGGATGGAGTGGGAAACAGATTCAAGGGTTTCTGATGTGATGAGATTTCTTCTTCAAATTCACTTCATCTAGCAGTTTCTAGTTTAGGTTCACTATCAGATCTAGGCTTCAGAGGGCTATAGATGAATTTTTTAGAGTCTTCATAGTAAATTCTTCCACTGCACATAACTAAACCTTTCTGACGCATTCAAGCAGTATGGTCACATAGACAACCTTGTTCACATAATAGAATTTTCAGTAATAATTTCAATGAGCATATGAAATTACCTCTAGGGCCTTTGAAAGACTTTCTTTCTGCTTCAGAATATGACACAAATTGGTTAATGGAAAATTTAGTCACAAATCCTCCCAAAGGCGATCAATTTAGTGATCTACCATGCGAGTGATATTATTATCAAACTTCTCTACTTGCTGGATCAATTCAGGAGTCCACTCAGTGACTACGTCACCTTTTATGCAATGATGGAGTTCAGTTAGGCATGACAACCACTCCTGTAGTTTGTGTGCAAAGGAACAAAATAAAATTTCATGTAATTTTTTATAAATATATTTCTGTAGCCACTATTCATCAGTCAATTTAGCGCTTCTATTCTCTTGTAGCACAAATTCAAGGGTCTTTCTATCCATCCAATCTTGTAATTCATTGCGTGACAGATGCCACAACATCAAACCTCCCTCAAAATTATGATCCTGGTCCCGACAACGGAACCATTTTTTGGCTTGAGTGCTCTTGACCTAGGTTCATAGTTTATGGATAAACCAACAAACCCTCCAACTACTAGCCCTTTCGGTAGTGATATGCTTGCACAGACCAAAGTCTCACCCGAAGCAGTATGGGTGGGGTGCTGGAACTAGGTTTACGCACCCTAAGAGAGAAATTAATGAAGTGGTCCTCAAAAAAACCCAATGTGAACTTATAAATATGCATGCAAAAATATATATAACAAACTTACAGAGAATGCGCGATCAGTAAAAAAATAACACAGAATTGATGTTTGTCACTTAACAGATCTATTTTTCATCAATAATCATGCATAATCTAATCAAATATCCTTGAGCAATCATCAACAAGTAAACAAACAATCTGATATTAACATAGCATAAACAGTAAACAATACATATGCATAACAAAATAAATTTTTCCAAAACTATCCTTTCTATTATCTTTCAAATCTGTCAATCAGTACATCAGTTGTCCTTACAAAACCCTTACAAACCCTTCTGCACACACAGCCAAGACTTGGTCTTCACACACACAGCCAGTAGGAGCCTCTTAACCTAACCCAAAACCCTTATATATTCATAAACTTATTCAAACATCAATATATCATAATACATATGACTCTTTAGCTTAGACATACTCCATCTATTTATATATTCCTAGCACGCAGATAATATGGTCTCAAACCATGGTTTGAGGCCCACAGTTTACATTTATGCCCATTTACATCAAAATTGGGGACTTTGTCCCACCCCAAAGCCCATTGACTCTATTTTCGCAGTGCACACATACAAAATCATACAAAAATTCCTTCGGAACTTGTGCCTTGGGGGACCCCGCTCCAACACCAATGTTCATTCTTTGCCCCAGTATTATTGGTGCACAAGAAGGGTGGATCATGGCAATGTGTCTAGATTATAGGGAGCTCAACAAGCTCACTATTAAATATAAATTTCCCATTCCTATCATTGATGAATTGTTGGATGAATTACATGGAGCAATTTACATCATGAAGCTAGATATTCATTTAGGATATCATCAAATTAGAATGAATATTGAAGATGTTTTGAAAGTAGCATTCATAAAGTATGATTGTCAATATGAATTTTAGTCATTCCTTTTTCCCTTACTAATGCACCTTCCACATTGAAAGGTTTGATTAATTCCATTTCAAACCCTTCCGTAGAAAAATTGTGTTAGTATTTTTGATGATATACTAATCTACAAAAATTATTGGAAGGATCATGCTCAACATGTTCACAGGGTTTTCAAACTATTGGCAGAGAAACAATTATATGAAAATACCTCCATATGTTTCTTTGGAGTAAAATAGGTGTAATATTTGGGTCATATTGTAACTCATGGGGGTGTTGAGGTAGACCCTAAAAAAATAAATTCCATTAAGGAATGGAAAATCACAACCCTAAAGCATCTTTGAGGACTTGTTGGGTTGACAGGGTATTATTGCAAGTTTGTTAAGAATTATGGGGGAATAGCAGTTCCTCTAACAACATTACTAAATAAAGATACATTTTTGTGGAATCTAGAAGTAACTAAGCCTTCAAACATCTTAAATAGGAATGTGATGCCTCAGGAAATGGAATTGGTGTTGTTTTAATGCAAGAACGAAGACCCATTTCTTTTGAAGGTCATCTAATCAAGGGAGATTATTTACACAAACCTATCTATGGGAAGGAAATTTTGGAAATACTACATGCACTAAATCAATGACGACCTTACCTAATGGGAAGACACTTCAAGGTAAAAATAGATCATGATAGTCTTAAATTATTTTTGGAACAAATATTAACTTTAGAAGATAAGGAAAAATGGATCACAAAGATGTTGGGTTATCACTTTGAAATCATATATAAAAAAGGGAAGAAAAATGTTGTTACAGATGCACTCTCAAGAAAGGATGAGGATGTGGAAACATTGCTCTATTCCATTTCTATTATCCAAATTGATTGGATAACTGAAGCAAGGAATGAATGGAAGAATGATGAAGATGTGTGGAAACTCATTCAAAACTTTCATCAATATCCTAGTACATTTGATACATTTATCTGGAAAAATTATTCATTATGGTACAAATATTTCTTATATATATATAAGAATTATCAACTCAAACAAAATATTCTTTTGGAATTGCACACATCCCGCTTAGGAGGGCACTTGAGATTTTTAAAAACTTACCACAGGGTAAAGAAGGAATTTTTTTGGGATGGCCTTAAATTTGATATCTAGAAGTTTGTGGCAACATTTTTGGTTTGCAAACAAAATAAATTTTATACAATTAAGACCTCGGGTATTTTACAACCTTTAGTCATTCCAAGACGGCGTTGGCAGGAGGTCCCAATGGATTTTATCACAAGTTTACCCAAGTCCAAAGGAAGAAGTGACATCATGGTGGTAGTTGATAGACTTACCAATTATATACACTTTCGTGCATTATCTCATCATTTTAAAGCTAGTATAGTTTCTACTTCATTTATGCCCCAACAATTAAAAATCTACATGGAAACCCAAATATTATGTAAGTGACAAAGATCAATTTTCACTGGAAATTTTTGGACGAAATTATTTTCTTGCCTTGGTACTCAATTATCTAATAGCTCATCTTATCATCCTCAATTTGATGGGAAAATTGAGATAGTGAACACATACTTGGAAGTATATCTTTGTTTCTTTGTATATGATAAAAAACCATGATTGTTCAAGTTGTTACCTATGTTTGAATGGTGGAATAACACTCCCCTCCATACTGCAACAAAAATGACCCCATTTATGGAAATTTACGAATATCATCCACTGTTCATCACATCATATTTAGGATAAAATCCTAAGGTTGAAGCATTGGAAGATCACATCGAGCATCAACAATAATTTCTCTAACTCTTAAATGATAACCTCACTCTGGCACACATTCAAATGAAACAAGAAGCATATCAGCATCGCAATGAAAGAACTTTTTACATAGGCGACTGGGTATTTTTATGGCTACAACCATATGCACAAATGTCCCTCAAGAAAACTAGGAAATATAATAAACTATAACCCAAGTACTATGGTCCTTACAAGGTGTTACAAAATATTGGTACTATGGCATACAAATTGGAGTTTCTTGCATCTCCTTGAGCACACATATTTTTCCATGTTTCACGCTTAAACAAGGTTATCAGTGACAAGCTCCTAGTTTAAACGATATTGTCAAAACTTGATGAAGAAGGAAAAATCATATTGGAGCCTAAAGTAGTCACGGAAACAGGAACTCAACAACTACAAAATTGATCAATTTAATAGTATCTCATTAAGTAGAAGAACTTACCCCCTAAAGATTCCACATGGGAGGATGATAATTTTATAGAGAAGCATCCAAAACTACTCAAACATTGAGGAAAACACTATTTTTGAAGGATAGGGGAATGTTAGGTCCCTATAATACTAGTATATCCCCCTTATTTTTATTGTTAGTGTAGCCCCCTTATTGTTATTGTTAATGTATCCCCCATATTGTGATTTTTATGCCCCATAGAATCCCACTATTGATATTTTTGTGCCCTTGCATTATTAATTGTTATGTAGGCTCTGACTATATTGTGACTCCTTAGACACCTATATATAGAAAGGAGGCCTTGTCATTTGTATCATCCAAGAATTTTTCATTTATATGATGTAAAGGAGGTTGCCTCATCAAAGAGGCTAATTTTCAAGTCGTTGATCTACATTTTCTTCTATTTTTTGAGTTGCTTGCATAACATTTAGAGTAATGTTACATTAATAGTTGAGGAGAGTTGTCAATCTTGACCATGATTGGTCATGGTCAACCACTGATGGAACAATGTATTTATGTTACATCACTAAACAAGGTTAACCGTTGCTAAATTTTATGACCATGTTTGACCATAGTTAAGCTTTGTTAACCATGTTTGAACATTGTTGACTATTGTTAAATATGGTCAAGTTATAGTTGACAATGAAAATGGTAGTCCATATTGGCCATGAATGTTACAGTTTTGATAGTGGTTCACCAATTTCTCCATCATTGACTATGGTTGAAAGTGATTGAACATAGATGAACATGGTTGACCATGGTTGAGCAACATTGACTATGGTTGAACTTCGTGACCATGTTTGGTCCATAGGTTCTCCACCTAGTCAAGCTATGCAATAGTGCCAATGTTCATGCCATATAATAAATAATGCCCTAATCACACAAGATATTGATAAAAAACTCCCAATTTTTTTTCCATGACCCCACTAATATAAAATTTTAACAAAAGTAACTCCTATTGTTGATAAATATCCTCTGTTTTCATTGAAGACCCCCTTTTTACCCCCAAATACTTATAATTGTCCCCTATTCCATCCCTCCCCCATTACCTACAATAAAATTCCTCTTTTCTTCACAATTTAAAACCCCCATTATGAATGAGTGTGGTAGGATATTGGTCAAAAAGTTGAATCTACCATGCTTTGACCATCATTGAGCTTGTTTCTTAACCATGTTTGGCCAAATTTGAGGTGATTCAACCATAGTTCACTATTGTAAACAAATTATGGACTATGGCTAAACATTGTAGGTATGGGTTGTCAACATTTATCTATAGATGACTATGATCAACCATGGCTAACCATGTTTCCCATGTTGACCATGGTTGACAATAATTAACCATTGTCAACCATGTTGACCAAGTAGACCATTTTTTATTGTGCTTTGGCCATGTTTGACCTTGGTAAAACATGGTTGGCCATCTTTACCATGTTGACCATGGTTAATCTTGATTCTTAACATTTCTCAACAACATACGACCATGGTTGGCCATGTTTAACCTTAATCAACCAAGGGAATATCATGGTTGACATAGTATAAAAACATGATTGATCATGGTTATCAATGGGTTTGTTCATCAAATTGCAACATAAATTTCTTGGCCAACCGTAATAGCAATTGATGTTTATCACACTATGACATTGGTTCATATGCATCATAATGAAATCAAATTATTTTTCACCATCATGATCAATCATGTTTAACAATGGTTGATCATTCTTGACTATGTTCCATATGAATGAATGTGGTTGAGCATGGTTTTCCATGGTTAACTTTAGGTGGTCATGTTGAAAATGGTTGACTATGGTTTGCTATAGTCAATCATCACAAGAAAGGTTGAATATGGATGGTTATGGTTCTTTGGTTTACTTTGAGTGACCATGGTTGAACATGGTTTACTATAGTTGACCATCATTGAATATTGTTTACCATGTTCAATGAAAGTAAAAAACACTTGATAAGCTAAAACATGTTCACCATGTTTGACCATGGTTGAGCTTGTTAGACCATGCTTGACTATGGCCAACATATGGTTGATTAAGGGTGAAGGTATGTTGTTATCATTTATGTATAAGTGAATGTGGTCATCCATGATTTCCTATCATATCCATGTTGAATATGTATGACCATGTTTCATCATGTTAAGAATGTTGACCATGTAGACCATGATGCTCACATTAAACTAAAAGTTTCTATGATATAGTATCATTAACTATGGTTGGGCATGATTGAATATGTCACTTATGATTGAATGTGGTTGACCATGGTTGATCATGTTAAGCATGGTTAAACACTGTAGACCATGGCTACCCATGATTGACTATAGTTGGACATCTTAACCATGGTAGGCTATGGCCAACCATGATTAACCATGGCTAGCATTCTTGAACATGGTTGAACATGTGGTTGATGTTGACCATGGTTTGATAATGGTTGACCATGATTAGCCATGATTTGACAATGGTTAACACTATATTGAGTATGGTTGACCATGGTTTGATTCTGTTTGACCATGGTTGAATATGTCCAACCATGGTTGGATTCAGTTGACTATAGTTGACCACAATTTGAATATGGCTTGGCTATGGTTAACCATGGATTAACTATGGTTGATCATGAATTAAATATGGTCGACCTTAGTTTCATTATGGTTATCATTTTAGTGATGGTTAACCATCATTCCTCTATGGTTGACTTTTGTCAACTATGGTTTGACCATGGTTTAAATATGGTTAAGCATGGTTGATTATTGTTGACCATTGTTTGACTATGTTGTCCATGGCTATCCAAGGATGTATATGGTTGAATTTACTTAAATATGGTTTTTTTCTTTGAATATGGTTGTTTACGGTTGACTGTGCTAGTTGAACATGGATTGATTATGGTTATCCATGGATAATTATGGTTTATTGTGGTTGAAAATTGTTTGAATATGTTATCTAGGTTATCCACATATGTTTATGGTCGAATATGGGTGATCATGGTTTTTCATGGTTTACCTTGGTTTCATTATGGTTAATCGTGCTTTAACTATGGTAGACCATGCTTTAAATATTCTTGACCATGGTTTGATTATTGTTCATGATTATTTGACTATAATCAACCATGCTTTGACTATGGTCGATGAGGTTTGATGGTAGTTTCCCATGATCACTATGATTGAGCATGGTTTACCATGGTTTCACTATAGTATCCATGGTGTCACTATGGTCAATGATTGTGATGGAACTCAATATTGTAGCAAGAATTCTACAACTCCCAAAGGTCTCAATTTTAATTATCAACTTGGGGTTCATACAAAATTAAGAGGAGTCAGCACTATGTGTGTGGCAGGTATTATTTTATGCTTTTGGTGATGTTATGCAAGTGAAAAAAAAATGAATATAAATTGATTTACAAAGAAATGATTCTATTGTCTATGTTATGGGAAATATTCATAATTGCAGGAAATAAATAACAATAAGCAAATATGTACTGTTGGGGGGGGGGGGGATGAAGAAAAAAAATCTAATCATGTTGACAAAAAGTAGGTGTCTTCTTGACCTAGAAACGAAGGAATGAAATGAAATACAAATTTAAAACGAAAACACATATACACAGTGAAATTGAACTTAAATTAATAAATATAAATGTTGAAATTGTTTACATGCACAAAGAAAGCAAACTAGCAACGAACTGTGGTAGTTTATCTGTGAGAGGAGATGTGATGGATACATACTTTTTGAACAATACTAAAATGAGGATATGAAGCCTTTTATCATGAAAAAACATTGAGAAACAATAAACAACCAAAACCATGACCCTAGGAGATGAAGAGCCAAAACCTTATGGGCCTTGATGGGGTAAGTTGGAATCTCAACTTATTGGGGTCATAACTTTGGCATACGATCTTTGTTTGGTTGCATGATAAACCGTTAGAAATTTATATTCATGGATGCCAACTTTCAACTCGAAACATGAGAATATATCTCAAGTCTTCCCATTTCCCCAAAAAAATTTATTTAGGGCCTCAAAATGGATCAAGAATTTTAGGACCTAAAAAATGACAAAAGTAGAAAAACTACGAAAATAGGAAACTGTGCTGAAAAATTAGAAACTGATAGGAATTTTTTTTGTGATCCAAGTGGACTAGATAGGTTTCCACCAATATCCACATGGAACAGTCCTTCTCCCTTATGAAGAAATGGTCCCCATTGCTTTGCGTGCCTCCATGAGTTGGGGAAAATTTTGCGTAACTTGGTCCCTGCTGAGCCACTTTTCGTGGTGCAAGGGTTGGCCTGCTTTAACAAAACGATACATATGGATTCTCTATTTGAGATTCTTATTAATATATGTGTCCATGATCCGATCAGTTTTTTCTTTCTCAATGCAATCTGGGTTGAGCTTTGTTGGTGTTTGTTGCATAGGAATGTTTGATGTGCCCAACAATAATGGAAAGTATGGATGAAGGCAGTTAACATTGAGTATTGGGTGTAGGCCAAGGAATGAGTGGATACTTAGCTCGAAATCATTATCACCCACAACCTTGGTGATGGTGTAAGGTCTGTATCAGAGTGGTCCAAGCTTTCAATGGGCTCCTACAACATTCCTTCCACAAATGAAACCAAACCTTTTCAACCACTTAAAACTTATGTGGTACCTAGTGCTGATATGACATTGTTTGTACTTAGTATTGGCCTTGTGTAGGTTATTAGTATCCTAATAGTAGATGTGTCGAATCTATTCAATAAATTTGGTGTTGTTTTTGGCTTTAGATTGAATATGTATAGATTATTCCTAGGTAGTTCTAAGGGGTAGTGCGAGATAATGGGACAATGGCTGAAATTCCAAGCCTGCCTAAAAAGAGTTGTGGCCAGTTAAGCTATGGAGATCTCTATTTGTTACCACCAAAAAATGATCACCTATTCATTTCTAACTAGATGGATCACAATACACCATGTAACTTTAATTTTACCATAGTAAAATCACTTTCGCTATAAGAAATAATTTAGAAAACCATTTTTATTAAATTATTTTTTATTAATAATAAAAAACCATCATAATAATTGAATAAATCATTATTTATTTACTTTTCTCTAGGAATAATTATTAAATCAACATTTGATAATTATTCCTTGTCACATTTGACTAAACCACCTGGAAATAATTAAATAAATATTTATTTATTTATTATTCCTTAATTCTATTTTTGGAATAATTGTTAAATCACTATTTAATAATAATTTAATTTTCACGCATTTCTTAATCTTCACGAAATATTAATAAATAATTTTATTTAATAATTATTTCTAAATAAAGATATTTACCTTTTTTAATATCTTTTTCCTTTCCAAAAATTATAATAAATATCCGTAATGGTTAGATCTTTATTTTGGTCAATAATATTTTATTATTCTCCATTTTCGAGATCAACCCAATACTTTGTTATAAATAAGATAGTTTTCCATTCACATTTCAACATGATCATTATCCTTGTCACCATTATCGTCTCCATACTTTCGAGCTCCCGCTAGATTTCTACACATTCTTTGGGTTTTTCACATATTGAGAGAGGAAGATCCAATACTAAAATACCAAGGAAATCAAAGGACCCATCCCACAGAGGGGGATTTGTGACCCTTTTGTAAATCTCCTTCACCAGATGCTATTAATAAAGGATTTATTTTTTTAAACACCTTTCCATAATTAGGTTATTACATCAAATTTATTTTTCTATTTATTATTTTAGAATGCATATATCTATTTTTATATAGGTTTTTCTCACATTATTATTGCAGATCTGAAGTATAAGCATCCACAATTGTTGTTAGGGTCACTTCTCACCTGTGAATTAAGTGGAAAATTTTTGGTACGTATTCCAAGAAATTTCATATTAACAAATGGGGACTAAACTAGTTTTTTAGCTACATGGTCGTCAACAAATTTCGACTCCACTGGTGTAAAAATTAAGTTTCCTAGGTGACTGCATTTTCAGAGTTTTCATGGTTTTCTGTAGCTATTTATAGTATCTTAATCTCTACTTGTAGCATTTCTTTCCTTTTTTTATAAATTTTTTGAATTTTGTTGGTTTTCTGGTTTTTTCCACAGGTCAAAGGTACCAGCTAAGCAGGAGACGACAACATTTGTGCGAGATCTGCAAACCAAGAGTCCTGGGAGAAAAACACACTTTTCAACCCAATATATGCACTCTATTCTCTAGGATTCCCTTTTTGTCCCAAAAACTTCCTTTTCCACGTGTTTCAAGTTAGTACCTACATTTTGAAAAAAATCGTGAGAATTTTTTATATTTTTTCTAGATTTGCCGAGAGTGTTGTGTTTGTAATTGGAAGGGTTTTTTATCTATGTGTCACTCTCCCTTAGTCTAGGATTCTCTTAGTTGTTCCCTTTGAGGTAGGGAAAGAGCCCCCTAGGGTTTTGATTACACCTCCACCTTTTTAGGAAGAGACTGGTTGGGTGAGGAATCTAGGGTTTCAACATTTTTAGCCACTAGTTTTGAGGGTCTGATCCACTTTATTTTAGCCTTTTAGGATAGGATATTTCACCACTTTAACTCCATATTGAGTTGGATCTTTCCTTCCCCCTTAGTATCCCCTTCAGTTTCCTATGTTTTTGAGCTTCTTTCCCATCCTTTGCAGCAAATTTCACCTCTGATTTTTGTTGTTTTTCTGCACCATTTTCAGCAGCTTAGTGCCTTTAGATCACAGTCCCTTTGACATTAGATATTATAGGCCTTTTGTGTGTTTTTGAGTATCTTTTTTTCCCCTCCTCGTTTAGTTTTTTAAGAGAATTCTTTGGTTGGGGTTTTTGCTTGATTGGATGTCTAATTTACTGTCATTTTTACAACATTATTTACATTTTTTCAACATTTTTTTTCAACAGTACATGGCATCATCAAACATGCTCAATTAACTCATACATTGAACACACTTTTTCACACACCTTTGCACACCCTAAGCGAACATGAGCTTGGTTAACAACGCTAAGAAAATACTTGAGACACACCACATTTTAATAATAGAACACACAAATATTAAGCCCACTTGGGCATTAGGGCCAAAAAATTTGTGTAGTTAGGTGTAGGATAATTGGGATAGGGTTCTAATAAAACCCATAAATCATTTACATTTAGACATAGAATTTGAATTTATAGGGAGCTTAAAATCCTTCACCGTCCCATGGTCCAATTCAGAGTGTGACAAAAACCTTATTCAGAGGTGGTTATGCTAGGTTATTGGGCGAATAGTTCTCCTTGGGGCTACCAAACCCATGGTATGGAATTGCATATGGTGGATGATCACTGAAGCTCAAGACTCTACCAACCCCATGGGACGAAGGTAACCGGAATGACAAATCATAGGAAAATACCCTATAGGACTGGCTGTTGGTATTAGTTGGTTCTCTACCCTGGCTTTCTCTAGATAGCTTTGTTTGTGGGGATCAAATTTCATCAAGTAAGAAGCTCTTTGGAAGGCCATCTAAAATAATAGATTTAGGATTGTTTGAGGATTTAGATCACCTATAGGCTAGAGGTAATTTATTTTATAGGACGTGTTGGCTTGTATTAATGTAAAATAATTATATAGTTATTTTACAATTAGCACCATTGCACTAGGTGCTTGCTTATTGTTTGTTACTATTTTTTCTCCTATCATCCTTTAGTACATAGTGTCATAATTTTCTTGACATAATTGCACGCCTAGACATTTTTCACGGCAAATTTGAGGCCTTCACCCTCACTTCCCGTTAGGACATATTACTTATCCCCGCCGAGTTAGATTTCATCCTCCCAGTCATCCATCAAGTCCTCATTCTGACTCTTGTTCTACCAATTCATCTAGATCTTCCTTTGATTATGCATCTTCTCAACCTCGTACTGCCACCATGTCAAGAACTAGCACAGGTGTCGGAAACCAAGGTGGTAACCCAGGTAATCCCATCAGTGGAACCGCTACCTATATAGTCACTCTTACTTCATTGCTACCCTTCATGGCTGCTTTGAGTCTCCCTAATTTCAACTAGTTGATCAATGATCCTCTTCTCCATAACCCTGATTGGTTAGTTATGCCTTCCAAATTTCCTTCTAACATACCCAAGTTTGAAGGAATCCTAGAGAAGATCCCACAAATCATGTTCACTCACTTTACATATGGTGTTCCTCTAATTCCATCACTGAATACCTTGTCCGTCTTTGTTTATTCCAATGCACTCTTACTGGAGCTGCTGCTAAGTGGTATGTCGCTCAACCCAACGCCATTCATTCCACTTTAGTGACTCTTTCCAAATATTTTCTATCCTATTTTCAGTTACCTCTCCATTATAACATTGGTACCGAACTCTTGAATTCTTTCTGTCAAAATTATACCACTCATTTATCTGACCATGTCTAAGAATGGTGCAAAAGGAGGAGCATGTGTAGGGCCCTTGAATTTGAAGACTGTGTTTACATGGATTGGTTCCTTAGATCACTTTTTTACCCCGTAGGTAAATATGTTCCTTCACACTTCCCTGAGTGTGAGGAAGATGTGCTCTAAGCATCTTTGAAATATGACTTGATATATGCTCAATAATGTTATGTTTATATCATTCTCCCCGTTCTACCTCAGCCTCGTTCTGCTAATGCACCGGGGACTTCTCATGATCCTAACGGTATCATTGGATCCATTTCACACCCTCAACTGAAGCCATGTACTCAACCTCCGATGAGTTATGGTCAACCCTGGGGGGACCAGTTCCTCTTACAATTATCCCCCTCCATAAGGTAACCCTTATCTAGGTCAAAGAACATCATATGAATATCCCCAACCACATCAACAGATGATAGGGCTAGCTATTGCTCAACTTTTTTATCCAAATGTTTTCCCTCCTCCTTATATTACATGTGCACTGCCTAGCGCTCCATCCCCTCTAACACCAATGCCCTAGCCCCCCATGTCTCCTCAAACTTTGTCACAACAAAAAACCCCTCCTCAAGGTCACATTTATTCTTAACAGAGTGCAACCAAAATCCCAAATCCCAAGAAAAATAATAATGGGAAAGTTAAAAAAAACCAACAATCTCAAGCTAACAAGGGTAACCAAGGTGCCCCACCTAATTCACCCCAGGGAAATCAGCCTAATCTCGCAACCCAACAAGAAGGCAGACAACCCAAGAAAAACAAGGCTCTTCGTACGAACAATCCTTGTGTGTTTTGCGGTGTATATGGCCATTAAAATCATGATTGTCCCCTTCTACCTAATATTTGTCAAGTATGGGAAGCTCAAGCAGCTACCCCTAGAGGAAAATGGCCCATGGCTCCGCTTCCACCAGCTCCTACTTCATTTCAACTAGTTGTGCATACCAATCTTTTTCCTCACCAAGGATATCTAGCTGCCCAACATACACAAGGTCAGACAGCCCCCCAAATTGCATAATTTGGTCACCATTATTATTAGATCCTCATGATGAATTATGATGAAGTCAACACTGAACAAGTCAAATTTTAGACTCGATCACGCCAATATGAGAAGCCACTTGCTAAACTTGTGATTGATTCCAAACCTCCAGTTTCCACCTACCTTATTTCATCATCAAATGTTACCTTAAAAATTCCTCAACTTAAGGCAGAGGTTATTCTCAAGATCCCCAAAGGTCCATTATGTCGAAACATTGCTTCATCTAAAGTTCCCCATACCTATAGCATAGTAGATGACTTGATGCAATCTCTTGCTTCCATGTTAATGTTGGAAGTCCTCTAGATGTGCCCATCCCCACCAAAATTTATTCTCTATGTTTTGGGTGTTGTAGATCCTTCTGACGATCGTATGATTGTCTTTGATGTTGATAAATCATAAAATTTCCCCCTTCCTTCATCTATTGCATTGCAAATACTAGTCTCCATAAGCAACGCCACTGTTTGGTGGTGTATCATAGACAAAGGCGCCTACACCTCCTTGATGGCGACTAGTGTATGGAAGAAACTTGGTTCACCTAACCTGTCCCAATCCACCATCACTCTTTGTGCTTGGGACGGTCAACCATCACATCCCTTGGTCTTGTATCACAACTGTATTATCACTATTTCCGGAAAGACTATTTCTATTGAAATTGAAATCATTGATGCCCCATTATATTATAACATTCTTTTGGCTCATAGTTACACCTATTCAATGTTAGGTGTCACATATGGGATTTTTCATAAGATGTGCTTTCCTCATAATGTAAAAATAATCACAATAAATCAATTGAAATACTATTATCCTAAGGCTCGGACTTCACCTGAGCCCACTATATCATCGATGACTGGAAATATGACTGTATTGTCCATCACCATTGTCTCTCCTTGAGTCTTTAAATATTTTTCTTTGCTTGGTGCTTATTGTGTTCCACCACCTACCCCTTCTGAGCCTAGCTATTCTAGTGTTTACAAGATTCAAGCATCACGGGATGCTCATAAGAAGTCAGCTATGCCCATCCAACAACCAATGCCTTCACAACCTATTGTTCCCAACTCAACCCAACCTTCAGGTATAATTCCTCAAGGATCACTTCCTTCTGTTGGTGTCTCTCATAATCCTTTGCAACCCATAATTGTTCCTCCAGGTCTTAACCATCCAAGAGTAGTTCATTTAAGTCATTATCCTTTTGGTCATATACCTTTCTTATTCCCTCTCTACCTACGGATTTGGGTCCCATTATTGTGCCAAAACAAGAGGTCTCTCAACCACCCATTGTGATCTGTCCTCCTGATGTTGTGATGAAAGTTAGCAATCCTCCTATTCTCTACCTATTTTCATCCATGGGATAGATGTATTGATACTCTCTTGGAGTTTCATATTATGATTCGGTCAAACCTTCTTCATCAAATACCCCGGTCTCAACATTGGTAGATGTTCCAATGCACATGTGAACCTTGTCTCTCATGAGGATGCTTTAGGTAGCTCCTTCAAATCATGTGGTGTTTCCTCATTGTAGGTTTTAACCCTGAACAGAAATTATCTACACATGAATCTTATAACAGAAAATAAACAATAGCGAGAGCATAAAACATAAAACGGATAAACACAAAGATTTTCCCCTAGATCCCAAATCGGGACGACCAGCTTGATTTTTCATTATATTACTTTTAGTGTTACAACACACATATATACATGCCGAAGCATACATAAACCCCAATCCATTAACCCTGGATTAGAACATAACAGTAGTTCCCTTAACCGGATCTACAAAATAACAGGGGTCGAAAACCATCGTACCCCAAAACTATGTGCAAAATCATGCACAAAACATGAGTGGGTGCACCTATGAGTGGGTCCGCACACCAATTTTTTTTTTTCCTGGGGGCTGCCTCCTCCCTTGTGACCCCCCTACTATGCCCAGTGCAACGTACAACGCGTGGGGCTAGTCGTGGAAAGAACATAACACATACCCAACATTCTCCCAATTGTTGTTTTCTTTCCAGAGGGGGCCACAGGAGAGCTTAGTCATTGGGCCAATTATTCAACACCCATTGTTTCTCTACACCAAGAGAACTTTTGAATGCTCACAGACTTTTTCAATGCATCTGCAACATTCTTCAAAGTGTCCACCTTTACCAGCAACACCCTTTTAGCCTCAACCATATCTCTAACAAAGTAATATTGAACATCAGTGTGCTTTGTCTTTGAATGGAAGCAGGGTTCTTAGCCAAGAAAATTTCACTTTGGCTATCACATTCTATCCTTATAGCTTGTTGTACCAACCCCATACTTGAACACAATCTCTGCAACCAAACTGCTTCCTTGCTTGCATCAGTGGCTGCTATGTATTCTGCCTCTATAGTTGAAAGAGGCACTACAAACTGCCTTTTACTCATCCAACTGATTGTGCCTCCAAATAGGTTAAACACATACCCACTTGTAGATCTTCTTTGGTCCAGATCTCCAGCCCAATCTACATCAACAAAACCACGAATTTCCAACATTTTTTCCAACCCTAGTCTTCCTTGGTAGCACAAGCCATAATCACTAGTGCCACGTAAATATCTGAAAACCCGCTTCATTGTTGTCCAATGCTCCTTCCCTGGGTTTGACATAAACCTGCTCAATACTCCCACTGCATGTGCAATTTCTGGTCTAGTACAGACCATTGCATACATCAAACTACCCACTGCACTTGCATATGGAACATGGGACATATCCTCCTCTTCTTCTTGTGTCTTGGGACACTATTTAGCATACAGCTTTACACCTAGAGGAATAGGAACATTCACCGGTTTACTATCCTGCATATTGAACCTCTGCAATATATTCTCGACATACTTCCTCTGGTTTAAACAGAGCTTCCTCTTTGCCCGATCTCTCTTAATTTTCATGCCCAAAATATAGTTTGCAGCACCAAGATCCTTCATGTTGAATTTGGAGAATAGTTAGGTCTTCAAATCTTGCATAATTTCTTTGTCATTTCCAATCAACAACATATCATCCACATACAATACCAAATAAATAACACGGTAATCAATTAATTTAAAATAAACACAGTGATCCTCCTTGCTTCTGGTGAAGCCAAGTCCCCGTATATAGGTATCAAATTTTTGATACCACATCCTTGGTGACTGTTTTAACCCATACAGAGACTTCTTCAACCTGCATACCAGTTCTCTCTTACCCTTCACCATAAATCCTTCAAGTTGCTTCATGTAGATCTCCTCTTGTAGATCCCTGTGAAGAAATTTTGTCTTCACATCCATCTGTTCTATCTCAAAATCAAATGTAGCAGCAACAGATAAAAGTAATCTAATAGAAGTAACTTTGGCAACAGGAGAAAAAATATCACCAAAATAAATTCCCGGCACTTGGGAATAACCTTTTGCTACCAACCAAGCTTTCTATTTCTCCACCTTGCCTTCTACATTCATCTTCTTCTTAAACACCCATTTTCTCCCAATGGGCTTCCTTCCAGTCGACAACTCCACCAGATCCCATGCCTCATTTTTGTGCAAGGATGCCATTTCATCAACCATGGCCTCCTTCCATAGTTTTCCATCCTCGAAATCTACTGCCTCCCTGACTGTTCTGGGATCATCATCAGTTATAGTTAAGGCAAAACTTGAACAAAAATCAGATGGACTATACCTTTCTGGTTGCCTTCTTTCCCGAACTGATCTTCTCAAAGATGGAGTTGTGGCTCTTCCTCTTCGGAATCTTCTTATGTTGTAGAGTCTGATTCATCCTCCTTTAGCTCAAACTCTATCTTATCAGGTTCCTTTGGTATGATTTCATGTTTAACAACATATTTAACCTCTCTAAACACCACATCTCGGTTGTACACAACCTTCCTTGTTTCCGGGTTCCAAAGCTTGTAACCTTTTAAACCATCCTTATACCCAATAAAGACGCACCTTTCAGATTTATTATCCAAATTGGTCCTTTTCTCCTTTGGAACATGTACATATGCATCACATCCAAATACCCTTATATGTGAAAGAGAGGGTTTCTTACCAGTCCATACCTCATGTGGAGTCGTATCCTCCAACGTTGATGAAGGTGATCTATTAACTAAGTAGCTTGCAATCTCCACTGCCTCTGCCCAGAATTCTTGTCCTAACCCGATACCACTGAGCATGCTTCTTGCCTTTTCCATCAACGTTTTGTTCATTCTTTCTGCAACTCTATTTTGCTGAGGTGTGTATGGAGTATTCTTCTACCGATCTACACCACACTTCTTACAGAACTCTTAAAATTCCTTCTTGAAGAACTCCCCACCATTATCTATCCTCAATGCCTTTATCTTCTTCTCTATCTGGTTTTCCACCAGAGCCTTAAATTCTTTAAATCTTTCAAAGACTTCAGATTTCTTCCTCAAGAAATATATCCATGTATTCCTTGAGAAGTCATCTATGAATGAAACATAGTACACAGACTTTCCCAGTGATGGAACTGATACAAGTCCAGACACATCACTGTGCACAAGTTCTAATATCTTGTTAGCCCTCTTAGCACCAAAAGGAAAACTCACTCGATTCTGCTTCCCATATACACAATGTTCACAGAAATCGAAATCTAGAGAGCAATTAGACATACCTTCTACCATACCATTTCTATGTAGTATCCGAAGGCCCTTCTCTCCAATATGTCCAAGCCTTTGATGCCATAGCATGGTCTTTTCTCCAGAGACAGCTAGGCTTTCTGCTCCACTTTCAGGAACCACATAATTATTACACCCATCAATAATAGTGCTACCTTGTAGCTTGTACAGAGTTCTAGTCCGAACTCCCCACATTAATACGAGTGCTCCCTGAACCATCTTGCAGGCATCTTTCTCGAACACTGTTTTTACACCTCCATCATCCATCTTGCTTATAGAAATCAGATTTCTGGCCAATGCAGGAATATGCAGAACAACTAGAAGTGTTCTAATCCTTCTAGCTTGTAGCTTCAGCTTGAACTTTCCACGTCTGACGATTCTGGCCTTCCTATCCCCCCCTAGGAAGACATCACCATCATATTTCTCATACTCGCAGAACCATTCCCTATGGGGAGTGATGTGAAAGGATGCACCTGAGTCAATCAACCATGACTAATGATCTACATGTGTATTTGAAGAAGAAGCCAAATACACATCCCCACCTTCATCCGAGGTGGTTTTTGCCTCTGCAGAAGGAGCATCATCAGATCCCTTTCCTTTCTCAGGAGCTTTAGATCTGCAGTCCTTTGTGTAGTGCCCTTCCTTTCCGCATTTCCAGCATACCTTTACAAAATTTCCAATAGATTTAGATCTCCCTCTAGATTTGGATCTCCCACTCAAAACCTTATTCTTGTTTCTGTTTTGGGACCTTCCTCGTACAGATAAGGCATCTCCATTCTGGCCCTCCATATTTCTCCATCTCATTTCCTCTGATAGCAAGGCTGAGACAATGTCATAAAAATTCAAGGTAGTTGTATTGCTACCTATTGCAATAACCAGACTATCCCACGAGTCTGGTAGAGAACACAACAAACTGATGCACTTATCTTCATCTGAGATTTTAATATCAACAGATGATAGCTAACTTACCACAGTATTGAAGGCGTTCAAATGCTCTGTCACCAAGTCTCCATCCTTCATCCTTAGGTTATATAGCTTTTTCCGCAGGAACAGCTTATTCACCAGAGACTTATATTGGTACAAAGTCCCAAGTTTTTCCCACAAATTCTTCACCGTAGATTCCCTAGATACATTCAACAATACTGAATCTGAGACACACAACCGTATTGTGCTCTTAGCCTTCCGATCCAGTTTCTTCCAGTCTTCATCTGACATTGTCGTTGGTTTAGTACCCAGATCTACCGCAATCCACTGATCTTTATCCACCAACAGATCCTCCATCTTGAGCTTCCACAACTCAAAACTATGACCATTAAATTTCTCGATCTCTATCTTTCTGTCACTCACCATCTTATTTCACCGCAAGAATCGATCCCTCAGATCTCCCACTTAATAGGGTCTACCTCAGGCCCGAGCAAAAAACCCTCAGCAGCAAAGGCGTCCCCTTGAAGCCAAAACTGCTCTTAAACCAAATGTAGGTTTTAACCCTGAACAAAAATTATCTACACGGGAATCTTATAACAGAAAACAAACAATAGCGAGAGCATAAAACATAAAACAGATAAACACAGAGATTTTCCCCTGGATCCCAAATCAGGACGACCAACTTGATTTTTCATTATATTCCTTTTAGTGTTACAACACACATATATACATGCCGAAGCATACATAAACCCCAATCCATTAACCCTGGATTAGAACATAATTGTAGTTCCCTTGACCGGATCTACAAAATACTAGGGGTCGAAAACCAACGTACCCCGAAACCATGTGCAAAATCATGCACAAAACATGAGTGGGTGCACCTATGAGTGGGTCCACACACCAAAACAATTTTCGCCGCGGCGCTGCCCTGGACCCCAACAATGGGGGCTGCCTCCTCCCCTGTGACCCCCCTGTTGCGCCCAACGCAACGTACACCGCGTGGGGCTAGTCGTGGAAAGAACATAACACATACCCAACACTCATCCTATCCACCCATATTTCATTCAGATGTAGATATCATGGAAGCCATGACTACCCCTAATTATTATTGGATCGATATGCACCATCATGTGTATTTCCTTCTGCAACAAACCCATGACCAATATGTTGTGGATTCTAAAGAATTCATCCATACTGAGGTCAATTTGTTCAATCACCCCTTACTTTGAACCCACAAAATTGAACCACATCCACCTTTTGGCCATTACATTTCCTCTCAATTTATGGGTACAAGGGGTATCCATTTGTTAGATTCCAGGAAAAGAAGTTCTACCCAACCCTACTAGTACATCTGGTAGTGTCGACTCTAGTTCCATTATTCTTCCTCATTCTAAAGAGTCTCTATAGTCCCATATCACTCCAGATCACCATATATATGATCCACTTAATTATCCCTCCATTTTACATCAACAACCCAATCTCTTATACAATGATGTTGTTCAACCACAACGTTGTTTAGATTAGCATCATTTCATTATATATGAAGTCAATCTTTGGTATAATGAAACCATGTGTGTGAACCCATAAACTCAGTCCATTTGATTCATATATGTAGTTCCAAGATAGATTGGTAATCCACCATTTCCTTTCTCTTACGGCATCCTTTATGCATTATTCTCATAAGAAGACAACCATAAACATAAAAAAAATGGTGAATCACATCATCAAAATGAGTTTAGAGTCCACTATTCTAAATACATTCAACATGTCCATAGCATGCTACATCCATCCATATTGGGAGGCACAATATGGATCTTATAATATTCCTAAATTATCCATGAGCTAGTTGGAATATTAATTTTTGCTTTTGATTTCCGTTTAATGAATAATAGGACAATGGAGGTCCATAATTCTCCTTAATAATGAATAAATCAATGCCAACATGAAAAGGATAGATCTTGGTAGCTTAATTGAGCACCATTAGGTGTGAAAAGGGGCTGGAACACCTTGACTGGGTCAACTTTGACCAAATCAACAGCATTGTCATGGAGGAGTGGTCACCAATGAGAGACAATGCAATTTTAGATGGAGATGCTTTGCATGGAAGTAGTGTTATTATTGGATGGGGCTTAGGGTTTGAACACTCATATCTTATTTAAGGAAGAGGATGGCAGCCATATTCATCATGTTGAGGTATATGAATTTTTTGAATATATGGTATCTTTACACATATATCTTTCTCTTGTTGTTTAGCTAAGATTGAGTGTTGTTTAGCACTGGGTGTTCCTGATCAGGAATCCCACCTCTTCCATTGAGAAGCTCTTGGAGGAGTCTTGTAATAAATTTTCCACTATCAGGCTTAAGGCCAAGCTTCATCTTTCATTTACAGTGCAGATCCTATTGAGGGGTGGGTTGTTTTGTAGGTTGCAGTAGTGGAGACTAGATTTGGTTCATTTCATTGCTTATTTTCAGTGGAGAAGGCTTCATTTCCATTTAGAGGATAGTAAGGAAGGCCCTTATGCATATTTTCATATCTTGGCATCAATTCAACTATTTATTTATCCCTACAATGCAGATTACTTCTAGATCTGCGTTATTTCTGTAGGTGGAGTTGCGAGGTGGTTTGGCACACCATTTGGAGAGAAGGTTTTCTAGTGAAAGGGATATGCCTTTCATTTAGAAGATCTATTGGAGGAGGCTATTCTATTGTGTATATCAGATCAGCCACACTTTCTAGATCTATATTTTTCAGTGGATCTTCAACCCTAGGGCTTAGATCCCCATCTTGTACATGGTGTTTTGTTGAAAACCCTTATAAGTGGTTCTTCAAAGGAGGTTGTATAGTGCTCAGATCTGTAATAGATCTATCTTTTGAGGCACATATCAGCCTTAGATCTATTGTGTAATAATTTTTTGTAGTAGTTCCCTTAAAAAAATGTTGTAGTAGTCTTCCAGTCATTATATATAGTAGCAGCACCTCTTTTTGACGGATTTTGTCCATTGGAGGCTTATTCTTTCATGTTGTACATCTTCTGGCCCATTATTTATGCATATTTTGTTATTGTTATAATGTATGAAAGGTCTCGATATTGGCCTCTTGCTTTTGTATGATGATTTACACTATTGTTCCAGCATTTTTCACTATATTCCTACTTTTCCCATTTGGGAATATTACAATTGTATTAGAGCATAGTTTTGTCACAACCTGTGCATCTTGAAAAGCCAATATGTCATCTAAAGAAGGAGATCATCTCATAGATAGAGAGAAGAGGTATCTCAAAAGAAACAAAAATTATGATTACACAGATGAAGAAGAAGACAAGGGTAAGACCCCTTTATCAAGAGGAATGAAAAGGAAGGAGTTCTCAAGACTTCCTTTCCAAAATATTCAGGGCATTAAAAAATACATCATAGAAATGAGGATGGAGAGATGTAGAAATTATCCAAAAGAACTTGTGCATAGAGAAAGCTCCATATTTTCATATTATGGGTGTGAGCATTCAGCCACACAATCAGATCTACAAGGCTCTACCATGCCTATGTTCATAGCAAGAGAGATGGAGGAAGGAGATGTACCAAAGGATGAAACTCTTGGTGACTATATTCAAGAATATGAATCTCAATCACAGAGGTTGAAGGATCATCTAAACTTCCAAGATTTTTGCAAGATCAAGGAGAATCAAAGACCTAGCAACCATGATAGAAGAAAAAGGTGCAAGCAGCATGATTTGTGTAGATTTTATCTATCTACTTTTGATGGGTCACGTAGATGCATAGTTAGGGCTTGGGTGAAGGAGCTAAACATCTATTTGCAGCAACACCAAGTTTCAGAAGATGAAGCCATTAGAGTAGCAGCGCTGCATCTTGAAGGTAAGTCTTATTCCTGGTGGTTTTATGAAAATTATTCCTTGAATCATGTAAATGTATCTACTTATGCAAATTTCACTAGGAGGTTAGTGAGAAGATTTGATGCAAAACATTCTGAAACATCCTTGGTCGAGCTAGCCAAGCCTAAACAATCAAAACCTTTGCATGATTTGGAAGGATATATAAATCCAACTCCATTACAGAATGCTATTGAGGGGATTAAAAACTTGCAGAATACCTTGCTAGAGGCAAGATCCCCACTTCAGAAAGAGCTCTCTTCTCAAAGGGAAGGCATGGAGATCTATTTTTCAAAAGAGGAACTAAACAAAGAGCCTCTTAATGATGATGAGGAAACCTCCATTCATGAGGAAGAGGAAGAGAAGGCTGGAGGTAACAACGTTGTCACATCAAGAGAAAATCTAGTGCCTCATGGAGAGGTAGATGGAGCAATTGCTCCAATTAGAGGAGCTCTTGTATGATTGCAAGCAGTTCCAAAGGATATCATATGTGGAGATCAAGGCACAATCCATGAACAACATGTGCCATTATTGATAGATTGTGAGACCTTGCAGATGAAAGGAGAAGGTAGGGAGGATGGCCAACATCATATGATTAGGAGCACCTACCCCTATCTATTTCAGAAGGTTGATGCACAAAAGAGGGAGACTGATTTGTGCAGTGAGAGCAAGGACAAAGAAATCCACTCATATATAGAGTCTACTCTTCATATTGGTGTCTCTTTTCATGGAGGCATTCCACTTGGGAGGCCAACAGATTAGGATACCATGAGGCATGTATCACATCATGATGCACCATTCATAGATCCAGGAGGAATGGGAGCATTAGGAGGCCATGATACAGCGTTGAGAGTCTTGGGTAGACCCAAGGAGGAGGGAGACATTCTCCCAACATCATCATTACCTACTCTCATTTCAGATTATGCACTTTGGGAGGAGAAGCATGGGAAGGATATCAGCCTTCCAAAATATACCTTTGGCATGGGAGATGTCAAAGAGAAGGGAAGCCATATGACATATTTTCTTTGTGATTGATCATCAGCGTTGTCACTATGGAGGATAGATCCATATTGGAAATCCCAACTGTTGGTGGATTATTCAAAGGATCTTTTCACATGTATGATACTTGATGACCATCTACATGAAGAGGGCTATTCAATCCAAGATGAATTCATCTATTATCATGGTATGATCTTATTATCTATAGCCTCCAATATCAAGGAGAATTTTCTACAAAGAGCACACGAAGAATCCCTTCTTGGCCATACTTATTCCATGAGAGCCTACAACACTATCATGGAGAGCTACACTTGGGAAGGCTTTGGAGAGGATCTATATCAACATTTTCAAAGATGCATGAACCATGTGGAGATGGGAGAGATACATAACTCAATGGAGGAGTTATCACAGCCACCTCTTTCCTCTTTTGGAATTAGAGGGGATATATCTATGGACCACTTCATTTGTGTGAGCAGAAATTTTGGTAAGGAACATGCTTATGTACATAATGTTTTATTTGATGATCACTTGCATTCCTTTACCATGTATATGCAGGTCATTGCTCCAAGGAAGAGAATTATTCCATATAAAATTCATGGCAAAATTTGGGCCATAAACATTTCTGAACATGGCCACTCCCTTGGAGGACATAGGGAGATGTTGTATCATTGTGGGTGCACTCCAAAAGCACCAAACATTTCTCACATTTTCAGCCACTGTGAGAATACTTGGGAAAAAATTAAGTGGTGGGGAAACCACTTACCATATCATTATCTAATGTAGACATGAGATATATTGTGTTGGTTCCACATGTGGGACTATGATCCACCTCCACTATTGCATTTGATTGTTTATGCATCACTGGTTTTGATACCATATATTGATGATGTACTTATTATTTTTATGGGAATGATTGGAGGGACGATGGAAGGATTGGATGTGCCCTTTGGGAGAGGGATTATGCATGGTTCCTATGTATCATATTTCTGGGAGAACATTGGACCATCCATGATTGCTACATTGGGTCTCTTGTTTCCTTATGGGATGAGCCATTTGGGTAACTTGAGCACTTGGGAAGTGACTCTCATGAGTGGATGGGAGGAGTGTTTCTATGAATTACCAATCTAGAGGGTGATTATTTTATATGAATGATAGCTTGGAGATTGGAGATCCATATGGGAATGAAGGTTCTCTACATTTTTAGTTCTGTCCTTGCAGTTTCTTGGGGACAAGCAACAATTGGGAGGGGAGGATTGTAATATTCCTAAATTAGCCATGAGCTAGTTGGAATATTAATTTTTTCTTTTGCTTTCTATTTAATGAATAAGAGGATAATGGAGGTCCATAATTCTCCTTAATAATGAATAAATCATTGCCAATGTGAAATGGATAGATCTTGGCAGCTTAATTGAGCACCTTTAGGTGTGAAAAGGGGTTGGAACACCTTGACTAGGTCAACTTTGACCAAATCAACAACGTTGTCATGGAGGAGTGGTCATCAAGGAGAGACATCATACTTTTAGATTTAGATGCTTTGCATGGAAGTAGTGCTTTTATTGGATGGGGCTTAGGGTTTTCAAGCTCATATCGTATTTAAGGAAGAGGATGGAATCCATATTCATCATGTTGAGGTATATGAATTTTATGAATATATGTTCTGTTTAGACATATATCTTTCTCTTGCTGTTTAACTGATATTGAGTGTTGTTTAGCACTGGGTGTTCCTGATCGGGAATCCCACCTCTTCCATTGAGAAGCTCTTGGAGGAGTCTTGTACTACATTTTCCACTATCAGGCTTAAGGCCAAGCTTCATCTTTCATTTATGGTGCAGATCCTATTGAGGGTTGAGTTGTTTTATAGCTTGCAGTAGTGGAGACTAGATCTGGGTCATTTCATTGCTTATTTTTAATGGAGAAGGCGTCCTTTACATTGGGAGGTCAGTAAGGAAGGCCCTTGTGCATATTTTCATATCTTGGCATCAGGCCAACTATTTATTTATCCCTACAACGCAGTTTACTTCTAGGTCTACATTATTTCTATATGTGGAGTTACAAGGTGGTTTGGCACACCATTTGGAGAGAAGGTTTTCTAGTGAAAGGGATCTGCCTTTCATTTAGAAGATCTATTGGAGGAGGCTATTCTATTGTGCATATCAAATTAGCCACACTTTCCATATCTATATTTTGTAGGGAATATTCAGCCCTAGGGCTTAGATCCTCATCTTGTATATGGTGTTTTGTTGAAAACCCTTAAGGGGTTCTTCAAAGGAGGTTGTATAGTGCTAAGATCTGTAATATATCTATCTTTTGAGGCACATATCAGCCTTAGATATGTTGTGTAATCATTTATAGTAGCAGTTCCTTTAAAACAATGTTGTAGTAGTCTTCTAGTCATTATATATAGTAGCAGCACCTCTTTTCTAGGGATTTTGTCCATTGGAGGCTTATTATTTCTAGTTGTACATTTTATGGCCCATTATATATGGATATTTTGCTGATTTTATAATGTATGAAAGGTCTCCATATTGGCCTCTTGCTTTTCTATGATGATTTACACTATCGTTCAGACATTTTGCAAAATATTCCTACTTTTCCTATTTAGGAATATTACAAATCTTATGTCTTCATTTCCTCATCATCCTTGGGAGGATCTCGTTCCAATAGGGATGGAGGATCAAATCCATTATTTGAGAACTTGGAACACAATGACACTCCAAACACTCTTCCAGCTAGGGTCATCATTCCCACCCTTGCATACTAGATCAGCTCCCTCTATCACATAGGCTTGGGGGAAGTATCTCATGCTTGGGGCATGATGGAACCCCTAGACACATTCTCAATTGTTCAACATAAGTCTCAGCACAGACCCCAACTATATAGCTATGGTCAATTATCCTACCATTCTTTGGATAGTTTGTCCTATCGGCCTCTATGGTGAGACATACACACATCACATCTCATACATTATTCATACCATACATTGAAACAGTCTACAATATTTGATACCACACATACCACTTAGTTCTCGTTTTTACCTATTGGGAAAGAATGACCATAGACATTTCTAGGATTTCATTCTTGTATTCCTTTCCTACATTGATTCTTCACTAGGAACCATCCTTCCAAGAAGCATTCAGGTGATCTTTAGACAAGTAAGGCCACCTACCTGAAAGTCGCAAACTCAAATTACGATGGTAAATTTTTTTGTTATGATATCCATAAGATTTAGGGCCTTCTTCCTCCTCCCCAAATTATTCAACAACTCATTATGCAAATGAATTGGATTTTGAGGCAAGAATCCCTTTTATGGTAAAACCCTGGTTCTCCTATCACCCACTATGACCAAACCATAGCTCAGTTTGTTAAACTATAGGCACCGTTGGAATTCTCTCACCAATTTTTATAATGGGTCTTCCTTTGTTTTTGGTAATTTGACACTTCACCTGGAAGCCATTTTTCCACAAAGTTTCACTTTGTTGCGAATTACAATCGAATTACTTCATATGAGCCTCTTGTACTTTGGTACCACCTTTCCTTCACACTTGTCAACTCATGTGTTGATTTTCTTCATGAGTAACCATTATTTACTCATGGTTTTACTGTCCCCCTGGGCCTATCCCATATGGCAACATCATCGAGTCACCCTTTCATTCATGGAGTCTATTCCGAGTCCCATTGAGTCCAATTACAGTATTCCATCCAAATTTGCATCACATTCATCCCTTTTTTCTCATTTTTACATCCATCTATCATGTTCGTATCTGAAAATCATCTATTTTAGTAATTGACCATCCCCTCCATAATCGAGTCAGTCGCTTCTAGGTAAACCATGCGTATTATGCTCTTACAAGGGAAGTCATCAGTCTGTCTCTTCTTTTATATCCATCCATTATCATCCCTGGTGTCATTCCATCAGTCACTATACTATGATCCCTTGTGCCTTTATTAAGGATTCCTCATTGCCTCAACTTTGGTAGACCCTCTTCTGTCGACTTCAGTACATTTATTCGAGAAGTATGGTCTAGAGGGTGGTTTACCTTGGCTCCAAATTTCATCATTTTTTGGTGCCTAAAATAAACAAAATGGAATCATCATTGCCCTTTGACTTGGTTGTTTCTCACATGCTCGATTCCAATTCATTATCGCACAATTAAGAATTATATACTTGATGGTCTCGTGATCTAGAAGATTATACCAATGATTCCCAGGTATGTGTGAGATGTTCCAGACCTCATGAGGGGGTGGCCCTTTAATGATGTGAAAAAATTACAATTTGGCCTCAAATGCAGTTCCGCATATTTGATGGGTTCGGTTTCATCCACTTGCAGTGCCCACAACATGCATGTCTCCTTTAAATGATCCATTCAGATCATTAGAGCCATTTCCTATTCAACAAGGCTTCTTCGGTTGTGATTCCCCCTCCCCATGTCGTCTTGAGGAAAATTATCTCTCATGTACTCAAATTTTATTGTTTTTAGTCTTGGCCTATGTTTTCCAGATGCATTATGTATAGGGGATTCATTGTATTCTTTCCTGGTCCATTCATGCCATTGAATCATGTATCATGTACTTTGTAGCTCATTCCTACATTGTTGGTCTCACCATTATTCTTTTTACTTAGTTATCTTGGCGAGTATGGATTTTCCTCGCCCGCCTCATTTGAGATCATGTACTCCAAAATAAAAGGAGACTTATATCAGTTTAGTAGGTCTTGCCTCCTCCATTTTTGTCCTTGCTTGCACTACTTCTGTTGCATCTCTCTCTCTTTCTCTCACTCTCCTTGGGTGTCTCATGAAAGTGTAACTTATAACGTATTTTAGTCATACGATTTTCTCTTAACACTCATACGTTGAGGGGGAATTTTTTATCACCAAAAAATGATCTCCTATCCATTTCTAACTAGGTGGATTGAAATACACCATGTAAGTTTAATTTTACCATAGTAAAATTACTTTCACTATAAGAAATAATTTAGTAAACATTTTTATTAAATTATTTCTTATTAAAATTAAAAATACCCATGAGAATAATTGAATAATCATTATTTATTTAATTTTCTCTAGGAATAATTATTAAATCATTGTTTGATAATTATTCCTTATCACATTTGACTAAATCAACTAGGAATAATTAAATAAATCACTATTTATTTATTATTCCTTAATTCTATTTTTGGAATAATTGTTAAATCACTATTTCATAATTATTTCATTTTCACACGTTTCTTAATCTTCACCAAATAATTAATAAATTATTTTGTTTGTTAATTATTTCTAAATAAAGGTATTTGACCATTTTGAATAGCTTTTCCCTCTCCAAAAAATATAATAAAGTATTCCTAACAGTTAGATCTTGATTTTGGCCTATAATATTTTATTATTATCCATTTTCAAGATCAACCCAATACTTTGTTATAAATAAGAGGGTTTTCCATTCATTTTTCACCATGATCATTATCATCATCACCATTATCATCTCCATACTTTCAAGCTCCCTCAATAGTTCTACAAATTGTTTTGGTTTTTTACATATTAAGAGAGGAATATCTAATACAAAAGCACAAGGACATCAAACAACCCATCTCATGGAGGAGAATTTGCGACTCTTTTATAAATCTCCTTCGTGAGGTGATATTAATAAAGGATTTATTTATTTAAACACCTTTACATAATTAGGTTATTACATCGGATTTATTCTATTTTTTATTATTTTAGATCTCATACATCTATTTTTCAGCAAGTTTTTCTCACATTATTATTGTATATCTGAAGTATAGGCAGACATAGTTGTTGTTAGGTTCACTTCTCACCTGTGAATTATGTGAGATATTTTTGGTACATCTTCCAAGAAATTTCATACTAACACTATTATAGGTATGTTCAGAACATAATTAAGGCTCTCATCCCATGTTCATGGGATGCTTTGGGAGTTGTAAATCTGCAATATGTTCATGATCATCTTGTTGATGACCCCCTATCTCACCATCGATATCGGGGTGGAAGGAAGTCGACTTGGTGAACTTGGTGTCCAATACTAACAATAGGCTTGACCATGACACTTAGGAATGCAAATATCCCAATCTGATATGATGGTCTTTAGAATGCCAAAAATGTACCTGCACCCATTCGAAGAGAGCTTGTAGGTAACATTCTTGCTGCGATAATCTTCTTGTAGCCAGCCCAAATGGACATTTTAAAAAAATATATCATCGACCAAAAATGCATAGTTAATTACCATGATTGGTATAATAAGTTATAAATATAGTCCATTGAGACGATTCCCAAATTTATATAGGAATAGGAAAAGAGGGTGTATAGACCTTTAGCTTCTTAATGGCTAGTTTGGAAATGGTGCACGTAGCATGGTACCTAATATACTTTCCAACATCATCATCATATTTTTTGGCTAATAAAAACACTACTACATTACTACCACGATCTTCTCCACACCAAAGTGTCAATGTGATGTGCCTCCCAAATCATCTTTGCTCACTCACTTTATGGAACAAAAAGGTGTCCCATATAGCACAACGTACCATTCTAAGGTTGAAGTATGGGCCCTGGATTTCAAGTCATCAAAATATTGTAGGTGACAACAAATTCAAGTCGTTCTCATATAGGTGCGACCATCCAGAATTCTCATGCCCACAAGAGTTGAGAATAGTGTCCAATGCCATAATCGGGGGAAAAAATATGGTGGTCTATGACATGACTGGTGCTATCCTTCTGTTGTAATATTCAAATGCAATTGTTGCATATGTACGGACCATTTCTTATGGTGATCATTCTACGACTTCTCCTATGTTTTCATAAGTTAAAGAGGTTGGGGATCGATGGGGATAATTTTCTCCACTTCTCTAGATATAATGTTTTCATTACTAGTAGGCATGCACGATAAAAAATTTATTTCCTTATCTTGGGTAGGGTATCTTCGGATAGATATCGGAGAGTGTGTAACCATTATATGTCATTGGATTCCCTTTTTCTTGACAAGCTGCACCAATAACATAGTCGAGGAGAATTTTTTCATAATCTCAAATGGATGTTGTAGGTCTAGCGAGGTGAGGAGTGGTCGAGAGAAAACGAAGTGTTTTAATTCAATGCATGCCTTCTATTGTGACTCAGGACCAAAAAATATTTGTTTTCTCAACCCTTGGTAACTTGAGTTAAGTGACCAACTGATATGAGAGAACCCTAACACAAATCTTTGATAGAAAATTAGAAAGGCCCAGAAAAGCTGTATGAATCTCTATTATATTTCTTCTAGGGCTGACCAATCCCAAATGACTTAGATCTTATTTGGATCCACATTCACACCTTTTGTTGAATATGATTGATCATGGTTTTTTATGGTTGACAATAGTTGACTATGGCTTGAATATGGCTTGATTATTGTTGACCATAGTTTGAATATGGTTACCAATTTGATGATGGTTGAAGATGGCTAACCATGCTTTGACTATGGTTTGACCATGGTAGATCATGGTGGTTTAGATTATTTGATAGTTGGCCATGTTGACCATATTTGATCATAGATCCAATTTGAGCATGGATGTCTATGGTTTACCTTGTAGCTATCTTTTTCTATATACGTCCATAAATGGTCATGATGTGCACATAGAACGATAGCAATAATAAAATAAATAAAATGAATAGATAACATATATATTTTTAATAGTATAAAGACATAATTTAAAGGATAAAAATAGTTATAAAGTAAATAAATTGATAAAAATAAATCAAAAGTGTAATTTTAAAGTTAATTTTATTTTTTTGTTTTTTGTCTTTTACTATGGGAAAAATTCATAATTTTATTCAACTTGAAATAAGGAACAAAATTACATTTTTGTAGATACTAAAAGCATTTTGCCATATAATAATTTTTGGCTAATGAACAATAAAAGTGTAACTTTGTAGAAAATACATAAGATAGGATGAAAATTAAGTGTGATAAAAATCACTTAACTTCTCATTTTTACCTTTCTTTTTCTGAACCTTTATTGCTAGAACCAGGGTTTGGGACCAAATTTTACCATTGCCAATTTGATTTCTAGCTATCTAAACAAGAGCTTCTTTATGCAGTCTAAACTCTCGGGGAGACATGAGTTCTCTTTATACCCTCCATACCCTTTTCATTGTGAGTTTCATTTTTTTGTTGCTCGCGATGCTTGGATCTTTACTAATTTTGTACCCTTCTTAATGTAGTTTTCGTATCTAAACTGATCCACAATCTTTCATTGTACTTGGATTACCATGTTGGGCCTATGCATGCATATTTGGATGGTTATCCATGGTATCTTCTTCTTCTTGTTCATAAAGGTGAGAGTGTAACTACCTGTTATCCCTTTGGATTTTGGGCACTGCTTCTTTTTCTTTCTTGGTATCTCTTTATTCGTATGGGAATGTGTTCTGCAGGTGTCATGTTTGAAAATAAATTGACATGTGAACGCCATGTTCTCGTAATCTAATACCCGATCCTCTCAAATTTTTTTGTGTTTTAGTTGGATGTGGTAAGATGGACTTATGTTGAGGGTTCATCTCTTCAAAACTTCTAGCAAAATAGTCATGATACCTTTTTTATTTTCTTTCATAGTCCCTCTTTTTGAATTTTCAAAAGTATTTCCAATATCCTCACAAAGACCCGATGGTGTGAGAAAGGAAGAGTAAAGGTTAGATAGTCTCCACCCATACTAACATTGTAAATACCACCATATTTGTAGCATCAAAATATAGGAAACATGGGGTAATGAAGAGCCCAATTATACCCCCAAAACCATGGCCCCTCATTTAGGAAATACTCTAGATCCTTTTGTGTATTGAATTTAACAATGAAGAAACACTTTAAACATATATAAATATCATAATTTGGGAGTCTAGACTAGAGAAAAACACTAGTGTAATGACATTATATCTGGGCTATAAACCATTAAATCTACATATAATAACTGGATTGGATATCAAAGAAGAGTATTTTTACTGTGAATGATTGACTTTACATGGCTAGTGCTTATTCCATTTGTTAAACTATGTAGGTTCCAAGGTTATACAGACTTCATACGATTAGATGGGGACACATCATGCACTACATCCTTGAAGGAGACAAATCCACTAGGGTTTTACGTATCAAACAACTTCCTTGTAAGATATTAAGATTCCTATCTTCCCTAATACCCATGGCTCCACCACCACGAGTTGTGCAAAAAAAACTATGGTGGAGTTTTCTTGAGATACCATATCCATGCAGATGGGGAGAACTTATTTCCTTCATGTAATAGGTGTTGTGAATACATAGGAGATGCTAACACATTGTTGTATCTTTCGTGCTTTACATCCACCTATATAAAATATCAGAGCTCTTGCCTAGGGTCTGACAAAAATCTAGAAACCCTCTTCTAGATCGAGCTCAATACCCCTACAAAAGAGTGAATGTTTTTTGGATCTAGACATAAAAACCTAAAAACCCCATCCAAAAGAACACTATGAATGGATCATTCCTTCTAACACATGGAAAGCCTTCACTAGGGAGACAATGCCATACTACACATGGGTTCATGATAGAGAGATATATGTTGAGGGAAAAAAATGACATAATATATTAGGCATATAATAGAGGGTAAAAGAGTTTTTATAATGGAAGGTGTAAAAAATGGAGCTCAAAAGTTAATGAAAAAAATATCTGAGAGTTTTAAAAAATGCTAATGAAAAAATTGGATACCTACGATATCTGAAAAGTGAAAAGTAGGGGTTTTTAAAATTAGGAAGGTGTATTGGGTTCAGTATTGGGTAGAGGGTTAAATAATATGATTTTTTAGAGGTATGTTACAATATATAGTCAAATTAGAGGGTATTTTTCAATATGTAGTCAAATTAGAGGTATTTTCCAATATGTGGTCAAATTAGGTTGTATGTTGTCAATTGTTAGTTATATTTAAAAACACTATTTTTCATTTAGATTGTATATTGTCAATATCTTTTTTTTACTTTGTACTGAAATTTTATTAATACCTAAAAAAAGATAACAATTTATAAAGTTAAAGAGAGATAGTAAAAATTATAATATACTTTCATAAATAAAATAAAATAAATAATGATTGAGAATCATAATACTAAACATTTATTTGGAAAAATCCAACAATATTGATAATAATAATTACAAGTGTCTTTGTTTATAAGCTCAACTCTTAATACTAAATGAAATTGATCTTATTTATAGAAAAAAAATCTCTATTATATTTTAAGAAGAAAAGCCTTCAAAGTTTCTATTACTTAGATTCTAAAAATATTGACTTATATTGCAGAAAATTATTTGAAAAAAAATAAAATTAAAAAATATTTACATTTCTCACTCAACCATATTTAATCTCACATTTAAATATCCACATTCACTATTAATTATATTTCGACTCACACTCAACAATCTCCTACTCCACATAAACCTTTCCATTCATTTTTAACTATATTTGAACTCATACTTAACATATAACTCTCCTTGAATTAATAAGGAAAAAAATTGATACACGTAACATTTATAATTAAACAAATACTTAACATATAACTCTCCTTATATTTGAAGTCATACTTAACATATAGACTCTACGCTAGAGTTAATAAGGAAAAAATGATACACGTAACATTTATAATTAAACAAATACTTAACATATAACTCTCCTTGAGTTAATAAGGAAAAAAATGATACACATAACATTTGTATTTGCGAAATAAACAATTAAGATAGGGTTACCAGCGTAACTGTCCAACTATGTAGAGTAGTCTAACAGTATACTCAATTATCAACTCATCTAACTCAATATATCTATTATCAACTCACCCAACTCAATATATTTCAGTCAAGTCATTCACTCCCGTACACTCCAAGAGATTGCGAAATCCCATATATTGGGAAACGGATAAACCTATATTTTAATGTAACAATAACTAGAAATCTCACAAATATTTGGGAGAGAAAGAGTTTCTTATGGACCATTTTAACTGTTTTGAGCAAATTCTTCAACATATACAGGGCAGCATTTTAAGCTGTATTTATATTGATATTGAGTGATGTATTAGATAATTCTAAGCATTTTCTTAAAAACACACTCCTGTATATGACAATCAATGTACAATCATTTTTTTCTTATTTGGATCGAATTTTTTTAAATAAATAAAATTATATTCATACCAAAAAAAATATTGATAATTTTTTATTTGAAAACTATATTATGCTACTGGGGTTTGATAGCTTAAATACTAATCCCGTTCACCTCCGAATGTTTCTCTTTGTGCTAGGACTGATCTTCACTTGAGTGCTCGTTTCTTTTGATAATCTGCTGCTGCCATATTTGCTCTCAGCTTCTGTTACTGGGCTTCTGACAGATTATCCGCCTTTCTCCCATGAGATCATAAGCGTTGGTGAAGAAAATAAACACTTGGTAATCTGCTCAGAACCCGCAGCAATGGCATTGGCCACACACTCGCGCCAATGCAATCCAGCACGCCACTTCCGAGTTTTCTGTCTCACACGAACCACCCTCAGCTCATCCAGTGGATTTGGATGCACCGCCTGTCAATTCCGCAGAACCGCAGACATGCATGTTGGTGAAGGAAACGGTCGAGAATTTTTATATTTATATTTATATTTTTTTTAAAGCTCATTTAAGGTGAGGGATTAATTTTAGTTGTTGCTTTATAAAAATTAATAATATATTTAACAATTTGTAAACAAGTTATATCAAATTTTATGATTTAGCAGTATTTACTACTGTTTGCATAAGGAGGGTTTTTAAGATAATTTTTGAGTAAATTGTCTTAACTTGAAAGAAAAAGAAAAAACTTGTAAAGAAATTGTTTTAAATATTATCTTTAAGTTGATGTCTCAAATTATTGTCTTAATATAAAGACAATATAGAATACAAGTATTATTGTTTGTTAATAGACAATTCAAGACAAAAAAATACGTATAGAATTTTTCTTAAATATTGTCTTTAAGCGAGTGTCTCAAATTGTCAGTCTTAAAAAAATTGTCTTTATAAAAGACAATATAGAATATATATATTATTGTCTCTTAAGAGACATTTCATTTTTGTCTCTCGGTAGACAATAGCTATGATTAAAGACATATTGTCTTTATAAATAAAATAGCTATGATGTCTTTAATCCCGATTATTGTCTCTCTAGAGAAAATAAAAAATTATCATTTAGAAAAAAAAATATAAAATATGAATCTTTTTGTTTTCAATTACTATATCATGTTAGGGGCATGATGGAATCGAACCACCAAACTCCTGGTTGCAGGGGCGAGATGCTCTTCCATTGAGCTAGCGCCCTTTAAAGAAATGTATTATCTCGATAAGAAAAAGATAAAAATCAAACAAAAAGGATTGAAAGAATAACAATTAGGATTTCCCATGGTATAAACAAAAGGATTGTCATAATGTAGCTCAAATAAAAAATTACTTCTAATCAATATGGAAATGCCATCCAAATATTGGCTTTTCCTATCTCCGAAATCCATGAGCTTTCAATGCACCCTAGAGCTTGTTGTTGTATGTTAATTTTGGGCAACTAGGTCCAAACTCCATGTTGAATTGCTGAGATGATGGAGATGATATTTTTGTTGGATTCCTCTTTCGGAGAGGTGCAAGATTGATCTAAGGATCATCTTGTTTGGATGAAAGCGAGAACTTATGTTTGAATTTATTTTTCCACATATGTGCAAATGTCAAGGTCGGCCATAAGTGTAATGTGAGGCTCACAAGCCCCAACAAAATGTGTCACACACCCACAATCATGGATATAAATTGGAGAGACATGATGCTCATTTCATCATTCACTCATCTCACACATCTCTCTCATCTAATTGGTTCGTACAACCTTGAAGAGGCTTCTCTCTCTCTCCCATGTGTGAATCTAGAATTTGAAAATTGCGGATTGTTTTAGGAAAAGTACTGGACATTGTTGACCAGAGTTGAATTTGGGTCAACCCTCCTCATTTGATTTCATTTTATGCCCTAGAAATTTTAATGTTTGAAGGCCGCACTTGATGGCAGCTGACCGCGAGGTCAATCGTTGACCTTGACCACGACCTTTGATCGCAACGTTGACCACAACCTTTGATCGTAGCATTGACCATAATTCTTGGTTTTGACCGTACGGGGAAGTTTTACTTGAGTTGATTGTTTTTGGAGCGTTGATTTGTGGGGTGAGTGTGACCTTTGAAGGAATGTTGACTTTATTTGAATTTGACCAAGTTTGGTGAACCTATTTGGAGGTTAAAGGGTTGGTTTGACCAACAAAGTATTTGTTGGCTAGGGGCATCACGTTAGCTGTTGTAACAAAAGATTTTTCTCTATCTTTGTTGGATAAGAAAAATTACAAATTATTGTATCTTATATTGGATTGTCTTTGCAGTCGATCTATTTTATGTTATATCGACATTTACTTTCAATTATTATGTGATTTCTTATCTAAGATTGAATCGGGCTAATAAGAAGAAATATTGGAAGTAAACTACATTAAGCATAGAATATACCATGGTTATCTAAAATTAACATGATATCAGACTAAAATTGAAGACAAAGCCCAAAGCAAGTGTGAAAAATAAATCGATGAATAAGTTGAATAATCAAGGACCAAAGGGATCAATGGCCTCCTCATCATACAAGTGTTTCAAATGCGATGATAAGATGAGTGAAAAATTCTGATTATAATGCTTGGAAAATCTCTTTGGATAAGAACATTGGAAGATGACGATGTTATGGATTATGTCGGGGGGAAGATGAACGAGCCTCCATCGAAATGCAGAGCTACCACTAAGACAAAGTACAATAAAGGGGAAGTCAAGGTGAAGAATTTCATCGGGGATTCTATTCATAGGCACTTGGTTGCTTATATCTCCAAATTGGGCACATATAAAGAGATATATGATAGTATAGTTAGCATGTTTAGGTCTAGCAATGATATTCAAATCCTATTTTTACGAAGAATAAGTTGAAGGATATCAAGAAAGGAAAAGGAGAATACATCCAATCATATTCCATGAGGCTCATGAAATCAAGAATGATCTCTTAGCTATTGGAGAAGCCATGGGTGACCGAGAGCTCACTCTCATTTCTCTTGGAGGACGCCCCTAAGATTGGTATGCATTCAATACTACAATTCTTAATAATAATCTGATTCTTGATTTTGATGAATTGTTGGTGAGATAAACTCAAGAAGAGATAAGAATGAGTGGAGAGAATAAACCCCCCAAATGGGAATGGAAGTGACCCCATTTCCCTTCTCCACTATGCGAAAGAGAGGGAACAATGCTGAGTACGAGAAAATCAAAATCATGGAAGAGTAGGTCCCTAAAGGAGGAAGAAGAGGAAGTTGTTAACTTGTAACAAGTTTGGTCACTACGTAAGAGAGTGACCTAATAGAGAGGGACTCTTTCGAGATATTATGACAACAACAACAACAAAAACTTCATGGGGAATGGAAATCAAAGGAAAAACAAGTTCAAAGGAAAGAGAGGAAGGTTCCCTCTAATCGAAGTGGAAATGAGTCAACCTTTCAAAAGGTCAAGGAATTCCATGTCATGATGAATCTAATGTTGTTGACGGGAAAAAATGAACATATTCTTATATCTTCCCTCTGTTGCATCTCCTTCGACACCACATGGAAAATTGGTTGATTGATAGTGGTGCCTCAGAGGCACTTCGTTGGATATAAGAAGCCCTCTCTAATTTGATTGGAAAGGATACTTATTTGGAAATTATCCTTGGAGACAATGCCACCTATCCCATGAAAGGGGCAGAGGCGGTGACCCTTCATCTAAATCAAGGTCAAGTCCTTCGTTTTCAAGATGTGGTGTGTGTACACTGTGAAGAATAATCTAGTTTGTCTATCTCGACAATGGAAGACAGAAGGATTCAAGGTGACATTCATTTATGGAAAGATAAGCATTTGGAAGAGGAACTTCAAAGAAGCAGTTCACTCTGCAGTTTTAGACTTGATACACTCTATCGAGGTTGAAGGAAGTCCATTAGGGGGCTATGACATGTAACACAACCCTTCAATCCGAGCTGTGGCACCGAGAGGTTTGCACATCTTCATTTCAAAGCCCTTCCAGAACCAAGGAAGGTGGTGACGGGGATGCCCAATTTCAAACATGATCATGAAGGTGTATGATAAGTTGTGCAGGAGAAATAATACAAGGGGACCATTCCCCTCAAGTGTCACGAAAGACATACGATATTTTTGCAATTGATACATTCTTATATATCTGGTATGTTTCCCATAACATCCTTGGGAGGATGCTTATATTATATCACATTAATTTATGACTTCTCCCACGAGACTTGGAAATTTTTTTGAAGAAGAAGGACGAAGCATTCAAATTGTTTCTACCTTCAAGGCCTTGGTTGAAAATCAAACGGGGAAGAAGATCAAATTTTTAGTCCCGATAAAGTGGGCCCAGGTATGAGTCAAATGAATTCAATGGCTATTGACGGAAAATACGGCAGATAAGAGGAGACCACTCACTATGTATACTCTCCGAACAAAATGGTGTTGTTGAATGGAAGAATAGAACCATTTTAGAGTTGCTCATGCCATACTGCATGATGAAGGTCTTCCAAAGTTCCTATGGGGAGAGAGCTGCAACACAGATATGTATTTTCAAAATAGATGCCCACATACCGCATTGGACTCCAAAACTTCCGAAAAAGTATTCTACTGAGTAGAAGCCCAATGTCTCTCATTTTAGATTTTTTGGAAGTTCAGTTTATTTTTCATGTGCCCGAAAGAAAAGATGAGCAAGTTGGATGCTTACAGGGGAAGAAAAGAATGTTTGTGGGCTACGATTGAAACCTCAAGGGAGGCATATATAATCTATGTGCATGGTCGAAGAGAGTGACATATACCATGATGTCACCTTCGATGAAGATGCTTTGCCCTAAGGAAGGTTAGAAATATTCCTATCTAAAAAAGGAAGACAAAGAGAAAGTGAAAGTAGGAAGAGCTGAAGGTTGAACCAATGCTCAGATGTTGAAGGTTTGATGGATCCTATATATCCACCCATCTTCAAATAAAATAAGACCTTCATGGCTAAGATACATTTTTGAAGATGCTTTGAGAGACATATAGTGCCCGAGAACGTTCTAAAGGAAATTAAGAAGTTAAATAGGGTACCAAAGGGTACCTAAGAGCCATGGTACTATTGTATAATGCGAGCACAGAAATTTTGAAGAAGCCGATAAAGCATCGAATTTTGGAAGGATGCTATGCATGAGGAATATGAATTGATCATGAAGAATGATGTTTGGGATGTGGTCCCTAGACTAAAGGACAAATCTGTTGTCACCTCGAAATCGCTCTACAAGATCAAGCATGGAGCCGATGGAAGTGCTAAAAAGTACAAGGCAAGATTTATGCTGAGGCTTATCTCAAAGGAAGGCATAGATTATGATGATATATTTGCACCTATTTACCTCTATACCACCATTTGATTGATCATTTCCCTTACTTTGCAATGCAAGGATGGAGTCTCCATCGGATGGATGTGCTGACTTCCTTTTTACATGGTTCAATTAAGGAAGAGGTATATGTGTAACAACCTTTGGGGTTCGAAGTCCAAGATAGAGATGCATATGTATGCATGTTGAAGAAATCCCTCTATGGGTTGAAGCAAGCCCCCATGGCTTGGTATGAGAGATCGATAGTTACTTATGTGAAGTTGAGGCTTCACTCGAAGCGATGTTGCGGTCAAAACCTTTTATTTTAAGGTTGATAATAGACAAGGCTCTCATTTTGGTTCTCTATGTGGAAGATCTCTTTACGACACATGTATTTTACCATCTCATTCATCTAATGTAGAGAGGGAGCTAGCTTCCGAGTTCAAGATGAAGGACCCTAGGGGACTCATGCACTATTTTCACTGAGGCCTGGAGGTACGGGCAAAATCAGGTGAGATTTTCCTTTCTAAAGTAAAATATGTTTTGAAGCTGACAGGAGAATTTGGATGGTGGATTACAAGTTAGTGACTACTCAGATGGAACTCAACTTTAAGAAGTTACTGTGGAGAGTATTTCTAGACCCAAGTTGGGAAATCCCAAGAGTATCATAAACTCATGGGAGGGCCTTGATTTTCTTAGTGAACTCATGTTTGGGCATATGTTTTGCGGTGACACATTGAGTCAATACATGAGTCGAGCCTCATTACATTCACTAGATTGGTGCCAAGAATCTCTTGAGATATCTTCGAGGCACAAGTCAACCATGAGATGAGATACTAACGCCAGAAGTATGAGGTTCCATTGATATACCAATGTCGATTGGGGCAATGTGGTGGATCATAAGAATACATGCGGATGTTGCTTCACTCTAGGTTATGCTTCGATACCTTGGATGAGCAAGAAGAAAGAAATCGGGTTTCTTTTGGGAGCATCACCGAGGCTGAATACATTGCAGACGAGTATGGCACTATTGTGAAGATGTTTGGTGGAAAGCTCTTCGATGAGATATTTGGACATGTGTTGAATACCATCGTTATCCTTTGTGATAACCAAAGTGGGATTCGTCTTTTTGAGAATCCCGTGTTCCCTACATTTGATCCAAGCATATTGATATTAGTACCACTTTTTTTGGGACATGGTACATCGAGGAACTATAAAGCTCCATCACATTGGGGAGTGATGAGTAGGTCATCGATATTCTCATGAAGCCCTTGAGGAAGGTCAAATTTACTTAACCTTCGGCTGAGAATCTTGGTAATACGTGGACAAACCCTATCTTGAGGGTCTTGCTTGAGTTAGACTATGAGCTCTAGGAGCTCTAGGGGGCTTGTGGGAGTAGCTTCTTAGAGCTATAAGAAACCACGGTGAGGTTTGCCTTACATTGTTGGTGTGCTTCTTCCCCACGGGTTATGATATTGAGTTGGTTCACCCTCTCTTTGATCTATACCCCACATCCGTCCTACCCATGGAGTTTTGGGACTCATGGGAAGTACCTCTCATTTGGCCAATGAGTTGGGAAATGAGGGATAGAGAACGAGATAGCATAGTGATGGACGTATCGAGGGGATTTTTTTGTACTCTTTATGTCTGGGATGGGATGTGTCCAACAACTTGATCAGGGATCAAATCTAAATGAGGTTCTTACTATAAGTGACTTTGGGTTAGTATGTGGCTCATCATTGTAGATGCAGTTTAGGGTTTTTCACCTCTAGAATGACTTCGGGTCGGTGGAGAGTGATGTCTTTGTGACTCACTCGTTCGTTTGCGAAGAAGAGCCAAAAAAATTAGTTACAACGGGGATGACATAGGATTGCATGATGATGATGATGATAGTACATGATGGTATTGGATGACGAGGGATTGTACGGGTGGAGAAATGGAGTTCTCCCTAGTTGATAGGGAGTGTTAATTTTTGGGCAACTAGGGTCCAAAATCCATGTTGCATTTCTCATATGATGGATATGATATTTTTGTTGGATTCCTCTTTCGGAGAGGTGCAAGGTTGATCTAAGGATCATCTTGTTTGGATGAAGCGAGAACTTATATTTTGAATTTATTTTTCAAGGTCGGTCGGAAGTGTAACGTTGGTTTGCAAGACACAAAAAAATGTGTCACGCACCCACAGTCATGGATATAAATTGGAGAGACATGATACTCATTTCATCATTCACTCATCTATCTCATATGATTGGTTTGTACAACCTTGAAGAGGCTTCTCTCTCTCTCCCACGTGTAGATACGGAAGGTGAAATCTTCGGGTTGTTTTAGGAAAAATCTAGATAATGTTGACCAACATTGACTTTAGGTCAACCCTCCTCGTTTGACTATGCTTTTTTGCTCAGAAATTCGAATCTTGGAAAGCCGCACTTGATGGCAAAAAAAGCGAGGTCAATCATTGACCTTGTACTGCAACCCTTTGACCACAACGTTTACTACGGTTGACCACAACATTGAATATTTTTTACATGCAAGAAGTTTGACTTGCATTGAGGGTTTTGGAAGCTTATTTGTGGGGGTGAGTGTGACAGAAGAGAAGGAAATTTGAGTTTGACCAAGTTTGACCAAGTTTAAGCGAACCTATTTGGAGGTTGAAAGAGCGGCTTGACCAATCAAAGTCTTTGCTAGCTAGGGCATCCTATTGAATGTTGTAACAGAATTTTTTTACGTTTGTCATTGTTGAATAAGAATAATTACAAATTCTTATATCTTATATTGTCTTGTCTTATGTTGATCTATTTTATGTTCTATTGGCATTTACTTTTCAATGATTATTTGATGTGCTTATACGAAATGAGAATCGAGGCTAATAAGAATAAAGATTTAAGTGAAACTACATTAAGAATAGGACATACCATGGTTATCTAAAATTAACATTGTAGCTTATTGACAACAAGCTATGCTAAAACTTCTATTAAATTTCCTCCATAGTGATCAAAATGGGATACCTCCCACGGATGGCATCTTATAATGTTGTGATCATGTCTCTTGCATTTGTTATCTTCTTATCAACCAATAGAACACTGCAATTTACAATAATAATGATTCAATTCCAGGTCCTTAATAAGTAGAATGGAAAAGAAAATACGAACAAATATATATTTAGCATAACATATACTTAGCAATGTTCATCTTTTCTTTTTAATAATTAAATCAACATCTCCCAATTTAATAAACAAACCAGAAAAAAACTAAGGAACTACAAAACATACAAGTTCATACAACCAACACAACCCCAAAATCTACCTATGAAAGTGATATGATATGCATATTGGTAAGATGAAAAGTAACTAGGAAATCATCTCACAATTTCATGAGAGCAAGGGTTAAAGAAACCAAACATAATCTCTTGGAACCTTGATACACAAGGTTTATGCTAGGTGGAACCTTGAAAAACATCAAAGTGACACCTACATCTATGCCACGTTCGAGTGAAACATCAAAGTTCCCATCTACATTTATGCCAAGTGTGTACATTGATGAAAGATTGAGGGTTTTATTTTTAAAATAGTGTGATTTTCAATTATTCACTCTCTCACATTACAAGGAAAAAAAATGAATAGCAACGAGAACAAAGAAACAAGAAGAAACTTCTTTTCCTCAATTACCTTGCAATTTCCATACTCCATGAACATCTTCTCATTGTTTGTCACAAAGTGTGGAGAAATATAACCACGATCAAATTGCATTCCCTTCACAATATACATATTATTTAATGCACTTTTTCCCTATTTCAAGTGTCACAACACCTTTTCCTTCCAACTTTTCTCATAGCCTCTATCCAAGTGGGACTAAGATGGAATAAAGCTTTTGGCCTCTATAGGTACTAACACCTTTCACTTCAAAGTTTTCTCATAGCTATTGCTATCATTTTTCTCTATTTCATAATTATTCACAACACTCACTAAAGCAACATATATTAATTCATTGTCTTCAACCTAGAAAAATAATACATATCAAAAAAGTGTTAACATGTGTAACACTTCACACACAACAACAAAAAATTTCTAAAAAATACAAATGTTTCACAAGAAAATGCTCCAACATGCTACTGGAGTAAGGAGTTAAATGATGATGTTACATCAACTATTTCCATAATAAAACGCGCCTCAACCATAAGACTAAACAACTACAACTATTAAATTTCTAACAAGACCACACAACCAAATGTATTCCTCAATACAAATATCTTACATGCGAAAATAAAAAAAACATTTTTTCGACCAAAAATACCCTTAGGCAACTAATTCACTCAATTAGAAGCAACACCAAACCATCATAAAAATAGAAAACCAACCTACTCAAAAATATGAGGATTTACCTCCTTTGACAAAATTTTGAGTTACTGAAAGAAAGGAATTTTACTGTCATGTCAATGCCCCTAAAAATTTGAATTGGATTTGCACACATTGCAACAACTTAAACAAAAAAGGTTTCATTTCAAATTACGGTTCAGAAAATTTAGGATAAAATCTTTCTCTATTTGGCGTCACTTCTAACAAGCTCATAACAATTGACAAAAGGATCAAAATTTTCAAATACTGATGACAAATTTTTCATGCAAATACCATCTTAAACTCATTAATCCCAAACCAAAACTTAAAAAAAACAAACACCATAAAACCCTACAAAAATGAATATATCTTAAACCAATACTAGTGGGAAAAAATGCCTTACACCTTCACTTACTAGACCCTATTCAAGCACAATAGATGTGAGTAGTTCCATCACAGTCAAATTATTTTTCTTTGTTTTAGCTTTTCTTACCAACTTAGCACTTGATATTTTCAAGCTGGGTCCTTTAACTCAACTTGTCAAAAAGATGAAACCATGGCATTGAAATACGTTTCATTAGGCCATCACATTACAATAGAACTATGAAAATATTTATTCATTACTCTCATGTGACTAGTCCACAAGCAAATTAGACCACTAAAGTAACAAATATATTGTCTTTGACCTTTCGGTTTGAAAAAAATTTCCTATCGGATCTAAGACATTTTAGGAAAGGGAAACTAAGTAAAACATTAAAAAAGAAAACCATAACACACATCTACAAATTACATATTTAGTTATTGTCATGCCATTGTTTACTAGTTTTGTAGAACCATACTTACTATCCAAAACAACATTTATGCCTTCGGTCCATGGGTGACTCCAACAAGATCAACAAGTTGATTCACACCTCCATGCAAGACAATTAGAATTGGGATTTCAATAAGAGTGCAATTGAATGTAGAGATTATATGCGAAAACAACACGCAACGAAAATTTAAAACCAAACATTAATGTCCAATATAAAGTGGACAAGAAAGATCATCCATAATATAGTTTTACATACGGGTGACCTTTCTTTAAACAAAATTTTTCTCTTACTTGCAATTTTTTTGTCCTGGAGCCATCCACTTGAAGTACAACTCCTTTTCCATGGCTCTTGTATTAACCAATTTTTTAGAAAAAATAGTTTTTTTAATAATAATGAAAAATAATTTCTTATTTTTTCAAAGTTAAACATTAAAATTTTCATTGATCAATACTAAATTAACAATGATCAATAAACAAACAATTGCTATAGTTTATTCCTTGGTAGGGAGTAATAATTATTTTCTAAACATATTTAAATTTAATTAATAAGCACATAAAAACTTAATATTAATGCTACTAATTGGATCGGGGGAAAGAAATTGGTTTGCTATAATGTAAAGTTAACATAATATTGTTTATTTAATAGGTTATTTCCTTATATATTATTATAATTACAATAATAAATAATATTTATTATTATTATTCCAATATATTATAATAATAATCATCTCCATTATATGTATTATTATATTAGACCTTACATATTATTGATTACACTAGTGACAATTCTCGATTAGAGAGAGAGAGAGAGAGAGAGAGAGGGCAGAGAGAGAGAGGGAAGAAAAAATAAATAGAGAGACAAAGGTGGAGAGAGAGATGGAGTGACAAAGGGAGAGATGGAGAGAGAGTGAGGGAGAGAGGAGAGAAAGAGAGGGAATAAATATATAAAGATAGGAGAGATAAATGGCATGAGAAGGGGTAATATAGAGTGAGGGGAGACACATATGTGTGCATAGGGAGAGAGAGAGAGAGAGAGAGAGAGAGAGAGAGAGAGAGAGAGAGAGAGAGAGGGACTTGATAGAAATAAGGTGAGAGGGTGGGAGAGAGAGTGATAGAGTTGCGAGAGGGTTAGAGAGGGAGGGAAGAGCAAATATGTACAAAAGATGAGGTGGAGAGAGGTAGGAGAGAGAGTGAGAGCGGGAGAGAGAGTGAAGCGGGAGAGAGAGTGATAGAGTTGCGAGAGGGTTAGAGAGGGAGGAAGAACAAATATGTACAAAGATAGAGGTGGAAAGGGGACAGAGGGAGAAAGGAGAGGAGGAAGTGGGAGAGAGAAGGAGAGGAGAGTGAGAAGGAGTGAAGGGGGAGAGAGAGAGATATAAGGAGACACATGGATGAGAGAGGGAGAAATAATGAGTGAGGGAGGAGAGAGAGTGTCAGAGTTTGAGGAAAATAGGGAAAGATGTAGAGACAAAGTGTGTGTGATGGGGGGACATGAGATAGAGGGATGTCTGTAGAAAATATAGAGAGAGGATGAAGAAAGATAGGACTTTAAAAGAGAAGGAGAGAGAGGTAGGGATGTCTCAATGGATTTATAGAGGGAGAGAGAGGGAGGGAGGAATAAAAGACATAGAGAGAGAAAGGTGGAGAGAGAGAGGGAGAGTGGGAGTGACAAGGAAGAGATGAGAGAGAGAGTAAGAGAGATAGGAGAATAGGGAGAGAGAGAGAGAGAGAGAGAGATATAGGAAGGAGTGAAGGAGTGAGAGAGAGAGAGAGAGAGAGAGAGAGAGAGAGAGATATGGAGAGAGTGCTTGTATGTTTGGAGGGTGAGAATGAGAGACAAAGAAGGAGAGATATGCGAGGGAGATAAAGATATATTGGAGAGGGAGGGATAAAGGGAGGAAAATATAGATAGAGAGAGGGAGATGAGAAATAGATAAATATGGAGAGGGGAGAGAGAGCTTGTGTGTTTGCGGGGGTTAGATAGAGAGACAAAGACGGAGAGATAGAGGGAGATATAGATATAGATGAGAGAGAGAGAGAGAGAGAGAGAGAGAGAGAGAGAGACAGCTAGAGAGAGAGAGATATGGGGGGAGAGAGGAGGGAGATAAACATAGAGGGGAGGGGGGGGAGAGATAGAGGAGAAGAAGAGAGATACGAGAAACAAAAATACAAACATTATATAGTATTATATATAATAATGAACATTATTAACCATAGAGGAAGAGGAATTAAGCCTTTTACGAAAGGAAAATGAAGTTATATTTATAAATCCATGAATATCAATGGAATAGATGCATTGATTTCAATGTAGATTTTGATTTCTAATCCTATTTTATTGATTTCACTAGATTTGCATTCATTTCAATGTAGTTGTTGATTTCCAATCCTATTTGATTGGTCACACTAGATGCATTTATTTAAATGTAGATGTTGATTTCAATCCTATTTGATTTCTTTCACTAGATGCATTTATTTCAATGTAGACATTGATTTCTAATCCCATTTGATTGCTTGCACTAGATGCATTGATTTTAATGTAGATTTTTATTTTTAATCATATTTGATTGCTTGCACCTAGACACATTGATTTAGATGTAGATATCGATTTTTTATTTGATGTAACTAGATATACGATGTGAAATTAATTTTCAAATTAATTATATTAATATTGTACATTTATTTTAGTGTAACCAAAATAAAAATATGACATGAATTTATTTTTTGTTTTACAATAATTCAACCATAAGTAAAATACTTGATTTTTCATCCTAAACTAAATGTTCACTTACTTGAAATTTTTTTCTTCTTGAAACTATAAGCTATTTTTAATTGACTACATTCTTATTATTTTTATTTTCCATCATTCAACATTGTTAGTCATTTTGCATTCAATACAAGTTAATAGAAAAACACCTACCATTGACACTTCAGGGGTATAACACTACATAAGTCACAATGAATGACATTGGAGAAATATAGTATTAATATTTGAGATCAAGAGATACAAGGCATGTATCATTTACTAAAATAGATCGAGTTAAATATTTGAATGGTCTACTATTTCAGTTTGCCTTTTTCATATGATGAATATGAAAAACATGATGAAACTAATAGGTGTGACAATAATAACAATAGACAATTTTAGAATGATCACAATGAAAAATTATTTGTAATTTACATTCTTATCATTCATATTTTCTATCGTTCAACAATGTTGCATTGTCACTTTGTATTCAAAATTTTTATTTAATCAATTTTTCATAATTCAAGTTATTAGTAGTCTATGTCATCTCAACAAACATGAGATAACTTAGTAAATTTAAAAATTAAAATTACTAGAATAATTAGATGTTTACCAAATATTATGTGAGCATGCATAATTGAAACGAACCTAGATCCATCTTAACCTTGGATCTATCAAGCATTGAGAGGATCAAATCCCTCAAGGTGCAAACCTTTCCTCAAGTTTTTCACTTAAGAAAGAGATTTGCACCTCAAGAGATTTGGTCTCTCTCAAAACTAATCAGATAGATCCATGTCTACATTACTCACAACATGTTAATTAGTTTAACTAAAATAAGCGGGTATAAAAGTCATACATATGATCAAACAAAATATTAGAAATTTTAAACCTTAATAAGGTTATATACAACCTAGTTTGAACTATGGAAAACAATAATAAAAAGACCAACAATCAGCAAGGAGAATTTTCTATTGTTGTGATAAGGCTACTTCCTTTTCTTTTTTGTTGGGAAATTCAAAGTCTACCCCTTTGTTGGCCAATGTTATCACTTTGTGATCAATCTTGTTCACCTACAAATGTATCAAAGTCCCCTAGGGAGAGTCTCTATTGGGATTACTTCTTTCTACCACAACTTTTCCCATGATGGTTTTAATTTTCTAATAGAGATATATTTATATACATTTATTCAATTTTTCTAGATCATCTATTGCATAAAGTTAGAGGCTGAATTTCTTATATTATCTTTAACATCTATATTGAATGGGAGTCTTACTCCAATTCTAACCTAACACTTTAGTAATTTCAATTTCCTCTTTAGCTACCCAAAGATAGTATTTCCATCAATAATAAAGCAATAGATGCTTTGACATGATACTATACCCTTGTGCAAGGCGAGACACCATGGCCTCAACTTCTACAAAGTTATGAGGAGGTAGCTAAATGCATCAAGATTTCAATAATAGAAAAAACGTGAGGGTGGAGGGATACATGATGCAAAGGAGAAGTACATAGGGGGTGGTCAATGAAATGAGGTCATCTTGGAGATATCAATACGACTTCAAAAATTTGTACGTGAGCATAGAAAAAGGCTAAAAAATGGCTTGGAGATACCAACACATGAATAGAGATGTAGAATTAGAGGGCATGAATAAACGAGAAGAGTAAATATAAATGCAAAGTTCTTAACGATTAAGGGAGGAAATTTGCAAGATGTGATTTAAAAGGAGGCATGAATAAAATGTTGAAGAACAAAGTTGTGATGAGGAGACATACTCATAATAATAATCAAGTATGACTAGATTGGGTTGGTGTGTTGACTTGCTCATAAACCATTATCATATACCATCATTGTAAGGTGAAGATTCATAAAGGTGTGGTGATTTCAATCTTGGCCATTTTTTAATGTCCCTCTCTCTATGTGAGGTGATGGACATTAATGACCCTCATGTCATCCATCTTTTCTATGATTGGTGACTCACATGTGGCATCTACACATGAAGATGGGTGTTGGAACCCTACTACTATGATTGACTATGTCACATCATTTTAAGTTTATCTATAAGAAATAATGAACTAATAATGTATCTATTGAAAATATTTTCAATATTAGTGTTTGTGTCTTTTCCACTATACCATTGTAAGTTTTAACGATAATAATTCAAGCTCATGGTGACTTCCTCTATTTTAGGGCGATAAAATTTACTTAGTTTTATTTTTTGTTATATAAAATATACTTATGTTACTTATTATTTCACCATTTATATATTTTTAGGGTTTTTACTATGGTTTTTATCATTACGTGGTTACAAATTTTTAAATGAGATGTTAGGTTATCATTATAGTAAATTGAGTTTAAAATACAATTCTCACAAAAACAAGGATAATCTATATTGTCTTATTAATTGAATTAGTTTAGTATAAGGGATTTACAAGATTAAGGTTAAAAAACAATACTAAAAGGTTTATATTTCTATACCCACATAATAAATGATACAATATCATAATGTTATGAAATATAACTACATTATATAAAGTTATTTAAATTGTAGTGTTGTCTAACTATTTTAAGTTTTGAATGGATTTAACTATGTGAAAGATCTATTGGGCCATTTAGATTGTAGCGTAGAGTTCACATATCAAAATTATAATTCCAACAAATTCTTTTTCATTTTTTGGGTAAATTTGATTAGAAAATATGGTAAAAAAAAGCTCCAACACATAGAACACTACACAAATTATTATATTATTTTTTTATTGCAACTTATGAGATGCAAATTGAGTTGGTTTGTGTGGGGTTTTGTTGAGGCTCTTGAGTTAATTCTAAGAGAAAAAAAATGCTTGAAAAAAATATATTAAACCTTCATCAAATTTCTTACAATCCTATTGAGAACATCTCATAATAGAGATTATACATGTGATTATATATTATTAGATTATATTTATAATTGCAAATAATATATACATGATAGTTCCATCTTAACCAAGGATCAATTAATAACAAAAGGATCAAATCTCTTGAGGCACAAATCCTCTTTTTAAGTGAAAAAAAATACATATCGAGAAAAAAGCTTGGTTAAGATGGACCCACGGTTGGAATTTCAAAACGGACCCACCCATCCAAATTTACTTTTTCACACCTTCCACCCATTTTAGAGCTTCAAGGAAAGAAATTTATTCGTATTTGACGAAGAAAATCACCCCATCATCACATGGATGGACCTATATTGTTTATATATATTCAATATTTTATTAGTCAATATTGTCTTTTTCTCGGAAAATATGTTATTTTTTGTTATAATTGAAATTGTTTTTTATTTGGAAATATTTTATATTATTTTTAAAGAGACTTGTGTCAAATCCACATTACGTGTTGGTGACTCACACATTTTTGCCTCCACATCACATAATTAATTATTATATAATATATATAATTGGAAAAAGCTACCTTAACACAAATTTCAAACAACCAATATGTATAACCATTGACCCACTAGTGGTCGGTTGAGTAGTCAATTTTCACTCTTGCAAGGTGCCTGTCACATATAGCACTATTAGTATTTCATTAGATCCTAGAAAAAACAAGCTAGCCAACTTGATTTTAGGTCATACTCCAAAACCAAAAAATTATTATTTAATATATATATATTATTATATGATATAATATATTAATTATTTAAATAACATTTTATATAAAATAGTTATCTATAAGTGGAGGTGTCATTGTTTCATTAGATCCTAGACAAAACAATCTTTGAACTTTATTTTAGGTCATACTCCAAACCCATTAATTGTGAGTAAGTGGTCAATTTTTCACTTTTGCAAAATGCCCTTACATCTGGCACCATTGACTTGTTTCATTAGATCTAGAAAAAACAAGTCAGTAAACTTGATTTTAGGACCTATTCCAAAATGCCAAATAATTATTATTTAATATATCAATTATTATATAATATAATATAATATATTAATTATTTAAATAATATTTTATATAAAATAGTTATCTATAAGTGAAGGTGTAATTGTCATAATTTTTTTATCACTACTATAAGTGGGGGTGTAATTTTCATAATTTATTATTATTATATTCCGTACAAAAATCATGTTTATAAGTGGCTGTAATTGTATAATTTATTATTATCATTAATATATTCACGTACAAAAAAATAAGGTTAATGAAACAATGTTGACATGAAGCAAGCAACGACTAAACTGAAAGTTGGAAAAACATACCTGGAATCTGTCAGAACATAACATATTTAAAGCATGTAAATATTGCTTCTAATAATATATAATAGCATGCTGCATGGAGAATGCATGCGTACTTATATCTGAGGATCTTGTAATCTTATAAAGCAAGGTAAACAAACGTTGTTTTAGGGTTATTCTGGTTGGTTTGGAGCCGGAAGAATGGAATGGAGCGAAGGTATGAGGGTTGAGGCATGCCTGGCAGTGAGAATGAGTATCACAGGGTCTGGTTCGAGGAGGAGTTGTCAGCGTGAACGAAGAGGGTGGGCTCTGCAAAATATGCTATGACAAGATAGTAACTCGAGCTGGACAACCCCTGGTGGAGGACGTGTGCCCTAGCCATTTGAGGCCAATTCCCGCCCACATGGCCTTACCTCTGCACTGCTCAGCTTGGGGACGCTGTAGAGGCTTATGAGAACAATTGCTGGTGCCGTGGTGTCATCATCAGACGGGTTCCCCTGCGGGGAAGAGCTCTGGAGTAGATCTACTTACTAGACAGCTGCATTATCAAGGCTTGTGGCCGTTCAAACCTACGCCCCGCTCTACAATGGCAAGGGTGGAACGTGGACGGTGATCCCCCAGGTTTTATTCTGAACCCAATGTTCTATAGTCTTATTTTTGAAAATCTAAAATGGCTGGACAAACCATTCCAAATCTTTAATGTAAATGCATATTTTTTTTAAAGGGATTTTTTAGTCCTTAGTCCAGTTTTTGGCAGAGATTATAGTAATTATCTAGCTAGGGATTATAGCAATGGTCTGGTCCGGTAAGTATATATTTTAGGTGGAAGAGGTTTAAAGAAGTTTGGGAAGAAAGGATATGTAATTTTTTGTGTTTTTGGGGAGATAGAATCAGAAAAACATTTTTTTTTGGAATGTGATACTTTCAAAGACATAAGAGATAGTTACCCCAGTATGTTAGCATCAATTCTTTGGCATTGCAGTGAGAGAACTGTTAGAAGGCTGAGTTAGCTCATTATCAAGAGTAACAAAAAAAATTGAATTACAGCAATTGTCTAGTAGGAGATTATAGCAATAGCCTATAGATCTGTGTTGATACTGAATCAAAAAGAATGGCAGATATAAAGGTTTATAGATCTGTGAGAGCCAGATGCTTGCACGAATTCGATTGACCTCAACTCACTATATTCTAATTTCACTTTTAGCAAACAATGTAATGTTCATATTTGTTCTGCGGGAAAGAGACCTTGTTTATTTCGCAGATATGCACCATCATTATGGTTTTCACCATTATTATCTAGAGAACCAGATGCTTGCACGAATAATGTTAATCTTTGTTCTGCAGGGAAGAGACCCAGCCATTGAGCAAGTATTCCGGTTTCTGAGTATGGACAAAGCTCCTAATGAAGCACAGGTTACTGCAGTATCACGTCGAGGTCGTGGAAGGACGAGGATCCAGAATGTCAACTCCAGGTTAACAGCTCGTGCTGGCGATGATTTCAGAAATTTCATCTCGTGGAAGGAAAAAACAGAGGCTAGGTGCAAGCATTGTGCCCCAGAGGTATACAAGAAGATAATGGCAATAATGCAATATTTTTTTGTGCAGGGAAGATGCTGAAGCAAACTGCAAACTTTGTGCTTCCACATACACAGAAGATGTTGGCAATAATTCCACATTTTTCTGGTGAAGGTGAAAGGGCAATTACAGACATTATGCCTCTTCGTGTTCAAGAACCATTAGAAACCCACGAGACTTGGAACGATGTAATGAGCTTTGGAGTACCATAAAGAAAATGATATTGGCCCTCTTCCTTCTCCTGAAAGAGATTCGAGCAAAAGGGTCGATGAAGAAAGAAACTGCAAAGAGTCACCTATGGGCAATGCAATACAGAATCCAGAAACGGATGGAGAAAGCAGAAGGTTAAATTCTTCCAGAGTCAAAAGGACAAGAGCTGATTCTAATGTCAAGGGGAATCCGGTGAAGAATGCCCTGAGAGAAGCAATAGCGAGACAGATGACTGTGAGTTGCCATGGAGAATAATGGCAGCAGGTATGACAGAGAGGGAAATATAAGCGAAGGACACGAGTGTGAGTTGCTTGTATGCAGAAAATGTCATGGGCGTTTCATTCAGATAATGGCACCATAAGCCGGGATCGACTTAATCTGCTTGATGCTCTCCGCCTTCGATTGAAAGTCACTCCAGACGAACACAAAATGGCGATGGAAGAGGCTCTTGCCTATGATCCTTTTTCGACCTAAAAGGGTTATCACTGCCTGCATCAAGATCTTGCAAAGTAATTAGAAACCCCTGGATCTAATTTCTCAGAGAATTGTATGTTGATAACATTAGGGATTTTAGAGTATGGATTTTGTTGAACATTGTACCTTTTTGAACAAAGTTCAGTCCCATCATTTTTTCTTTGGTATGTTATAAGTTTGGATTTATTGTCTGAATAGTTGAAATGTGTGTTTGCGTTAAAATGGGAATAGGAGCAGATTCAATTCTCATCCATGAGGAAATTGAGCTCGTGAAGGTTGAGGTTTGTGCATTCTTCATTACTGGAGATATTATTGTAGAATTGAACAATTGGATTTTAAATATTGGATTTACAAAAGTATTAAAATGTTAAAATTTTGGTAGAATTTTTACTGGTATTTCAAATTGTTTATCAGAGAATGGTAGATTTTTGTAGGTATTTCAACATGTTGAGCAGAAAAAACTATGTAGAATAATGATAAATGGTCAATCTTTATTGATATCTCAAAATGTCTATGAGAAAAAATTATGTAAAACAATAATAAAGATATACAATAAATCTTATTAGCCTGCAATTCAAGGACATCAACTCCAAGCCATCGAATACATCTTACTATCTATTACATCAACTCCAAGCCATCCAGATACATCTTACTATCTATTAGCCCGATGCAAGATTACTAGGGGGGCCTTCACGAATGTTGATTTCAATTCCGTTGATTCATCTCCAAGCCATCAGATACAACTTACTATCTATCAGCCCAATGCAGAATTGCGAGAGGCCTTCACGGATGTTGATTTCAATTCCCTTGATTCATCTTTAGGGTTTTGTTAGTTTATAATATTTTATAATATTTCTATTTTTTTAGTAGAAAAAAAATGCTATTTCTTATATTAAAATAAAAAGATAGTACACAAGTCCTGGAATTTTCATTCTTTCTGCTTAATCAATTTTACAACCCAATTGTTTAAAATTTTTCAAAATATGAGACTTATCTAGAGAGTTAATCTTGCAAAAAATGCTTCAAAATAAGACACTAACAACTTATAGCTAATGTTGTGGACAATAATTAAATAAAACACTAACAACTTATGCTAATGTTGTGCACAATAATTCTGAAATTTTTTACCAACATTCCATTGTCGTGGGCAGAGAAAAAAAAGCTTACTTGTCTCCATACCAATATCTCTTTTAGAAGTAAATCACCTCACCCATTCCGTTTTTTTTAAGCTTCACCCAATCAATGATTCCTTTTGCATGGCCGAAAAATATGGATATGGTCAATACATATCTACTTAGTAGTATACAAAACTTCCTATAATGCAATGATTTCAACTCTGTTATTTGTCCCTCTTCACTCCTCCCACTAGAAGTGAAATTATTTTTCCTTTCTGATAAATAACACCACATCCACATGCTCTATTAGCACTTTTTGCACCATCAAAAGAACCCCATAGAGAACAATTTCCAAATTTCCTTAGATATGAAGGCTTTGTATCGTTTTCTATTCTACACAGACCCAATCTCGTTGAAAAAAAGCCACCGTCTTGATGGCATCCTCATGTGTCCCAATATTTTACTGCTAAAAAAATGATGGCATTGCGCCTCCTCCATATTTTCCATAACGAGATATAGTGAAAAAGAAAGCCTTGTACTTTTTTGTCTTTTTGTCCATGCTTTCAATAATAGAGGCAGTTTAGTGAAGGAACCTTTGTTTGTTATGTTATAATATCCCGTCACTCCATCCCATATGACATAGCATATGGACAATCCATAAACATATGGTTGATCTCATCTTCACCCCCTTCACACATATTGCATATACTGAGCCCTTGGAAACCTTTCGTTTTGAGATTACGCCTATGTCAATATCAGGTTGTGAAAGCGTGGGCTATAAAACATTTAATCTTATTTGGAGCATGCCATTTCCAAATTGCTTGGTATTTTTGATACTTTATGTCCCAAGAGTCAACTATTGATAATTGTACATATATGTCTTTTGACCTTCAAGCTCCCCCTTCTTTAGCTTTCCAACCAAACATAATGGTCCTCACTATTAATAAGGGTGATACCAGCATATCTAAGAACATTGAGTATAATCTCTCCCATTCGCTTGTGCAATATATCGAGGTAGTCCCAACTCCTCGGTGAGCCCTCCCACTTTGTCTATCTAAATTTTGTGTCCCTAAGCATGTAACCCTACTTCAAAAGAAAATGCGGATACTATGTAAATGAGTTTAGAGCTTGTAAGGATAAGGTATGCCTATAAGTACATTCAATGATGGCATCTGAGATCTACTTGTATCCATGAACAATCCCCCATTTGCCATCTCACTTTTCCTATAAGCGGTTGCATAATGTGATACATACTTCTCCAAATATGGGATCTCTAAAGCCTTTCTCTTAGCACCATTTATAATTCAAGTGGTGAAATAGTGGCCATAGATATATTTATCTTGGATGATGTTAGACAAAATACCTCTACGGATAATTTCTCTCCACATATTTTTGATAAGAAGGGCTTTGCTAAAAATTACTAAGTTCGATGATGCACCATCTCCCCCTCATCAGTCGGTCACAGCAATGATAGACTACGTACTAAGTGGATTTTAATAGCTTTACTTCGCTAAGTTAGCACTAGACCAAAGGAACCTATTCATGATCATTTGGTTCCTACGCAAGGTATGCCGGAGGTAAGCAGAAATATATGCATCAGGTAGATGGAGAGATTTTTGGAAAACACGATTTAAGCATGATGAGTCTCCTTCCCATAGAAATCTATTTGTGTGTCTAACAATCCAATTTCATATTAAATTTATAAATTAGCCAATTTGAGTCTATATTCCTATATCCGGTGGGTTTTAGAACAAACCTCAAGTATGTGAGTTGTCAACGAGATGCTTAGAAGACACCCCAAAGAGAGTCAATGATGTATTGTATACATGTTGTCCCTCTCCCCTTTGTGTATGATCAGGGGGATATAGCACGTTCATAGTCGAGCTTTGAAGCTACCCCAAACACCTTTATAGACTATGAATAGCGAATCCATTCACTCCATATTGGTCCATCCCCCAAAGAGTAGGTCATATACATACATGAGATGCGTCACCTAATGTTGTCTAGAAACTTTAAGCCCATTAATAATGCACCTATCCTAATAGCCTTCACTTTCCCCACTACAGTGTCGATCACCAATAGAAAAAGTATAGGCGACAACGCACAACACTGTGTCTCAATCCTCTATATGCCAAGAAGGATTTTGATGGAAGGCCATTAATAATTATTGCAAATTTTGTTGTCTTAATGCATCCCATAATCCATCGCTAGTTTTCAACATTCATACCAATTTAATCAAAATCGATTAAAAAGAAAACTCCTAATCAATGCGGTCATAGGATTTACATAAATCAACCTTCGGGAGGCATGAATGTCGTGAGTTGTTATTAATAGAATGCATCATTTCTTGCGCAATTCCTATTGCATCATGGATCTGTCTCCCTTCCAAGAAACCAAATTGTTCCTTTGTAATGAAATTATTCATATAGGCTTAAGCCTCATGGAAATCAGCTTAGAAATTACTTTATAAACCTAATTGCATAGGGAAATGGGTCTAAAATATTCAAAATATTCAAAGGTTTATGGATCCTTTTCATTTCAAAATCATCACAATAAATGTAGCCTTTATGGACCCGGTAATAAATCTCTAGTCCTTGTTTATTCTACCACCTCAAGTAAATATTTGAGCATCAAATCCTTAAAAAGATAAACAACTCTACCCCCCCCGACCATCCGGGACTGGGACTTTTGTCATTCGCATAGTCCATCAAAGGTAGCCATGCGGTTCCTCGTTGGATATCAATCTACCCATGTTAGCATTATCCTCCCGCAACAACAATGGCTATATCAAGACAATAAATGGGAGTTTGAGTCCACATATCAATGTGGCTACGATAGAGAAAAATCCTAGTAAAAATGTCTCATCACTTGCCATGATTCCAAGGAAGTATTGAGAAGTATAGATATTCCCATCCACATCCATGATCTATTTAATGAAACTTTGATGCTTCTTGAGGTTAAATTTCCTATGAAAATATGTGTTGTTTCTTGTCCCACGACCTTTATCCAAATTTCCCTTTCTCTTTTTGTCTAATATCATGTTCACTAGCCCTTCACAATATCCCTCCTACGCCCCTCTAGTGAGATAATTATGTCTCAATATTTACGCTGAGAAAACTATAATGGATCCTTTGTATCACATAATTTTTTAATAGTGTTGTTGATGCTGGAACAACGAGAATTAATTGTTCCTTTTTTCTTCGCAATAATCCATTTCCTAGTCTCAACCTTTAGCCTTTTGAGTGTATGATGAAAAGGTAACCATAGGAGACTTGTAAATACGAACGATGGTCATACACCATGTCCTGTTTAAACTATAGCTCTAAATTCCTCCATTTTTAAGATAGTGAGATTGAATTTGAATGGAAAAATCCCTCCTTTCCTCCATTCCATTCCAATTTATCATTATCGGTTGATGATCGACGTGTGCCCAGGGAATAATGCTAAGGTTCACCTCGAGGGTTGTTAAGGAGATTTCTGCTTGCAGGACACTGTCTAGCCTTTTTGATATGCCTCTCCCCCATTCTACCATTCCTCCAAGTAGGGTGTCAAGATATTTGACACGGAAATCAAACCTAATGGAAAAATGCCTCCCATCCACCAAGGTTGTGAGGGAATTTTCTCGTGCCTTGTCCCCACCCTCACCTTATCCACCCCCGGTGAAAAATTAATATCCCTAACCATGAGGGAAAGAGTTGAATCCCAACATCCCGGAATTGACCACTCTCTCCCAAAATCCCTTTCGTTGAGCATATGGAGCATAAATGTTTAAGAATACTAGATCCCTCTACTGCTCCGACCCCATCATATAACTAATAATGATAATTCACAAAAAATTGAAAATCATTTTAACTCCAACGGTCTCAGTTCCACTTACCCCCGGAGGCGCTGAAAACCCACGGACATGCGATGCACAAACATGCCAACTAGGACGACACAGCAACGTGGGAATTCCATGATTTCTTCGGCCCTCCTACATTGTTTCTTGTGAGGGAAAATCATAGATGGTTGGTACATACGTACCGTGCCACAAACGGAGCTTATTTTGGGTTCAACTCACAAACCCCACAGATGTTTTAAGGGATAAAATGATCATGGGGAAACCTTTGAAACAATTTTATCCCATCTAAGCACACAGAAGATTTTAAAAGCGGGGAAATGAAAACCACCCCCAGCATGAAAGTATCATCAAGGGAGGAGAGCCTTGTCTTGTTGAGATTCAACAAGATGATGAGCTTAGTGAGAAAAGTCGCCTTCACTAAGTGGGCCCTTGAGCTATTTTTAGCACAAGTCTATTTTTAGACATGATGATCATATTTCGAAAGTTGCGGGATGCTATTTGTGGATGATTGATCAAGTTGGAAAAATAGATGAAATTCTATTTTCTAGAATGTTGAGGCGAAGTCTATTTATAGATCTTCAATCTAAAAATAGATGCATATTGATTATTATTATCTCTTAATAATAATCAAACTCTAAACAACAACTTATTCTCTTGGACCACTTGAGTTCGATTGCACAAATGCGGCACATCATCGACGAGGGAAGGAATTACACTATTCCTAAAGGGTTTTACTACAGAGCTAATGCATGGAGGACTCAGTTATAACTCAAGTGACGAGTTGTGACACGATTTGGAAGAATTAGTTATGGAGTTGTATTCAATTTAACTCCAGTTAGACTCGGTTGAGCTAGTTGTATCTAGTCTAGCTGATTGATACACTAGTGAGAGTGGAGTGAATTAATTAGTTAATTAATTCACAAATAATAACTCATTAATGAACTAAAAAATACATCGAGTTAACTACGGTGCATGGTAGTTTTCGGTGGAGACCGATTGGAGAGATAGGTGAAAGGGCAAATAGACATATCTGTGGTGACTATAGTGATGCATTGATTGCATCACACACTCGGTGGAGATGCCAATGAGGGATTGCGCGATCAAGGATGGGGTATTTCAAATTCATTAGAGCTATTCTTCATTAAATATTGCGTCAAGTGAGGTGACTAGCAGGTGGCAAAGATCGGTGCATGGATTTTACAAGATTGGGCTGATTAGTGTATGACGATTGTCTATCGTGTGAGAGCTTGTGATAAGCTTTGTATGCTTTTTATGATATTGTCATATTATCTCCATGTTATAATATATATTTGGGGTTTTCAGCTTGATCTTTCGAGTTAAAAATTGTGTTATGTGCAATTGATTATTTTTGTTTATGCTTCACATGTGTGTGCAATTAATTTTTACACAAAAGATTAACAAGTGGAATAGATTCGATGTATCTTGCATAAAGTTAAATAGCTGTGAGATCGAGTGGATCTAGGACATATGCATACTTATTTTATATAATTTCTACATGGTTTCAAAGCATTTTTTATTTAAGATTGCAATTGTGAAGTGAGTTTGTCTTTGGTGGACAATTTCGAATTTGCTATAGAAGATTCTTGGTGTAGAAATCGAGTATACATTGAAATGTCTTTCAACGGGTTGAGATTGGAGTATACCCCTTGATGGGAGCTTGAATTAAATAGCACTGGAAGGACAAGATGGAAGAGGTGATGAAGGATAATGGGCTGAAAGGATTTCATCGATAGCGATGTTCCTAAGCGAGGGATCTAGCGATGCGAATTACTTGATGCATGGCAAAAGACAACAAAAAAGACGAGGAGAAGTATATTGGAAGGTGTAGAGGACCATATTGTGTCGACCTTTATAGGAAATCCACTCCATTCTTAATGTGGAAAGCCTTGAGGACTTGTTCCCAAAGCGAGAAGTGACCGGAGGGAAGTTGGTGCTGAAAAGACAAGCTCGGAAAAAATAAAAATGGAGAAAAGCGACGGTATTCCAAAATACTTCACGAGAGTTTGTCCCTTTGCAAGGATGAATTGGGAAGTGTGGGGGTTATTGATTGATGAAGAAGACTTGGTGAGCTTGGCTCTCCTTGGGCTTCCAAAAATTTGGCATAGCTACGAAGACTCTGTCAATGGACGGGAGAAAGCTATGCGGGATAGAGAGCCACTTTGGTCGGATCTTGTGCGAGGAGGAGATAAAGAGCGAGGTACAGGGGATGGATCTTCATTGAAGAATGAGAGATGAAGAAAATTGCGCTTTAGGCTGCTTAAAGCAGGAGAGGGAAGGGGAAGAAAAATCCTTCGAAAATGCGGTGCTAAAAGGCAAGAAGACGAGATTTGTCCAGTGAAGCATTTTTCACACATCACGAGCTTTGGACATTTATACACTAACTATCCACGAGAAGAAAGAAGAATAAGCAGTTGTTGGATCTACTATTTGGAGAGGCCTTAGCCTCATGATTTGAGTTGGATTTTTCCTTATTGCATGCTTGGTTTCAAGCTGAATGGGATACGGCGTTTTATCTTGATAGTGGTGTGTCTTTCCATATGATGGGAGACAAAAAGAGTTTTTAGTGACTTGGAGGAGAAAGGACCTCCGGATGCATATAGATATGGGCGACGATGGTCGGTACGGTCCGGTGGCATTGGGACCATTACCTTTGAGAGGGGGTTTGGTAATCCATTCTTGTTGAAGAATGTCATGCATGTTCCCAGAGTCGAAGAAGAACTTGGTCTCGGTCACAATCTTTTGGAAGACAAGGTTATGATGTTGTTTTCGGTGAGGGAAAATCCTTCCTTCGGCAGAAACAACGGGTCAAACCAGAATATGGGGTTTCGAATTAATAATCTCTACAAGATGGAGGTAGATGGCTGAAGTTGCAATGGTGGGCAAAGCAGAAGAAGTGGTGAGGGTCTGAGATGAGGATGAATTATGGCACAAGATATTGGGCCATCTTCACCATGGTACTTTGAATATTTTGCTCAGAATTTCTCATGGATTCCCAAGGGTACTCTTGCACAGTCGAGGATCAATGTAAGGGATGTATCATGGGTAAGTTTGTAGATACCACCTTTCATGAGGAGGAGAACCGTGCTCGATGATCACGGAAAATTCACACGGATGTGTGTGGACCATTCTGGGTTGCTTCAACAGTAAGACACGGTATTATGTGATATTTGTTTGATGATTATTCTCGTAGATGTTGGATCTTATTCATGCAGAAGAAAAGGTGAAAGCATTCTCAAAGTTCTGTGAGTTCAAGGCATTGGTGGAGAAGGAGTTGAGGAAGCAAGTGAAAGCTCTAAGGAGCGATAATGGTGATGAGATGCATATCAGGGACGAATTCAAAGACTACTGTAGCAAGAAGGAATTTCAAGAGAACTCATAGCGCCTCATAACCCATAGCGAGAATGGGGTCGCGGATAGAAAAGAACCAGAATGATCGTGGGTGTTGCACGAAACGCGATGTTGCATGACCAAGGCCTACCGATGCACTTGTATGGGTGGAAGCATGCACTAGCTGTGGTTTATATGCAAAACCATTGTCCTCATAGTGTACTCAGCACGAGTACACACAAGAGAGCATTTTTACGGTAAGAAGCTCGATATTTCTCATTTGAAGATTTTCGGCTCACTGTTTACATTCATGTGATGAAGGATGCCAGGAAGAAGGCTGGAGCCGACTACGAAATTTGGGATATTTGTAGGGTACACTGAAACACCCCATAACTATTGTGTGTATTTTCCAGGATAGTTGGATGATTTGTTTCGTCGATGGGATATAAAATTCAATGAGGTGAAAAGTCATGAAGTTGTCGCTTGAGGGAGCTACACTTGCATGCGGAAGAGAACTTCTTGTTCCCAAGATGAGCCTCCGGATGTGGATCAACCACGGGGAGGAGATTCATGGAGTGGAGGAGTCCACTCTTGCATAACCAAACATCAAACAAGGCGGAAAGCGTACCACGAAGGCTGAGAGACTAAAGCTTGAGTGCGCACGTAGAATGTAGGAGTCCCTACATCACGGCATGAACAGAAAGACGGTCCACAGACCGATACAGATAAATGGCTCTTATGGAGGCAAAGTGTATCATGTGAGCCATCTTATTTTGAAGAAGCGGCGTAGGGATCCCCACATGGGTAGATGCCATGGTGGAGAGTATGACTCCATTGTCGGGGAAACGAGTGCTTGGGAGATTGTTCCAAGGCCGGTGGGAAAATCGAGTTGTAGGGATCAAGATGGATCTACAAGGTAAGCAAGCTATTGATGGGAGTGTCGAGAAGTATAACACAAGATTTGTTACCCGAGGTCTTCTCACATGATTGATGGGGATTGACTATGAAGAAACCTTTGCACATCGCACGGTATTCCTCTATACGAACCATCCTTTGCTCTCTCGTGCGCGAGATGGGTTGGCACATTCATCATATGGATGTGAAGGCTACATTCCCCTTAATGGGGTCATTGAGGAAGAGGTGTACATTGAGCATGCTTGGAGGATTTGGGGATCTTCGATCGGCGAGTCGCATGTGTGCGGAGCTCAAAGAGCGTTGTATGGGGCTGAAACGAAGCACCCTCGTGCTTGGTACACTCGAATTGACAACTATTTCACTGGACTTGGCTTCACGAGAGTGAGGCGGATGCAAACCTGTACCAGATTGTGGCCTGAGGGTAATATTTTAATCATTTTACTTTATGTTGATGATTTAATACTAGCAAGTTGATGAGCATTTGATACCACTCATGCAAGGGCAGATCTTGCAAAGGAGTTGGGAGATGAAGGATTTAGGGGCCTCCTTCATTATTTCCTTGGATTGGAAATATGGCATTGGGAAGGTGAACTGTTTTGTGTCTCAAGGCAAAGTATGCCCGAGGGAGATGCTTGGAGAAGTTTCACATGCAAGGCTGCAAACCTATCGACACTCCTCTTCTAGGGAAATTGGAAGAAAGAGGATGTCTTTATATCGGCGAAGGTAGTGGATGCCACATTGTTTATCGACGATTTGGTGGGTTTAGCTCATACTATTTAGTCAATACAAGACCGGACATATGCTATACGATGGAACCGGCTTTCACAAGAGATGGTTAAGCCTACCAAGCTCTTTTGGAAGGCGAGACAAGCATAATCCGAGATATCTAGAGGCACATTTGAGTATGGTTTTATGATGCGAGACAGGATAGATGAGGGTGAAGTTGTATGGCTTCACGTGGGATGCGTGTTTGGGCGGGGAAGCCCAACGGATAGAAAGAGCACATCGAGGAGGGATTTTCAATATCGGATCTCAGCAGTTTCTTGGTACAGCGGGAAACAAATATCATGGCACTCAGTTCGATGGAAAGCGGACTACATGGCAGCAAGCTTTAGGGCGCACGTAGAGCTATTTGGATGAGAAGATCCTAGTTGGTTTGTTCGGTTCACATTTAGATCACGGTGATTCATTGTGATAATATGAGTTGTATTAAACTCTCGGGTTAGTCATGTGTTTCATGATAGATCTAAACATGTTGATATCCCAGGTATCATCATATCGGAGATTGTGTGCGGCGGAAGATCATGGTGCTTGATACATTCCTACGGAGGATCGGGATACGGATATTCGACAAAGGCGCTCACCGAGGAGAAAATTCAAATACCATAGAGGCGAGGATCGGGGTGAAAGATAGTCCCTATCTTGTTGGGGAGGAGTGTTGAGATTCAACAAGATGATGAGTTTAGTGAAAAGTCACTTCACTAAGTGGGCCCTGTAGACTATTTTTGGCACAAATCTACTTTTTAGACATGATGATCATATTTCAAGAAGTTGCGGATGCTATTTGTGGATGGTTGATCGAGTTGGAAAAATAGATGAAATTCTATTTTTTAGAATATTGGGCGAAGTCTATTTATATGTCGTCAATCTAAAAATAGATGCATGTTGATTATTATTAGCTATTAATAATAATCGGACTCTAAAACAACAACATATTCTCTTGAAACACTTCGATTCAGTGCACAGATGTGGCTATATCTTGATCGAAGGAATTACGCTATTCCTAAGGGGTTTACTGGGAGCTAATGCATGGAGGACACGGTTAGAACTCAAGCGGAAGAGTTCATGACACAGTTTGGAAGAAGTAATTATGGAGTTGTATTTGAGTTTAACTCAGTTAGACTTAGTTGAGCTGAGTTGTATCTAGTCTAATTTATTGATACACTGCGAGAGTGGATTGAATTAATTAGTTGATTTATTCACAAATAATAACTCATTAATCAACTTAAAAATACATCGGGTTAACTACGGTGCATGGTAGTTTCGGAGTGGAGACCCGGTGGAGAGATGAGGTGAAAGGAGAAAGATAGACTATCTATTACGACTATAGTGATGTATTTATTGCATCACACACTCGGTGGAGATGCCAATGAGGATTTCATAGTCAAGGATGGGGTAATTCAAATTTATTTAGGAAAGCTATTCTTCATCAGAGATTGTGTAGGTGGAGACTGAGCTACTGAGTGGCAAAGATCGAGTGCATGGATTTGCAAGATTGAGACTGATTAGTGTGTATGACGATTATACTGTCTTGAGAGCTTGTGATAAGATTTTTATGACTTTGTATGAGATTTTCATATGATCTCCATGTTACATAATATATATTTTGGGGTTTTTCAGCTTTAGGCTTTCAGGTTAAAAAACTATTTGTTATGTGCGATTAATTATTTTTTGATTACGCTTCACATGTGTGTGCAATTAATTTTATCTACACAAAAATATTAACAAGTGGAATAGATTTGATATCTTGCATGAAAAGTTAAATAGACATGTGAGATCGAGTGGATCTAGGACATATGCATGCTTAGTGCATATAATTTCTACATCATCTAAAGTACGCAAACAATCACCCGGAGCTACAGTCTACTATTTTCTTGTATACGGGCATATTTACTTCTTCCTATGTAAACGAGAAAGGAGGTTGTGATGACTTTCCAAATTTTCCGGTAAGAACAAAAAAAATACCTCTTGATCTCCCGGAGGAACCACTATGCTACGAAACCCTTAGTATGGATTCCATCTCACAAAACGGAGAAGAATGTAAAATACAATTTCCGGTATTACGCTCCTTGGGGAAGAAATAAAGTACCTCAATGGATAGTTGTGTATCATTAAATGGCTAGGATTAACAATATTATCGAGGAGAACAACAAAATCCAATACCATTGTGGGCCTACTTGCTTGCGGTGGGGAAAATCCTCGTGACCTTGCCCCCTGCCCACTCGTATCACCCCTTTCAAAATGTCAACAAATAACACATGACCTAGGAAGGGTGAGATACGGTTATCACTGGAAACTAAGTCGTTACCTCCTTATCCATGGAGGAAAACATATCGGGACATATGTCTAGATACTAAAAAAAGACTCATCGGAACCCATGTCAACAACAGCAAACAACGCTTAAAGTAATCATCCAAATTACAATATTAGTGGAGGGCTCATGACTCAAAATCGGTAAGGTAAAACTAGGAGAAACCACCAAATCCAAAAAATATCCCGATATACCCTTAACAAAAGGGCATACTACTAAAATGACCATCCACGGGGAGGTTTTCAGTGAAATCATTAATAGTAGAAGATATATGATTACAAGTATTATCACTAACATATACAGAATTCTTGGGGTGTGTCTAAGTTATCGTGTGAGTTCCTACGATTCTGTATCCTTCGGATCTTGTTACATGTGCGAGAGTCTCCCAGCGATCCTTTAATGATGTTCAAAGTGTCACAATCAATCCTCACGCAACCCCTCGGATACCATATCCTCCCTTTCGGAGCATGAGAGAATTGATTGAGACAACATGTAAATGTTACATACAGTGGCACTTAACACACCTAAAGGGGCAATCCCCAATAGTCGATTAAAAATTTAACGCAGAGAAATTTTCCCAAATTAACCACTAGGTCCTCACAACAACCCTGCTTCAAATCTACTTGATCGGCACATTTTAACCAAAAGAAAAAAAAATCATAAAATATTTAACTCAGGGTTTTTGTTTGAATAGATGAATTGCTTGAATATTGTTGGTTAGGTTTACAATATACATCTTGGTTGGCTTGGTTTTGTTAATTTCACTTTTTAATCAATATATTATTATTTATTTTCTTTTTTTAATTATTTTTTTATTATTTTTATTATTATTATTTATTATTTATTATTATTTATTATTATTATTATTATTTTTTTACGCTACTGCAGTTGGTCCTTTTTTGTAAACCGAGTGATAATTAGAAGAATTTGAATCATGATATCTATGAGTTTTTCTGGGTCTCACATTACTCAAAATGAACTAGCATGCTGTAAACATATGAAATATCTTTTTTAAATTAATAAAATTAAATAATTAACTTATCCAAAACATACGAAAAAAAATTATAATAATATGTATTTTTATTTTCTTCAATTAAAATAAATAAATACAAGATTAATGTATATTTTTAGTGTAACAATTTTAGATATTTTGTAAAAGTAAATTATTATTTTATTTTGTATCATATTGATTATTTTTATTTTGTATAAAATATATATTTTATTGATATTAATTATATAATTTACAAGTCCCCGATTGAGGGTGTAAAGCATCACAATATCTCTCTACATGATCAATGCCATGAGTGATAGGATGTGGAGAAACGGATTTGAAGGATGACACCTCTCATCTCGAAAATGTGTGTGTAGCTGTGGAAAAGGATGAAATTTGGGGAAATTATGGTGTTTAATGTTATGGGTAGATGGTCGCATAGATAAATTACCAAGTGGTGGATGGTTTATCAACCTGCTTAATACAATTGTCTCGGTTGACAAAAGGTGATCGAAGAATATGTCTCTAGCATTCAGCTCACGAGTGTTGGATTGTTCGTGTAGGCATCATTGGGTCTTGGACGGGCTTCACCACTCTCTCGTTCATGCATTGGTATACTCGGAGTATGTCTCTTTTTGTATTCCTTTTTCCTCGGTGTTTGTGGCTTGTTGGAATGGCTAAAAGTAGTGATGGTTGTCATGCTACTGCTAATAGGGAATGGGCGGTTCATAAACGATCGTTTGCGTTCCAGTGAAAGTTTTATCTTACTAATTACTTTGTGTATGATGGGGAAAATTGTTTTTTTCGAAATTGGCAAGTCCCAGGTGGTTCATGAAACGTAATTTGGAAACCTAGACAATTTTTGAGTAGTTTTGTTTGTTATATGTTTGTTGTTAAAATAATAAAGCTAGGGAAAAATTCCACCTTAGACATCTCATATGATTTAGATGATATTTTTATTACGATTCATATTCTCAGAGGTCCCGAGATTGATCTAAAGATCATCTCATTTCGAGACTAGTGAAGTATGATTTTGAATTTATTTTCACAAATGTGCAGGGGAATTGTCAAGGTAGGCCTTATGTAAAATGTAGGCTCATGAAGCCCAGAGAGATGTGTCTCCACACCCTCAATGATTTGTATAAATAGGGAGTGATATTCTACTCATTTGGGAAATCATCACTCATCACATCGTACATCTCTCCCTCCTCTCTTGATTGGTTCGTGCAACTTACGAAATTCTCTCTTTTCTTCACACATGCGGTAGGAGGCTTTGAATATTTTTGGTCAAATTCAAGTCAAATTTCAAAGGAACTATCTAATGTTGACGGACGTTGACAGGGGGTCATTTTGACCTCCATTTACTTTGGTTTTTAGGTCATAAATCTAATTTTTGAAGGGCGCATTCATTGGCACAAAAATACGAGAATTCGGGATAGTTTGACCAACGTTGACTTCGAGGTTTGACCATAGAAATTTACAAAAGTGGTAGATTTAGTTTGAACGATATGTTTTGGGTTTGTTTGACTCTCTTGGAAGGCCAAATTGGACTACTGTTGGTGAGCTTCTTAGAGGAAATTTGGTAGCTATTTTGACCAACGTTGACTTTCTAGATGGGGCTATAGTTGACTATTGTTATTGTTGATTTTGACAGGGACTATTTTTGGGAAAGTAAATTTGATATTTTGTACTTTCTCTCTCTCTCTCTAAAACTATTCAGGGATTTCCCACAATAGGGATTTAAGAATAATTGATCGAAAGGGATTTCCCCACGTTGGAGTTTTTACTGTGGCATCTGCCAAATATTGTGTCCTCATGTCTTGGCATGTATTCTCCATTTTTTTTATGTTCTATATGCATTTCTTGTAATATCACTGGTGAAAATTCCATGTAATAAAATTCAAAATAATAACCATGGTTGATTGGACACTTATTCCAAACTTAATATTGGAAAAAACATCCTAAGGGGTGTTAATTTGGTTTATTATGGCTAAGGAAATTAGCAAAGGCAAAGGGCAAAAGGATTTGGAGAGGGAAAAAAGGCATTTTTTGTCACATTCATTTATGAAAATAATGGAAATTAAAAGAAAAGGAGATTAAAGGTCACAGGTGCATGTGAGGAGGAAAATGAAGGAAAATAATGGAAAATGAAGAAAATAGAGGCCCCTTCTATAAAAAAGGATTTTGAGGATCGATTGGTACTTTTTTGTTAGTACATTTTGGAGCTCTACCATTATTCTCTCTCTCTCTCACTCACTCTTGAAGCAATAGATTTTTTCGAGCATTTTGGCATTGGAGAAAGAAAGGCAATAAAGAAGGAAAAGCAGAGGAAGACAAGAAGGAGGAGTAGGAATCAAGCAAATATAGTAGGATTCTTCACAGTATCAATTTGCATGTGTATTTTTCTTTGCTATATTTGGCATGCATGGCATTGCATGTGGTTATTTTGTCTTAGCATAAAGTTTTCCGAGTGTGACAATGTTTTCATCCTAGCCTCTCCCATTTCCAAATATCGATGGTGTTGTGGAGTTCTCAACTTTTAGCTTAGATGGATTGCCGGATGGATTCAAATGCGAGTGGGGTGGATCTTCGAATTAATACTATCACATGGCCTAATGGTCACCGAAACAAGCGTGCAGTCAGGGACAAATCCATTGGCCTAGTAACCCCGGAGCCAAGGCTATGGGTTGTGGTAAATCCATGATTTTTTGCCTCGGTGGGCCTAAGAATCTTCAACCACTTAATGGGAGGGGATATACGGTAAAGCCTCAGAGGTGGTTTTCTCTCCATTGGGGGCTTATGGGAAGTAGGTCTCTTGGTAGACACATGTCGGATAGAGTAGACACGATTGATAGATGACAGGGTTTTTGGACACTCCGGATAGGTGGGGGTGACCGATACATGTATCATTCCGAGTTCTAGTTTAGATAGACATCATGATCATCATCGATATCATCCTTAGGAGGAGGAATAATTTGGGGTAAATGCTAGATTAATTTAAGATAAAAAGTCAAAACCACCTACTTTTGATGGAACTTGAAGAAACCGATAGGAAGATGCGGAGAAAAGCTTGGATACTTAGAATGAATAAATTCTTTCGGTTGCATAGCGTGCGAGATAACATGAAGGCCATAATTTGTTATCTTCGAGTTTGAAAGGTAAAGTATACATATGGTGGGAAGATGTGAAGTGGGTCAAAGACATCCGAACAAAGGACTTGATTTGGCATGTGTTCGAAATATTTTTCAGAGAAGTACTTGATGAAGAGATATTACGAAATCAAGGCTAAAGAGTTCTATAGAGCTAAGAATGGTATCTATGATAGATGAAAAGTACACGACCAAGTTCACAGATGTATTGAGGTATGTGCCATATCTTACTGATGAGAGGCTAAATTTCAACGACTTCTTAGTGGGTTTCCATTAACATTCAAAAGCTTGGATTGAGTATGATGAGCCTTGGTCGCTTTTGGAAGTCGATTCGGAAGTTGAGACAATTACTATGAACAATCAAATCACAAGAATGAGTCTCAGCAAGGATGGAAGGGGAAAGGAAAAGGTAAAATAAAATGGTAACCTAAGAGAGCAAGGCCTCGGAATGTAGATGAGAAGGAAAATTTGGCACCACAAAATAAGTTTAATGCAGGTTGGACAAGGACATAGGCCACAATAGCAACATATATCACAACATTAGCATGGAGGTAATGATATGGGATGGTTGGAGTGTTGGGCATGCAGGTGAGGGAGCATATTAAGAGATGTTGTCCATAGAATCATAGAAGTAGGCCTAAGATATACAATGCGCGGGAGGCACTGATGACAGGGATGTTGGGAATAGCATTCCTCATATTTATTCATCGATGGACAACAACAGTGGAGATCACTAGGCTTCTATCATTGAGATGGATAATAAGCTCTGCGATCAAGTTATTTCTATTTTGATTGACCACAGGATCTAATTATAGCTATGTTAGTCGTGACTTGGTGAATAAGTGTGGTTTGAATAAGGAAGTGCATGCGATATATTGGTTGGTGCGGTTGGCCATAGGTACGAAGAAAATAGTTCACCATTGGTAAGAGCTTGTGCATTTGATTTAAATAGGTATACCTACAACAATACACTTGAACATATTTCCCACTAGGTTCATACGGTATTCTATTGGATATGGATTGGTTATATCTTCCAGGACTAGCGGATTTCTTTGACAAAGCTGTTGAATTATTAGATGATAATGGGGAAACCAAGAAAGTCCTACGATGGGAAGAAGAAAGATACATCGAGTTAGGATGGTGATATATCCATCGCAGAAAAAGCATAGTCGCAGGAAATGATGTGTGTTATTTGTAATTAATATCTATAGTGACAAAGAGTAAATAAGTTGGGGATCCATATGTGTTGAACATGCTTATCCAGTTTGCGAGATTTTTAGGATGCTGTTCAAGAAGATTATTTGGAAATATTGTCATTGTGTAAAGGAGTAGATGCGAGAGACAAGGAGACAAACGGGACAATGGAGGCAGCAAAGAGGAAATGAATATAAAGGAGAAAGGCAGAGGCAGAGGAAGCAAATACGGAGACAGAGCCGTTATCACAGCAGTAGAAGAAGAGGCAGAGTGACAGAAGCGGCAGAGGCAGAGCCACAGCTGTTATTGCAGAGAAACCGTTGTTATTCCAAGGATATGTGTGTATATATATATATATAAATTCTGAGAATTTTTTATACAGCCGGGCATTACACATAATATAAATTAATTTCTGGACTTTATATTCAAATGCTCTGTATTTAGTTGAAGAACTCGACTTTTGGTCGATGTGGTGTTTTTAAATTGTACATACCTAGAGTGTAATGAGCTCTGCGAATCAGCGTGAATAGGCTCTGTGGGGATGAGCACTATACACATAGCCACAAGGGTTATGAATGGTGGAACTCTGCGTCAGAGTATAACGGAACCATAGTCGAAAAAATATATATCTATAATTGAATGGAGCGGAACCATAGTTGAAATATATATATATATATATATATATATATATAATTGAATGGAGCGGAGTTGAATCATAATAATACATTGAAAAGTGAGCGATTTTTTTAAAATAATAAAGACGGATGGAACCATGAGCGGGGAAGTGGAACCATGACCCGATGAACAGTAACAGTGGTTTGGAGCGAACGGTGGATTTCATCGCACCACTATTATACGGAAGGGGTATTTTCGAGTTTCGCAGCGATTCCATTGATTGATCGACGCGTGTCCCTGGATGAACAGTAAAACCACCGTTTAACGGAGCACCATCGCGCGTTATTGTTTGTGCATGTTGATCGAGAGATATACGTTGGATCGGGCAATGTAATACCAACCGTCGGATGGGCGCGTGGATTAACAAGGTACGGTGTATGCTTTCATTTGATTGTATTGTGGGCCCCAGCGGAGATATATGTAATGAATTTGGTTCATTAACGTTATTCGACGTATTGAAATCCTAGTATAAGGTCTGGTGAAATATATTAAAAAGAGTTTAATCGTATTGGCAGTCAATCCTTACGGATGTCGAGTTATTTGCGTGAATGAATTGCATATATATATTATATAGGTTGAGATATTATGCTGTGCGTATAATGTATGAATATGAATAGTGTGGGAGCATTGTTATTCGGGTGTAAAATGAGATTGGATCAAAGGATAAGTAAATCCAAAAGAAGAATTAAGTAGTGAGACTGCAATTCCTTGGCTTGGAGTTTTATTTAATTGCCAGTCCCGGAAATAAGAACCTGTTGAATTGCCAAAATTGTGGATGGTTGAGTGCGTTGGTTTTATTTTGACAAAGGACTTGTTATATTGGGAGATATAAGGTTGTAAAGGTATTCATTAATCAAATTCTAAGAATTTGATGAATGAATTGAACAGAGGATTAAGAAGACCCTTACTGAATAAAAATATGAGAATTGGACATTGTGAGATTGTCAGGATGGCGCACAGCTTTGGGAAATGAAGCTTGGGATGCATTTACACACAGTTAAGTGAAATATTGAAAAGTACTGGGAATATGGTTGATTTATTAACACTTCAGATTTAAGCATTGGAACTGTCAGCGTAGAACAAAGCAGAGATTGTGAGATTGCTCGGACTTGGGAAATGATTGGGCATGAAACTTGAATGCAATTATGGAAAAGGAAAAAGAAGAGGAGAGCATGCAGAGATGAAAGTTTGGTGAACAGGAATAGGTACAGGAATGAGTTGGACAGGTGAATAAGCACAAAAAACAAGGAATATGCAGATGACAGTGAACAAAGTGTCTACAGAACAGGTTCTTAACAGCAGCAGGAAAAGACAAATCCAGTTAAGCCAAAATCCAGAAAAGGAGCTGAGTGAAATTGAAATATGTAATTAAAAATGTGAATGTAAATGTTGTAATTAACTTTTATTGTTTGTGATGCAAAGGCAAGTATCCTAAGGAAAAGACAAAATCCCACTATAGCATGGAAATTTGTACATATTGTAGTAATTCTAAAAATGAGTTGGAAAAAGGAATAAGAAGACAAAAGCCAAAGAGTCATGACTGTTCACTCCAAATTCCTTGTGAAATACAAACAGTCATGTGAGAATTTCTATATATAATATCAATTTGATAAGCTCAAGAGTGAGATAGAGCAAATATAGAGAATGCAGAGTATAGAAGAATAAAGCAGAGAAGATTAAGAGAAGAAGAGTAGAAAGAGAAGCTACGGAACAGAGCTGATATCTGAAGTAAATTAGCAACCATTAAATTTGATAAATTAAGGAAGTTGGAGCTTCCCTATCAAATTGCAGCTTGATAGCTGTCAGTTGTAGCTGACTGAGGTTGGAGCCTCCTGTAGGTTGGTGCCTGTAGAAAATTGAAGGGATTTGGTGCTTCCCTTGCAAGTTGTAGCTTGCAGAATTGAGGTAGGAGCCTCCTGTAGGTTGGTGCCTGCAGAAAAACAGTGGTGAGAGGGAGTTGGAGCTTGCCTTTGCATCACAACAATAATAAGATGTGGTTTTCTCCCTTTATGGGTTTCCACTTATATCTGGTGTCTCTGTGCATGATATTTATGTATTGATCTGATATGTATCATCTTCTTAATACCTGCTGCTCTCATATTAAGTCTACTGCTATATTATACTAATACTTGCTGCTTACATTCTAAGACTACTCACACATTAAATTAAATTAAAAGATCAGGAATGTGTTAAACTGATTCACCCCCCCCCCCCTCTCAGTTTAACTAAAGGTTCAACAATTGGTATCAGAGCAGGTTCTAGGTACCCATTACCAAAACAGTGCCATTACCGAGGATGGATGGAATGTTTGATCAGTTGAAGGGAGCAGTATTTTTCTCTAAGATTGACCTCATATCGGAATATCATTAGGTATGCATCAAAGAGCAGGACTTCTACAAGACCACATTCAGGACTAGGTACGGGAATTATGAATTTTTTGGAGTTCCATTCGGTTTGAATAATGCCCCAAATACATTTATGTGTTTGATGAACAATGTGTTGTCTCCTTACTTGGGCAAGTTTGCGATTGTTTTCATTTATGACATATTGGTGTATTATAAAAGTGAAGAAGAGCATGAAATAATTTGGAAGTAGTATTGAGGTTGTTGAGAGAGCATCAGTTATATTCTAATCTCAACAAATTCAACTTCTTCCAAACTGAGATACACTACTTGGGACAAGTTGTCTCCAAGGAAGGCACTGCAGTAGATCCAAAGAAGATAAGGTCATCATGGAGTGGGTAGCTCCTAAGAATGTAGATGATCTGAGATCATTCATGGGATTGATAGGTTACTACAAGAGGGTCATTAGGAAATTATGACAGATTTATTATCCTATTACATTATTGTAGAGGAAAGGTAAGAAGTTTGATTGGACAAGGGAGTGTGAGGCTATTTTTAAGTAGCTTAAGCAGTTGTTGACACATGCTCTAGTTATAAACATTGTAGATCCAGACAAGGACTTTGTAGTGTGTACAGATGCTTGCAAGAGAAGACTTGGTGGACTCCTTATGCAGGATGGCTAGGTGGTATGCTATGAGTCACAAAATTAAATGAACATGAGAATAACTACCTGACACATGATCTTGAGCTAGCATCGATCATACATGCACTAAATATGTGGAGGCACTATCTTCTTGGCAGGAAGTTTATATTGATGAGTGAACACATTGGGTTGAGGTACTTGTTTGACCAAGCGAATCTGAATGCTAGGCAAGCTAGACGGTTGGCCACGATTAGTGAGTTTGACTTTGAGATTAGGTACATAAAGGGAAAGTAGAATACGGTTTTATATCTCTTAGTAGGCAAGTACAGGTAAATCACTTAGTAGCGATGAGCTCTTATGGGATAGACTTACAGGGTAGGATCTTTCAGGCAGGTCAACAAGATCATAGGTATATAGAGATTGTGCACAAGTTGTAGCAGAGTACAGGTATAGGTACATGTGTTGGTATAGGTATAGGTATAGGTGTTGGTACAGGTACAAGTGTTGGCACATGTACAGGTACATGTGGTATAGGTACAGGTACACATACACATATACAGGATTTGGATTATTGACTCATCACATATGGATTGGTTAGATTTAGAGACAGGATATATGTACTAGACATCGATGAGCTCAAGAAGGTGATCTTGAAAGAGTTTCATGCGAAACCATATTTGGGTCACCTAGGCTACCAGAAGACATTGACTGCAGTAAAGAGATTCTACTATTGGCTGAATATAAAGAAGGATGTGGCATAATTTGTGGCTAGATGTTTGGATTCTCAGATGGTTAAGGAAGAGTGTAAACATCTAGGTAGAATTCTGCCAACCGATGGCGATTAAGGCGGGTC